>CM053502.1:108980224-109580224 GCA_028627145.1 Eidolon dupreanum | reverse complement strand
ACATACATTTGAAGGAAAGTGGTATGAGGGAGTGACGACTCTATGGCTAACCTTGATAGGAGAACTGGGAGGGATTGTGAAGGAGGTGGCATCAGGAGAATGTCAGGCCTAGAAGGATGAGGCATTGCTATTGGCAGAGGATGGAGACCAGGGAATGCTTGGCTGAGTGAGTATCGTAAGCAAAAACAATGGAAACCTGAAGGTTCCTGACGTGCTCAGGAATGTTTTTTTGCTCTGTATGTGCATATGTTGTATAAAGGGGTGTGTCAAGCTTCTCCACCGGATTTTAAGAAAATGTTTACCACTTCTTAAAAAATATGTTAGGAAATCCAATTTGCAGGCACCAGAAAAAAAAAGACACTTTTATCCATCATCACTTCTCACTCTCATCTCATTTTCTTTAAAAGGTTTATGACTAATTTGTGTCATTCTACACAGAAGCACAGAACATTTTATTAACAACTAAACAAGAATAACTTGCACATTGTAGGTGCTCAGTAAAAAAATATTAAATATTTTTTAAAGAGATGCACATTTTTGTGACTTGAAAGAATGATTTTGTAAATAATTTCTTCAATTTCATGTTTTAAGCCTCTTTCTTTGTCTCTCCTAGGTATTCTCATTATTCTGCCTGCTTTCTTCTTACATTTCCTCTGGAATATTTCTTTTCTAAAAACACTGTACTTTAAAAACATATTTTATATTTTTATATTTATGTTATCCTAAGTAACATTCTTTATGTATGTCTTCTGTTATTAAATAATGAATCTCATTCATTTTGAAGTTGCTGACACCTAGGCCTTTGCTTTTTCCGGGTTTAAATCATCTCCTAATATATATGACCTCTTGGTTTGAAACCATTGCTGTTCTTGAGATGCTCTTGACTTGAGGTATTTTTCTACTTGGTATTTTTCAAAATTTCTCATTTCCTCTGATTTGTGTCAAATTGCTTTTAATAATAATAATAATAAAAGCTCTTCTCATGAACTCAGACCCATGGAGTGGTTACCTAGTAACAGCAGTTTGGATCTGAGCTCCTGCTGAACAGCAGTAAGAGGGAGAGAGGGCGAGTACATCAAAGCAGTTTCTATAATGCAAAGGCTGGGTGCCGCTCTCACAACTCGTGGTGAATGATGAATTCAAGGTCTTTTTTAGGTCTTCCAAACCTCTTCTTCCCTGGTGAATGTGGAATGCCTTCTGCTCTGTTCTAGTGTTTAGGGATCAAAGAATTTCAAGGCTCTGTGGTGCCTCTGCTTCAGTTGTGTTCTTTCTTTGATTCTACCTGTGTCTGAACCTCCTATCAAAGGTTTTCTAATTTTTAATTCTTACCACAGACACTGTCCATCTGGTTTTCTTGGCCTGACATCAATCTATCCGATATTCTTTTGACTGTTTATCGTTTATTTTGTTGTCTCCCCATCTCAACCCTGTTCATTAGGAGGTGGCCTGCTCGCTTCAGTTGCCCTTCTGCCTTCTCATTCACTTAGTTGAAGAGAAAATGATTTAAAGAAGTGGGTTGTATTTTGTCATGTAGAATATGTAGAGAACACTAAAAAATCCCATAATTTTGTTTCAAAATCATATTTTAATTTTATAATGAAAATGAGGGGGATATGTGCAATATATATAACCAAGTTAGACATAATTTCAAGATAATTAGATTTGTAAAACATCGTAGTTCTTATGCTATCATCACTTGGCAGGATGAATTTGTTTTTAAGTGAATAGATCAACTACAGTATGCAAATGGAACTTAACATCTATTCAGGTTGGAAGAGGGGATGCTCAAATCCTTTTACAATTCGTCCTTCCAAATCACATGGCTGGATTTCTTATGATTCTTGGTAGAAATGCAAGGTCCCAGAAATCCCTCCCACAGCTATAGCAGCAGTAGAGTCCATGGCAGCTATTTTTTGGATGTCTCCTTGGTCTTCACCATTAATAAGTTCCCATAGGAATCCTGAGAATCCTGGAGGGTGGCTACCAAACCTCTTCTTGTAGGTTTTACAAGTTCCCAAAATAAGTACCAGTGTTTTTAGTTCATGTCAACAACCAAGAATAGATACAGTGTTAACTTAAAATATCCAGAGTGATATCAAAGATTGGGTGTAAGTACTTTTTGTAGGAAGAAATATAAACTAGTGTTTTCATAGTTCACATGTCTTAACTACTCTTTGGAGTTCACTGATGAAGAATATATGTTACAAACACAAAACCTCCTTTTTAGCTGGCTATTAAAATTCTTTAGAAAAACTGATGTGCCCTTTAACATACATGACTGATCTGAATTTCTTTTCTTTTTTTTTTGCAGGGTGCTCGGGGCTTAGATGGAGAACCTGGACCTCGAGGTATTCCAGGTGCACCTGTAAGTTTTCCTTTTACAAAACCTAATGATAGATTTTTTAGCAATGATCAACAGTAGATTTTTTGCTATACGTATGTGTGTGTGCAAGCATCTTTTACATGTGAGTAACTGAAGTGGAAAAATGAGCAATTGTTTTTGTATTTTTTAAAAAAATTTTAAGAAAAGCATTTCTTTCGTAGAGAAAAATGTTTCTCTGACTTAATATGGGTTTTGTCTTTCTCATAGATGAAGTTAAATTGCTAAGTTGTTATATTTGCTGTGTTTTCCTTGTGTTTTGGTTGCTAAGATGCTTAGAGTCACAGTAACTATCTCATTTCAAGTTCCAGGATAGTTCTATCCTTTTTTTCCTATATGATTTCTGATCTCATTATTCCATATTTTGACTCCCATGTGTACATGTGACATTATTATAGGCTGCCTCATGTCTCTTCTGGAAGAAAATAAGTAAAGTCATTCATTAATAATCACTTATACCACATAAAAAATAGAAAAATATTAGTAAAATAGAACTTCCAACTATTAAGGTCCTATGGTCTTGTGGGAAAGACAGAATGTAACTAAATCATTCATTATAAGGTCAAGCACTAGAGCATTTAGTAGAAATAATTCAAGCAAGAGGACGTTAGAAGAAGGTTGGTTTGGAAAACAGCGGAGTACAAGTAAGAAGAAGCACTGTTGGTTATGATGAGGGTGCTGTCGTAGGGGCTGTCACTGTCTGAAGTGGAAAGTTTCTGTTGAGCAGGTGAAATTAAAGGTAATGTAGAAACACATTGTGGAGAAGTGTTTAATGCCAATTTAAGCAATAGGAACTGATCCGGTAATAATAGGCAGCCATTCCAGGTTTTAGAATAGTTAAACAATTTAACTAAACCTGTATTTTAGGACGACACATCCTCTCATCTGTTGCCACCTATACCATATGTCAACATTTGCTTGATAACTTTAACAAAAACCATTATTATCAGCTGGGGAATTAAATAATATGGAGAAAAGATTGGCAATGAATCCAAACCTGAACCCACCATGATAGTCAATGAGAGTAGCTGATATGTAAACAAAGTTACTAATGTCAAGGTTACCTGCATTACGGATCTTAATTTTATTACACCTATACATCCAAAGAGCACAGAAGCATTATGTATTTAAGATGAAATCAAAAGACCTGTAAGCCTCAATGATCCCCATAGCAATATCATTTTTTAAGACAATGTAAGTTTTATAAAAAGATTTCTTGAGCTGGGCATCCATGATAGATCAAAGCCATTGGCATGAAAGAGCAATAGTAATGTAATGTGGATGGTGTTTTATAATTTCAAAAAGCCTATCAATAAGTAATTTTTGCTTATATTAACAAAATTTTATTTTCCTACAGGGTGATCGAGGACAGCGAGGACCTCCAGGAGAAGTAGGGCCCAAGGGAGATAGAGTGAGTTCAAATTAATGTTAATCACCATAAGCATCGTGATTTTCAGTGTCATCTGCTGATTTTGCTCATCTCTTTGATGTGTCCTAAGTATTGTGATAATTGAACATGTCTTGTCTATCCTTTCCCTTGTGCCCTGCAGGGGGCTCAAGGTTCTAGAGGAATTCCTGGCATACCTGGGTCCAAAGGAGACACGGTACGTCCTGAGTTGTAATCATCAAGCACATTATTCAAAGTGATTATTAACTCGTAATAAAACTTTAGAAAATAATGAAGGAAAATAATGAAGGTTTTGGAGAGACAGTGTGTCTCTTTGTGTGTCTTTAGGGCCTGCCAGGTGTGGATGGCCATGACGGAATACCTGGAATGCCTGGAACAAAGGTAGCTGTGTGACTTAGTCTGAGAGTGAATAGGCCACCTCTGCCCTGGCCAACCAAGCACAGCATTTCCATTACTACATTACTGGGAAATTTATTTAGCTGGTTTGGGTTTTTTTCCCTCTTATTTTTGAATCAAACATCAATTCAAAATACTTATTACAATAGTATGTTTATTTGCTTGATTTCAGGAATTCAGGAAAATTGTCCTGTTGATGAAAGTAGGCTGAAGGAAATTGTGTGTTTTGATTGAATTTATGTCTTAAGTCCTATCCCATCCCCACCCTCCACCCTGAACTAGGTCACATTATAAAAGTGCACGTAAGGTCAGCTGTAGGGACAATCCTTTTACTTGGAAGCTCTTTGTCCTTCCTTTCCTTAAAAGAAATAGCAGTTCATATAGACTCAATGATGTGATAAAAACTTTTTTTCAGGGTGAACCAGGGAAACCTGGGCCTCCTGGTGATGCAGGATTGCAGGGGTTACCTGTAAGTATTTAATTTTTTAAATGTTTATTGGTTTATATACATACATTGATATACATAGATATACATTTTGGGGAGAGGTCTACGGCCTTGCCACCCTGAACAAGCCCGATCCCATCTGATCTCAGGAGCTAAGCAGGGTCGGACCTGGTTAGTACTTGGATGGGAGACCACCTAGGAAGACCAGGTGCTGTAGGCGTAAAAAATAAAAAAAATAAGGGATTGTAAGCTGTCAAAGTCCTTGCAATCTGTGAGGTCAACCAAGGGTTGCCTTGCCTAAAAAATAAATAAATAAACAAACAAATAAATAAATAAATTTGGGGGAGAAACACGTTAAGTAATTTGATAAATTCTGGGGAATATATGATGCTGTAATTTTACATTTTTACATTTACATTTTTGTACTTTTTCTCTGTGTTACTAGTTATTTCTCTAACAACATACTAAGCTTTAATTTTACATTTTGCATCTCTCTTCTCTCTTAGGTTCACTCGATCTTTCTTATGTCTTTTTACTAACTCTGAGCTGTGGTCCAGGGTCATACACTTTCTCCTAATTTTTACTTGTTCTGAAGTTCTTGTTAGCCTGGTTGAGCCATAAGAGGGTTGAGAGTATGCTCAGGAACAGTGTGAGAGATAAGGTATTACTTTTTGATTATGTGCTATTTTAACTTATTCAAATTGGTGTTTCCCTGCATTAATGTGGCTGAAAGTTCATGTTTATTATACTATCTGTATTCTTGGCTCTTTGGAGGAAAATGTTTCAAGTTAATCAGAAAGACTTGATAATATAGAGGACCGGCCTCCAATTTATTATTTGACACTTTTAAAAATAATCAGTTGGAGACTATTAGGACTCCCAATAGTACCAAATCTTAGACCCAGCATTCTCCTGCCATTCTATGTTTTTTTTTTTTTTTTTCACTTAAGCTTAGGGCTTTCAATAGGTCCTTGTGTTCTTATCCTGTACATTAAATCATGCTGGTAATAGCTCCTATTGACCTGAAAATGGTACTAGTTGTCATTTGGAAGTTCATCCTTGAAAAATAACTTTAGTTTAGAGGTAGAATTTGCTTTAAGGGCATTCAGACTTAACAATCCAGATACATGCAGTAAAGTCATGCATTCTAAACCGTGGGTCGTTCTATAACTAACTGTTCAGAGTTGGGGAACTAGGAAGAATCTTCCTCGCACTAAAGCTTTGAGCTTGTCATAATTCCCTCATCTCCAGAACAGTATGCAGTGGACGTGGCATCTCACAGATTCTCAGATGAAGTGATAAAACTCATGTTCTATGTGCATTCTTTCAGGGTGTGCCTGGAATTCCTGGTGCAAAGGGTGCTGCCGGTGAAAAGGTGAAAAATGAAAACTTTTAAATTAATACTTTTATTGATTCCTTAATTCTTTTATTAATATATTTTATTTATCATTTTTTGATATTTTCGACCTGCCTTTTATTTTATATTTGACTCTAAGGAGAAATCAAAAAAGCTTTTAGTCTTCAAATGCTAATCTCTTTCCCAGCTGCAGAAAGAATACTTGGACAAAGTGCTGTTGATTAGACCTTCTTCTCAAAAATGTCATCTTTTGTTAGAACAAAACGGAGAAAGTTTTATTGTTTTTTACCACTGATAATAAGGAAGATATTATTGCGTCATAAAAATTATATGTCAGTGAATATTATTAAGATGATTTAGCTTGAACTAAAAAGATATTAGGCATCTTGTTCACACACTGATTAACTAGTGCTTATATTCTGGCAATTAAAAATCACAAGTGAGAGAAAAAATTAAAGGGTTAAATTTAGCTTTACTTTAAATAAAATAGAAAAACTGTGAATAATGTAGAAAGTGGGCACTATGAGTTGATATGGCTACAGCCCTCCAATCATAGTGGTCCACAGCTTATTGAGCAGAGGCATATGACCTAATAAGTGGATGGTGAGAGACTGATTGTAGAGATGCCATCCTCAGACCTGTGCTTTCTCTAGAGCTTGCTGGCAGGGTTTTCTCAAGAGCATATACTCATTTCCTCATGTTGACATGATTCTTTATAATTTTAATAGTGTCAATGTCAGGTAAAAGCGTTCACAGTAGTGTATTGGAGGTGAAAATGGTAAAGGGAAGACATATAATTAATATAGTGAAGAAATAAAAATCTCATATTCTTGTCAGGCTAAAGACCTTTATTTTTGACATTTTTGACACCTTTCCTATACTTCTGGGATAACAAAACAGTACCCTGAGTTAAAAGAACTTTGACATATCCATGAAGAAAAAAATTCTACATCCTCCCACATTCTCAATGTGAAATTGATAAATTAATCCTATTTAAATGTAAGAAATACCCGGTCTGGGTAAGACAGGTTGATTATTAGGCTTACTTACTGTCTGAATTATATTACGTTTTACCTTTAGGGTAACACAGGCGCTCCAGGGAAGCCTGGTCAATTGGGGAATTCAGGCAAACCGGTAAGATGCCACAGCTACCCTTCCACATGTTATAACCTGTTGTCATCACTAAGCAAAGTAATGTTAACTATCTCCCTACCTGCCTCACTCATAACAGGGCCAACAAGGGCCACCCGGAGAAGTGGGACCCCGAGGACCGCGGGGACTTTCTGTAAGTATTCCTTTTCTGTAGCACCTTCCCAAAGTGCCTTCTTAGGGCTTTGTGGGGCACTCCTCCATCCATTTGTTCATTCATTCATTCATTCATTCATCCATCCATGAATACCTTCTGATGTTTGAGCATGTGATAGTCCAGATAGACAATGAAATGGGAAATCTATTTAGATATACAACATGTTTGTTTTTCAATAAGTGGAAATGAAAATGAAGTATTTAAAGAAAGCAAGATGATCCTTTCTGCTCTCATCCCATGTTAAAGGAAATATTTTAGTGTGACTAAAAAAAACTTTATTGAGAAATAATTCATATACTATATGGTTCACTCATTTAAAGTATATAGTTAATCGATTTTTAGTGTATTTATGGAATTGTATAGCCATTGCCATAGTCAATTTTAAAACATTTTCATCACCCAAAAAAGAAACTCTATATTTACTTGCAGTCATTCAACTTTCCCCCAGGCCCCTCAGCCCTAGGCAACAACTAAACCACTTTTTGTCTCTAGAGTTGCCTATTTTTGAAATTTCATATAAATGGAATCATATAATATGTGGGTTTTTAAATGATTGGCTTCTCTCACTTAGCATAATGTTTTAAAGTTCATCTGTGCTATACCATGTATTAGTACTTCACTCATTTTTATTGTCGTATAATATTCAATTATATGGCTATACAACATTTTCCTCATTTATTCATCCATTGATGGACATTTGGGTTGTTTCCACTTTTTGGCCATGATGAATAATGATGTGATGAACATTTTCCTCCATATTTTTGTGTAGACATATATTTTCATTTTGTTTGAGTACATACGTAAGAGTGGAATTTCTGGGTCATGTGGTAAATCTACATGTAATCTTTTAAGAAACTTCTAGACTTCTTTTAGTTGAGTTTGTAAATATCTATTTTCCAGCAAATATAGCAATGTATATTTCCTCACTAGATACCATTGAACCCTTAGAGAGAAACTGATTCTGGAATTAAGCATTATGCACTTAAATTTAACTTTAAAAAATTCTGTCTGGCCTTCTAAGTTCTGTTTCTTTGAAAGTCTGCTGGCAAAGAAAAAGAACGCCAGGTGAGAACACAGAAGCATTTCCAAATGTCATCGTTACTTACTTCTTTAAAAGCATTTCTTGAGCATGCTGAATGAGGATTTTCATGCTCTAGAAAAGTGAAGTATTCCAGGTGTCCTGTGACATGAAAGTGTTTTCACTTCTCACAGATGTCTGTCAACTGACCTCTATCAGGTGGTTTCCTGAAGTTCTTCTATAGCCAAAGAAACTAGCTCCTGCTCCTAATAATGTTCCTGGATCTCTCACTCATCACTTATCCTTTTCTTCTCTCTTGTTTGAAGCCTGCAAATTTCTAATTAGAATACGTTCTTTAAATGGACTGTCAAAGCAGTGAGATTATTGCTAGATCACATTTCTAAAACAATAAAGATGCTATATGACTGGTCCAGAAAGATGTAACAGTTGGGGAGAGAGGCCCTGGAACACTGAGAGTGGTGACTATTATATCTAGTGTTCACTTTATAGAGCAGAATACTGACTATAGTTGATGGAGCACCTGCTGTATGCCAGGACCATTCATTGAACAAAAAAAGTGACACAGGTAAAGAGGCCTTGGCCCATCACCAGTAAGTGCCATGGATGTGTATAAAGTAATGAACTAGAGGCAGAACTGCAGAAGGAGATGAGGTGGTGTGTGTGTGTGTGTGTGTGTGTGTGTGTGTGTGTGTGTGTTAACATTCTCATGAGAGAGAAGACAGATCAGAGGAACTTATGCCTGTGTAAGGCTTGGAGCCTAATTCAGGTTTCGCTTTTTGAGTTTTTGTAAGAGTCCATGTTGTTCCTGTCACTGAGGCTCAAAGCTGTGGTGTTTTTCCTCTATCACATTTCCTATCTCTAGTAGGATCTGTTGCTTATATCGCCCCCTTTTCAAGGTCTCTTATATATGACTCTTTTTGATGCCCATTTGTACCACCCTGGCTCCTACCATTAACTGCTGCTGGTATTATTGCATTCATCTTCTGATTTGCTTTCCCGGCTCTAGTCCTTCTTTCCTCCACCAGTGTCTCCTGACAGGGTTGTCTTGGTATTATGGCTGGGACAGTGTTTTTGTTCTTTAGGACTCTTGTACATTGCAGGGTGTGTGGCATCTGTAACTTCCACTGTAGAATTCCAGTAATGTCCTCACAGTCATGGTAACAAACAAAAACGTCTAACACAATTCCAAAGGCCTAGAGAACAATAATACTCCCAGTCTGTACACGCTGCTGTTTTGGTCTCCCCATGGTACAGCTTCCATTATCACTTCTCTTCTCCATTTAAAAGTCTTCAACGGATCTCCACTGACACTAATGGAAAGTGGAAAATCCTAAACCGTCTGTTTCTCCCTGAGTTTCACTTCCCATTTCTGTCTTGCTCAAACTCTGTGTTTAAATCAAGCTGGACTTCACGCTAATTCTCAAATACGCTCTGCACTTCTCTAGCCTACATTTTTCCTTTTGTTGTGCCCTGCAATTAGATGGCTTTCTTCTTCATGTCTCTGACTCGGTTTCCCATTTGCCTTCTTAGATATAATTGAAGTTAATTCTACAATAAATTATCTCTGATTATGCCCCATCACCTAGATAGAAGTGTGCTTATTCTGAACCCCATAACCCTTGACTGACCCCTCTTTGCCCCATGCTGTGGAAACAGCAGGAAGGCAGAACACATTTGATCTGCCTCTTTTGTCTTACATCCCTTTACTCAGGATCTGCTATAAGGTAGTGCTCAATAAATATTTCTTGAAAAGAATTGAGTTGGAGAAATAATATTTCTATGCTGCTTATGTTGGTAATAATTGATTTCTCAGCTACTATAAATTTTTCAGAGAAGTGTCATAAGATGTTACAACATTATAGTTCTGGAGCAGAGTTTCAACACCAAATCTCCTTACTGAAAGATACATTTGCTTTTTCATCCTACACCATTAAATTTGGTTTCGTAGATAAGTTCGCACATTTTCAATGAGCCCTCACAAGTTTGATTAATATTTCTTGCAAATCTCAAATTGACAAGCTGAGTGGAAGTAATGGAAACATATTTCTAATGTGTCCTACTAATGGACCAGGGCTAATTGGAATACATCTTTGAAATGAAGTGGTATTCACCCTTTCCCCACCATTGTCCCACAACTTTTGCCAATGCCACAGAAAAATATATTGGAGTTTTTTGGCATCTCCAGTGATTACATGTGAGCACATATCTTCACCACTTGGATTATGCTTCTGGCTTTCTCCATCACATTTCAGTTGGCTTAGACCTGGGTCTTTGGGGCTCCTGGTTTAGAGCAGGCAAATGGCTGAGGCCTCTGATTTGGTCCTACCATGAAGTGGCTCCTGGGGTACAGCAGCCTCTCTCATTTTTCCTGAAGTCTCCCACCCTGTCACTAACATCCGCAAGCACAGAGGTCCCCATATAGTATGTTGAGTGATCTCAGCTGTCTTCTTACTCCTCAATCCCTAGGTCCTGGCATGTTACTTCTTTCAGTAATTTGTGAAGAGGCTGTGATAATTACCTCTGTGTGTGAGGGAGTATTTAAATACATACTAGAGAGAAATAGAAACTATACAATGGTGTGAAATTGAATAGATTTTTAAAATATTATTGTGGCAAACCTAAAAATTATTATTGTAATAGGACTAATATGATCTTCCAGGGAGAGGCACTTAGTATATACAGACCAAGTAAAGTGATTTATAATTTACTGCTTCTAAAACTGGCGAGACACTAAGGATAATGTTTATCCTTTAGCCAGTTAGCATTTTGGGTAATCAGGCAAATACAAAAACCACAATGGAATAAAATCTATTTTTTGGGGGGGAGGGTAAAGAAAATATGACAACGTAAGTATAATGAAATTGATTTTTTTCTGCAACATTTTAAAAGTCTTATTATAGTTCCATTTTTAAAGGGAGATTTCCAAGTAGAACTATTTACCTGTATTTACTGAAATAAGTTTTATAAAATAGCTCCCAGTAGAGCAGGTCCTCGAATAACATTGTTTCATTGCATGTCATTTCATTATAATGTTGATGAGATGCTGTGGGAACTTAACTCTTGTTCATAACAATTAGCTTTTGGTACATTTGGTTCAATGTCCATCCTTTCACTTAAGGTTGCAGAACCTATTGATGATGTTCAGTGAGGACTTACTGTACTTGTTTATAAAGATGGTGCCTTCCTGGTGATCAGTGATCTTGACAGAAACTAGAGAAATGAGGACTGGGGACTTGTTCTTCCCAAGCACGACTTGTGCCTTTATTTATTTATTTATTTATTTATTTACTTGTAAATTTAATTTTATTATTAATTTCAAGCATATAGTACATTGGTTAGACATTGGTATAGTTTATAAAATGATCCCTGATTTCTCTTTCTCGCCTCTGGCCCTCCACCTAGCCATTACATTATTGCTGACTACATTCCCTATGCTGTGCTCCCTATTTCCATGACCATGTATCAACTACTAATTTGTTCTTTAACCCTTCACCCCATTCTCCCAGCCCCTCAACCAACTCCCCTCCTATCTGGCCAACACCAGATTGTCCTCTATATTTGTGAGTCTGTTTTTTGATTAGTTTGTTCTTTCTGTTCCTTAGATTCCACATATAAGTGAAATCATGTGGTATTTTTCTTTCTCTGTGACTTATTTCACTCAGCATAATAACCTCTAGATCCATTGTGTCATTGCAAATGGTAGGACTTCACTTTTTTTAATGGCTGAGTAATATTCTATTGTATACATGTACCATAATTTCTTTATCCAATCGTCTGTTGATGGACATTTAGATTGCTTCCGTATCTTGGCTATTGTAAATTGTGCTGCCATGAACATAGGGGTGCATAGATCTTTACAAATTATTGTTTTGGTTTTCTTTGGATAAATACCCAGAAGTATAATTGCTGGGTCAAAAGGTATATCAATTTTTAATTTTTTGAGAAACCTCCAGACTGTTTTCCATAGTGGCTGTACCAATTTGCAGTCCCACCAACAGTGTATGAGGGTTCCTTTTTCTTCACATCCTCGCCAACATTTGTTCTTTGATTTACTGATAGCCATTCTGACAGATGTGAGGTGATATCTCTTGTGGTTTTAATTTGCATTTCTCTGATGATTAGTGACCTTGAATATCTTTTCATATGCCTATTGGCCATCTGTATTTCCTCTTTGGAGAAATATCTGTTTAGGTCCTCTGCCCATTTTTTAAATAGAGTATTTGTTTTTTGTTGTTGTTGAGTTGTGTGAGTTCTTTATATATTTTAGATATTATTAACCTCTTATCAGTTGTATCATAAGCGAATATCTTCTCCCAATCAGTCAGTTGTCTTTTTGTTTTGTTGATGGTTTCCTTTGCTGTGCAAAAGCTTTTTAGTTTTATATAGTCCCATTTGTTTACTTTTCTTTTGTTTCCCTTGCCTGAGGAGATATGTCTGAAAATAAATTACTAGTAGCAATATCAGAGAGATCACTGCTTGTTTTTTTTTCCAGAAATTTTATGGTTTCGGGTCTTACATTTAAGTCTTTAATCCATTTTGAGTCTATTCTTGTATATGGTGTAAGAAGATGGTTCAGTTTCTTTTTTTTGTATGTGTCTGTCCAATTATCCCAACACTGTTTATTGAAGAGACTGTCTTTACTCATTGTATATTCATACAATTTGTGGTTTTAAAGAGACATGGGAGAGTTGAAAGGCAAAGAACAATGTAATTAAACATTTGATTTAAAAATATAATTTTCACTGACTTCTTTAGTCCTTGGATATAACTTTATATAAAAATAATAACTCACACTTCTATATGCTTACCATGAGCCAGACACTATTCTAAGTGCTTTATGTATCTAGTTAACCCTCTCAAAAACCCTATGAGATAGACACCGTTTTTAACTCCCACTTTACGGATAAAGAAACTGAGGCACAGAGAGGTTAAGTTGCATGCCTGGAGTCAGCTGATGCATGGCAGAGCCAGGTTTTTAGACCTGGCAGTGGAGCTCAGCATCTGTGTCTCCCTTGAATGCTTCAACAGCTCAAGTCCAGGCTCCACAGAACGGTTTTTATTCGAAGTTAGCTTGCCAAATTCTAATGGTATAAAACATATTTAGTATATTTAAAATTTTGGTATTTATGGAGCTTTCATAGTGAGCATTTAACATAAGTCTAAGTAAAGCTGGTGAAGGCAAACAAATGCAACATAAGCCCAAAGAGATTCACAAACCTACAGAATCAGAATCTGGGGGAGAAGGGTGGAATACAGAAGAGGAATGAGGAGATGGAGTGGTGGACGCATCCAATGAAATATGTTTCTAAAAAACTGCTCAGGAGATTCTGATGCATACAAGAGTTGGGAATCACTGGTAGAGGATGTGTCTTTTTTTAATTAAAAAAAAATCTTGATTAGATTCTTGAATAGGTATGAATTAACAGATATTTCTGAGCATGTTAGAAATACATGTGGTGGCACAGAGCATCCAGGAGAAAATGAGAACCTTTTATTATAGTCTTCACATTTATAGTAGGATTTTTGCCTTTAGTCTGGTTTCCTTTCAATTCTCTTGTTAAAAGTCATAGCTCTTATTGTCAAAAGGCTTATAAATATTAACCACTGGGCAGAAGAGCCATTTCCTTACAGCCTCCCTTGTCCACAACTGAGAATATGGTTATCAACACAGCTGTTGAAAAAAGAGATTTATCATTTATTTTAGCAAACTTATGGTTACCAGGTCATGATTAATTGCTCCTTGAAGAATTTGTTTAGTTTAATCTACTTTTTTTAGAGATTACTATTTATATATTGATTACTCATGTTCATTTTAGTTACAGGTGAAATTCCAGAACTTAGAGAAAGACTATGCATGTTTTAAAAATGCATAGAAATCATAAGAATAGCCATCAGAAAACCTTGCCCTAACATTTTGTGCATAGCTGTTTTGTCATTGTTGTGAAAATAAACAGTACCTTTTTTTTTAAATAGTGAGATGATTTATACAGAAATACCTGTTTAGAATGGCCAAGGACTTATAGAATGAAAATGAAGTAAAAATGAGGAACCACATGATGTCTATTTGTGCAGTAAGAGAGGAGTAAATGCCCATAATTTCATCAGTCTTTCCCCCGGTCTTATGTGCGTTGGGCTCTCCTGGGTATACAAGTTCAGCAGAGCAGGCTGTCTGTACTGGGGTTCTGACCATGCATATGGATGACCCAGGGCCTGCCAGTAGTTGGAAAAGACTTATGAATTAAATAATAAGAGCTCATGAAAGACAGAGAAAATAAGATTTTTGCAGAGAAAATCTTTGTCTTTGACTAGAAAGATAATTAATCTCTCCAAATATAAGTGAAAGGCTATATAGTCCTTTATTTTCATTTAGCCCTTTTGTTTGTGGAAGAGAAAAAAAAGTACTCCATTAATCATCTTTATTTTGGATAAAATGGCATCATGGTTCATTTATTTAGAAGTGAATACTTGAAGTTGTGTCAAGAACTGAGCTTCCCCTTTCTGATATGATTAATTATTTTCCCCACCAATGACTATTAACTGTTCTGTGAATTGAAATCATGTTAGCTCAATGGCATTTAGGATCTCACTCATGATGCAGTTCTGAAATTCTTTGAAAATGCCAAAAGAGCAGATATATTGAAAAAAATCTGTCTTGAACTTTGAAGTACTGGCTAAATTAATGGGGTTGAACCCAGTGTTTATATTTATAGATGGATGGAAGAATCTATCAGAGTGGCTAGTTTTCATTTAGACTTACATCTTTCCAGCATCCATCTTCATTAGGGCACTGCCTCTGGCTTCCAAGCTGCTCACAAGGTTAAGGACCAATGTATCATCCAAACTCATATACTAAATAGGCTGCTTATATAAAAAATTTTAAAAATATTTAAGAGCATTTAATTTAAGTCATCTATAGGTCATATGAAATGAACACCACAAAATTATACCTCATAGCTAGCGACTTGCAATTTGGCAAATATTTCTTAATCCTTTAGAGAAATTGAAAACTTGGAAGGTTTATGAGTCTTAACACGTTATAGATAAATGAATAGCATATGAGTCAGATCAAGATAATCTTATCAGAAGCATTTATAAATATTAAACATTAATATAAAATTGTCATTTTAAAGAAAAACAAACCCAAGAGACTACTTTCATTTTTATAACACTATCTGGGAAATGTGATTGTTTATATTATAACCTTAGTGTACAGCTTAGATGAACATGTGTTAGAAATAAGTCAAGCTTTGATCAGATTGCATAAAACTATATGAAGTTCTAGGGGAAAGAAATGAAGAGTTCATGTGTCTCCTTAAAGGGCTTAAACTTTCAAATAAAAAATTGAAATTGGTTCACAAAATGAAATTAGGGTGTTGATTTTGGTGTATCTTCATTATAAATTATGCTTTCTAAAATCTATTTACTTTTTAAAGAATATTTAAAACAAGAATGAGAAAAAAACTTTTTTATTTCAGAAACTCTATACTTTTCTACTATCTATGTCTTTTCAAAGTTCTAGTAGTGGTTAGAAGGCAAACATCTCGGTCCTGTGTCTCTTTTTTCACTCTTTTGAGGTTCAAGATTATTTGTCAGATATTGTTTTAAAATGTACTATATCCCAGAAAATTTACTCTGTATTTTAGGCATTATATGGAATTCAGAATTAACACACCTATACTTCAAGAACACATAGTCTAAATGAGGGGATAAAACATGTACATAAATAACCATAATATAAGTTAGATGGTGATTTAGATGCTGAAAATTACTGATTGCCATTTTATACAGATCTATCAGTTGCTATTTCTATCTAATGGTCTATAATCACAGTGAACAACATTAGAATGTTCAATGAAGGATGAACACTGAAGAGGCTTTAGGCATTTTACATAAAGATCTCTGCCTTTAGTTGAAGATGGGAAGAATACTTTGATGACTTATATTTAAACAATAACCTTGGTAGGATATTATTTTTATTGACATAGTAATTAATCACTTGAATTTTGGCAAACCATCCAGTTGACAATCATGTTTGTGTTTTTCCAGGGCAGTAGAGGAGAAATAGGACCAGTTGGACCCCCAGGCCTACCAGGTAAACTGGTAAGTAATGTTTCTAAGTCTCCAGCAGTTTATTTGCTTCATACAAAACATAATAAGTTTTTAAAAATAAGTAGGGGAGAAGAACAATCTACAAAGGGTAATTTAATCATCTGTACTTGATTTTGATTGTTATGTGAATATGTGAAAAGGTACATGTGTAATTTCAAACTATATCTAAAACATTTTAATGGGTATTTTAATCAGTGTGGCATATAGCATACATTTTAAAACGAGGAGAAGCATGAAGTGCTACATTTGGCCTCTGGATGTTCTTGGAATTGGAGAGAACTGTGCGTGAATGCTGCCTTTTACTTCCCCAGCTGTGCTTGTTTACACAGCAAGAGAAGTAGTACTGTTGTAGGGGATTTGACTGAAAGAGCCCACTGTTGGAAAAGAGAGCAAAATGGGGAATTAGGACCTCAGAGGCGGGACAGGGGGTGGGGGAACTGGTCTCTCGTCTCCTAAGCATATAGGAGAGACGCAAATTTCAGAAACAGAGTTAAACCAACCACAGTACATTTATTTTAGATGGGAGTCAACACACCCAAGCTTGTCTGGCTTGTATGCTGTCATTGTTGCAGAAATAGTGATTCTGGGAAGTTTGTGTTTGATTTTCAGGGGTCTCTTGGTAGCCCTGGCCTCCCTGGCTTGCCTGGCCCACCTGGACTTCCTGGAATGAAAGGTGACAGGGTAAGAAACCTAGCCCTTCAGAAAGTCCCTTATCTGGAAGAGATTTATACTATGTTGTTAAATCAACCTTATTTTTGGCCTTCCTTTTAGAAAATTCTAAACTTTCTAGAATATACTAGAAAGAGCTATCGATGAAAGTATTTGAAATTACTGAGAGCTGAGATTAAGATTTTTTAAAAAAAGCTATTAATATGATAATTTACCAGGAGGAAAAAAAGCTGAGAAAGTAAAAAAATTCAGTGTAATCACACTTCCTATTCAGTTCTAAATTTACATTCCTACTAGTCAAATTTTATATGGGTGTGATTAAAGAATGTTTAGGTTGTCCAATACCTCAAGTTGAGCAATTGTCAGTTTCTCCAGGTCTTACCTGACTCTTGTTAGGTGGTGAGGAGAGGGGGATATTCTCTTCTGTCACATTATTTGTATTTGTGCTTACCTACTGGTCCAATAAAGGAGGTTGGTTTATTTGAAATTATATAGATAAAAATCTTAAAATACTGAAAAATTATTATATTTTATTAATTACAGGGTGTAGTCGGTGAATCTGGTCCAAAGGGTGAACAGGTAGGTCTTATCTGACAAGTAGGAAATGTAGCGTTTAATGTACATTAACGTGCTTCACCAGCAGGGAGCATCAGCTGGTTTATGGGTATGATTAAATCACTGGAGGCTAGTAGTTTTTCTTAATGTGCTTCATACTGAGTGAAACCTGGAGCTTATTTTGGTCTGTAGTCTTATCCACTGTTTTAATAAACTGGAGCTAATGGCTAATGATGGCTCTGCCTCCAGAACTACACTTTGTTTTTCTTTTGAAAAGGGTGAGCCTGACTCCCTCATTCACCAAACTGGTTTACTCTGATGAAGGCTTCCATAGACGTATCGTAATATTTTAAGTTTTTCTTTATCAAGACCTTAGCAAATAAAGTATGCATAAGAATTAGAGTCAGTTCTTTCTTTATATTCCTTTTTATACTGTAAGAGCCCGTTTCCAAAGATTACCTATTATAAAATTGTGGATACAGTCAGTAATCCTAACTTTAGCAGAAACTCAGCTTCACCTTCTGGCTTTTCTCCAGGCCATTTTTGGATTTGAGCTAGCCACTGACAGCTAGATTGGAAGGCCGCTGAGAGCATTTTCTATATCTGCATAATCCTGGAAGCACTGTGGGCACTTAAGAATGCTTATCAATGTTGGCTGTTTAAAACTGAGCCAAGGCTTTCCTTTATTGTATGTTTTTGGCTCCTTTGTTGAAAATTATTTGCCCATATATATGGGGGTTTATTTCTGAACTGTCAATTACAATGCAATGTACAGATAATGTATTACTTGAAACCTATATAATTTTATTAACCAATGTCACCTCAATACATTTAATAAAAATAAATAAATAAACAAAACTGAGCCAAGGGCAATGATGTTAAAAATGTGACTTTTAATATTAATTTTTAGGGTGCCTCTGGTGAAGAAGGTGAAGCAGGAGAAAGGGGTGAACTTGTAAGATGTTGTTTTTCCTGGTTAATGATGTAGATTTACTTATTTCAAACTGTATTAGAACATATATATTTTATCTTTTCTCTTACAATGTTATCCTTGCTGCCTTCTTTAAAGGTTAAGATGTTTCTTATGTAAGCTAACAAATGACTCTCCAAGGCTGCAGCCAAGATCAAGTAAAGCAAAGGGGAAACACCCACAAAGTGACAGACCTAGCCTTAAACTTTTGGGGAACAAAATGTTCCCTTAGATATGGTGAATCCTCTGTGGCTTTACATCTAGACATTCATGGTGATTCTTATATGACTGTAGAATATCTAGTGCCATCCTGGAAACAAAATCAGTTTTAATATAGTTAGCTGTGGCTTACAATTGTGACCATAGGCAATCTCTCTAATCTAAAACCCTTCAAAGAAGTAACCTCCATCTCCAGAGAATGCTGCTGCTAAATCTCAAGGAAGACAATAAGAACAAGAACAAGTTATCTTTACTGCCAGGACTACCAGATCTGCTGTCTCATCATTATGGTTTGCATAATCTAACATGACCTAATGTGGAAACTTATATTTGGTCTTTTGGGGTACGGGAGGGGTGATAGATTTCTCATAAATTATTTTCAGATAATTTTAGTGCAGGAAAAATTCTGATGATGTTATTTTATTCAGATTTTCAGGATTTAGAGTTAATGTAACGTCCAAATTAGGCAAATCTTCCTATTTAATTCCAAAAAAGAATTATTTTAATTATATTTTTCTGTTAAAATTGTTTATTTTATGGGCTAAGAGGATGTTTTAAATCATTCTGTTTTGTAGTGGAAATGAATTGATGTGCTAAACTTGAGCTGAATTCATATCTAGAATTAGTGGTGGGAGATTTTCAAGGTTTTTTTTTTAAGCATAAAAGCATGCATGTTTGGCTTGATAGACTTTTGGGAAGATCTTAAAAATATTTTTAGAGCTTCAAAAATATTTTTAAAGTTTCAAAAATAAAGTCATCAGGTTTAAATGTCTATTATGTTTTATAACAGAATGCTAGTTTAATATCTTTCGACTTACACATGTTAATTCTCGATGCTCAGTACTTTAGATCTGGATAGAGTCTTGGAGAGCTCTGATTCAACCCTGCTGTTTCACAAATAAGTTAGCGAACTGCTGGGAGGTTATATAGCTTACAAAGGATCGTAAAGTTAAGTAGCAAAACAGGGACTAGAATCCAAATTTTGAGTCTAATGCTTTCTGTGGTGTCATGGTTTTGTTTCCTCTGTTCACAGTTTTCTATAGATTTCAGCAGCACATAACATGTTACATGTTTCTAGGAAACCATCAAAGGTGAATACATTGTTCTAACATAATTTTCTTTTATTGATTTAGGGAGATATAGGATTACCTGGCCAAAAGGGAACTGTAAGTATAATGAACAGTAATGGTGTAAAAAAATAAAAATATCAATAAAGTTGTAGAAAATTCAGTGTTATGCTTTATGAAATCATTTTGTATAATCAATTCTTAAAGGACTTACCTTCAAGGAAATGAATGTCTAAATTTATTCTTTAAGCAATGGATTAATCCAAAGAAAAAAACACACAATAGTGTAAATGGATCTGCTTGTTGAACTAAACATTCTAAAGGGATTTTTTTTTCATAGTATAAGTGGCTCAATCAGTATATAACGTGGCAATTTCTTCCACAAATGCATCATTTTTAAAGAACTGACTTGTGCTTTGTGGTGACAAAAGTATAATTGAGTTTTGCTGGCAATTGTACGATTTGTTGGCAAATATTTCTTTAATTTTCTTAATCTGTGTGCTCCATTTGGGAGAGTAAGATAGAAGTGTAATACATAAGAAAATAGAGAATTATTAGAGCTAGAAAATGCTTATTTCATTCAACTTGTCATTTTGCAGAGACTAAACTGATGTCCTTAGAGATTAGATGAATTTAGAATTATAGAACCAATTAGTTGCAAGCCTAGGATGATTTCAATTTGAAAGGAAGGTACATCTGATGCAATGAGAAACTTAGTATAAAGGAGAAAAAATGAAGTTCAGATCTCAATCTCAAATGTCACTAATCACCATCTTCCAGTTAGTCTTCAAGTCTTTCCTGTTTCTGGAATCTCCCCTACTCCTCTCTGTCCCTGTCCAACATGTTATCCTCACAGCAGCCAAGGTAATCTAGATAAAAAGATAAAACCCACTATTTATCCTTTCTCCGCTTTAAACCCTTCAAGAATAGCATTCTATGGAATAAAATCAGACTCTTAGCACGATATACATAGCTTTCAATGAAGTATTCTCTGTCTTGCCAACCTCATCTCATGTGTCTGGAACTTCATCTGTTTGCAGTTCTTTTTACATGGCATGCTGTGTAATGTCTCATGTTATTCTCTTAATCTGGTGCAGCCTGTCTTTTTCCTTAAAATAGCTACCTCCTACTCAATCATTTAGCTTCATCTTCAGCTCCACTTTCTCCAGGAGGACTCACCAGACTTGGTTACAGTGCCCAGCCTTGGACTCTTTACACACTACTAAGGTGGAACTTATTGACTTGTATTAACTTATCTACTTAAATACTACCTCTAAACACCATGTCACAGTCTCAAACTTCAAGTAACATCTTTATGCCTAAGAATACTTTACAGAAACGGTTTCGGATTGAGAAAAATATAGAGTAAATCTTGATAGAATTTGGTAACAAAAATGCTACTTCATGGTCTTGAAATAGTAACGTTCAATGGTAAGCATTCAAACTATAAAAGAAAAAAGCAAATGAACAGTGCAGCACTCGAAATAAGTCAGTTTCCTTTAAATTTGGATGTAATACTATGAATTAGCTCTTGATTTATCACCTACCTTCCTACCCCTGTCTTTTCAGACATGACCCAGGTAATACTGATGAAATACCGATTGAAGTGTACTGTCCCAGAATCAAGGGAAATAGTTACCAACAGGAAGACTTTCACTGTCCTCAGTGATTTCAGCATAGACAGACTTGATAAGTAGATACAGTGTATTTCTACATCAGTATACTGTGCTTCAACTGAGAAAAATTTCCCCAAAGATCCAGGGTCATCATGCTTTCCTCGTCATGTTGGCCCTTGATCACTTGATCAAAAATTTCTTGTCCCTTGTTCTAGCAATATTTCAGACATTGCCAGCCAGATAATCCACTCTGATTTGGTCTCCTTTGTTTTCTTTCTGTTCCTTAGTGTATTTCTGAATTCATATTGGCTTCTCCTCTGAGTTGTTTTAGAAGCTTTGCACTCTAGTCACCTGACAATTCCCCAGCCTCTGCAGCACATCCTTAGCTCTCCCGGTTGACGCTCTTTCAGGAAGTCTTTTAAGCCATAACTTCTCTATAGAGGCAATTTTGACAGGTTGACTTAGATGAATGTCAATTTTTTTTTTTGCATAAAGAGATTGAAAAGGCACATTTGTTGAGCTTTCTTTAGATGTGTCTAGTGAAAGCATTGCTTCATCGCCTTCTTCCCTTCAGTTTAAAACATTTGAATGTTTGAAAGTTAGCTCTTTCTAGATAAATGTTGCACATGAAAAAGAAGCAGGATTAAATTGCTTTATGAACATTCATATCTTGAACACTAGCATTCCCTTGCTGTCTTGTGTTCTTTTATCATCTCATTCTTATTCTATAAACAACAGTAAATTGCAACTACTATGCCACAAATTCCACCAGAGGTTGTTTAAAAAAAACTGAATTAATTCAGTCTTTTTTTAAAGCCGTTATTGTACACAAGGATTCTCTTAAATGCTGTTCGTGGTTTGCTTTCAGAAAGAAAATCTATGTTCTTATGCGAAGGAAACAGTTGGTTTATTTCTAAGTTTTTAATATTTACATTTTTAACTTCCTCAATATTTAAATTGTGGACTACTCTTTTTGTTCCAGTATTTTAAATGTATTGATTTTAAGTGCAACATTTTAAATGTGGCATTTAAAATGTATTAATTTAGTTCCTCGATACATCTGACATCTTTAAATTCTCCAAAGAATGTTATAAAAGATAAATAACTTATATTCTTGAAATATCTTTACTTTATGCTTTCTGTATTAATGATATACAAAGTAACATGTCTTGTAAACACTCAGTGGCCTTTTTGTGGCCAGAAAAAGTTAACAAGCTTTATTGAAAACTAACTCACTATTAGGAAGTAGCTTAAAGTATGAAGAATGTGTTTTTAAAAATTTATTATTTCAATTAACATTTTGAAAATATTTTTTACCAAAAAGAGAGATTCTTTAAAAGTTTAGTTGAACCTAAGAGACTGGTGAGTTGTTGGGCAGTATTATGTGTCTTTATATTGAGGATGTGTAACCTGTAAGTAAATACCTTTTAGGAAATAAAATGTAGTAAACCTCAAATTTTGTGTATTAACATTACATTAATATTAAGTAGACACATTACTTCTGTTTAGTCCTGGTTTGATAGTGTGCCATTTTGTTCTAGGTGGGTAACCCTGGGGAGCCTGGCTTGAGGGGGCCTGAAGGAAGTCGGGGGCTTCCTGGAATGGAAGGACCAAGAGGACCGCCTGGACCACGAGGCGTGCAGGGAGAACAGGGTGTCACTGGCCTGCCTGGTATCCAAGGCCCTCCAGTGAGTGGCGGGCAGTCCCTGTGGTTTCCCTCTTTCCCTCCTTCTCACAGCACAAGGGGTGGGGGCAGCCAGGCTAGACCAGACGTCAGTTTTGTAGCAGTGCAGGCAAGGTCTCTCGTTATAAATCCAGCCACTGGATTTCTTGCCAAGTCTGTCTGTTTACCATTTAACTATGTCCTGTTTATGGTTCTGTGTATAACCTGTCTTTTTTTCTTTTTGGTCCCAGGGTAGATCACCAACAGATCAACACATTAAGCAGGTTTGCATGAGAGTCATGCAAGGTAAATAAATTGTAACAGCTTGACTTTTCGTGTGCTTTAAAGGAGGAAAATTTTGAATAATATTAATGTCACTTCTGTTTTATCTAATTTATAGCCATCACAATCACTTATAGCTTCAAAGAAAAAGGAAAATATTACCTTCCTAGATTAGCTTGGACTTTTTTTTTGCCAAGGATGTTAATTTATGACAAAGAGCGTGCGTGCGCGCGCGCGCGCACACACAAACGCGCGCACACACACACACACACACGCACACACACTTCAGAACAATTCACAAGTATCTTTCTCCTCTTCAATGCCCTGCCACCTAGTGAGTACCCAGCCCTGAACTGCTCTCTCTGTAGATTCTATGAGAAGTGATTGAGAGACTCCATGCTCATGAGAAGCATAAGGACATTATGACTACTCATGCACTATCTATGTAGAAAATCAATAACTAGTATTTTACCAAAATGGTGATAATATATTTTCATATTTGTTAACCTTTAAACTTATCTGTAGCTATGAATATTCCTATTTGTTATAGCTGTTTCAGAATTGGTCTAGTTCTGGAACCACACTGAAAATGAAGATGTGCAAAAATACCCTGTAACTGAGGGGGTCCCGTAACACCGGGGCCTTCTACCAGGTCATTATCTCATTGAAGTTGGAATCAATTCTGTCAGAAAAGAAATACTCTTCTTTGTATGCTCATGAGATAGTCTAATTTGTGTTGCAGACTTGTAGAATTTTCTGAATGAAACTGTCATCTCTATATTTGAAAACCAATATGTCTCTTCATTGCAGCCATTTTATCTTAAAAGGATATTTCAATTTTAAACTTCACATATCTAGAAAATTGTGATTTTATGCTCTTACTTATGTAAGATGAACTTAGAATACTCGCATTGAAACAAGTTTAAAATGCTGGTTAGAAATGTGTTTCCAATTCATATGCTCTTTCACACCCTAAAGCTTTAAACGTTACACTAGAATATTTCCCGTAGAGTATTTTAATGGAAAAGTTTTCTCTGTCTCCATGGTTTTAGTGGGTGATTCTTAATCTATTTAATGGTTCCTGAAAAAGCCCACAGTTATTAATTTTTAAGACAGACTATGACCCTTCCCAAGAAGCAGGTTTTTTAAAATGTCAGTTGTCTGTTCCAAGCATGGAAAAAACTTTTGAGAAGAAGAATCATAAGAAGTCATGAATTCTCAGGATATTTCAGGTTACTTAGTATCTTCAGAGTAAAAATATGAGGCTTGGTCTCAAATGGTGTCTCAATACTAATTCTGGACAATGTCCTTGGCTTTTAAAAAGCTTCTGGACATCCACCTCTACCTATGTTGAGACACTCATTTTCTTCCCATCTTGGTTTCCAGATAACACGTCAGGATTCAGGTGACACACTCATTTATTTAGAACACCACTCACACCAAAGCCTTGCAGTTCAAGGTTTTTATCCCTATCTTCTTTTCTCAAAACAGCAGGGCCAAATATAGCCAGGGAGAGCTGAATGAACAGCCCTAGTGAAGCGTCTTGGCAGAGAGCCCATGGAAAAATGATCCAACTTTATTCATTTCTCACCACCAATTTTGAAGTTCTGATGACACATTTAGAAAACAGGCACTTGACATACTGCTCTTTTTAATTGAATCACTTTCATGTTTCTTACTTTTCTGGGTCGTTTTGTTTATTGTCTTTTAGAACATTTTGCTGAGATGGCTGCCAGTCTCAAGCGTCCAGAGTCAGGAGCTTCTGGCCTTCCCGGAAGGCCTGGACCCCCTGGTCCCCCAGGACCCCCTGGAGAAAATGGTTTCCCAGGCCAGATGGGACTTCGTGGCCTCCCAGGCATTAAAGGCCCCCCTGGTGCTCTTGGTTTGAGGGGGCCTAAAGGTAAGCTATTTTGTCCAGGTGGAACCAAGGAACACACACTGTCCATTTTCAGATGTGTTCACATGTCCTACCATGTTCCACTTATCTTGTGAAATAAGATGTATTATTCTAGTTTACAGTGGTGGTGGTAAAGATTAGAAAACTATTGTATGATATTCTTTTAACCTTGCTATATGATAACAGTAGACTAAATACTAGCATTAAGATCCCTGGACGTTTAGCACTGATCTTTGTCAGTTATACTATACTGTGCCTTAATCGTAGTTCAAAATAAACTTCATGGAACCTCATAAAGGATAATTCAGCTGTTTATTTATTTATTTTTGAGACCTTAAAATCATTGTAGAGCTCTTCTAAGATGACAAGCAGCCTTAGAATATTTGTGTCTGTTACTTAATCTAACAAAATTTGTTAGTAGGACATAAAAAAAGTGCATCATGTGTTGAAGCTACCTCCCCCTTTATTCTAAAAAGTGGCATTGGATATTAGTTTTGATGGATTTTTTTCAGCTTTGAAGTAATCTAACTTTATTTTTTTTTAACTTGTGAGAGTATGAGAGTTTATTTCTCCTTTTATTTAAAGCATGTTAAGTCCTTGCATCCAGGATTTTGCAAAAAAAAAAAAAAAAAAATAGATCATGAGTATGTTAGGTATTCAGCAGGACTTGTAGAAGAACTGGTTGCCTCAGATGGCTTTTGCTACCTGAGATGAGTAAATATGTCGGCTGTGGGTGTGTGTGCCCTGGAGAGAACTAAAAATGAAGAGTTTCTATATCATTATGAGTGACTGACAGCTCTCTGAGGAACTTCAGAGAGATGTGGCATCAAAAATAAGAGAAGGATGTTTGTTTTTTTAAATAGTGGTGCTCCAATTAAGATTAAATATTATGGCGCGGATGGTCAGAGGGGGCAAGTAAGCTGCCTTTTTGGATCTGTACATGAATTGCTGATGCATTTGGCGAACTACACCCTCAGCCGGAATAATTTCATTAATTATATTTTTTTGCATGTGAATGTTAATAAATGAGCCCTAATTGGGGCCCCTTGTAAGCCTGGCACAATAGCAAAGCTTTCAGAGGCTGGACAAAATCAAATATGGTGAGAACTCAGAGTTCATCTTAAAGAGAACTTGGATATTTTCTTTGAGAAAATCACATAGCCATTCATTTTTGTCCTGCTTTTAGCTCGAAGTACAGGAAGTCATGCTGCAGGTGCTTTCTCTATGATTAGTCCCCATTCACTCTGTAAACCATTTCTAAGAAACTCCACTGCCTTGGGCGATTGTCGACTTGGTTGGCTCTGTTGTGCCGGAGCCCAAGGATAATTCCTCAGCTATTACAAATTCACTTTGGAGCATTAGCTCTGCAAGATTGATCTTTGAAGCATTAGCAGCACCAGGGACCTTGTTAGGAATGCAAATTCTCCAGTTTACCCCACACTCACTGATTAGAAGCTCTGGAGGTGGGGCCAGGCAGTCTGTTTTCTAAAAAGCATCCAAGTGATGCTGATGCAGCTAAATGCACTCCTGTAGAGCAGTTGCCATTTTCCTATGGAAAAGTGACACCCCGTAGGGACGACAGAAATCACAGTCCTATTGTGTTTGGCTAAAGGGAAGTCTTCATATTTGGGCAGAGCTTAACTTTGAATTAGTAGCAGAACTCTCCTGAAGTCCCACCTTATTCCTTTAAGAAGTGAAAATGTCTCTGTGACTTGCAATGCTAGGAGAGTCTGCCTAAGGCTGCATTTCTCAGCCTGGGCTGCACACTGGAATCACCTGAGGAGCATTAAAAATGACTCATGTCTGGGTCCCATTCCCAGAGATTCTGATTTAATTGGTCTGGGCATTGGGATTTAAAAATATACCCCATTAAAATCTTAATGTGCAACCAGAACTGAGAACCACTGAGAACAAAGGTGAAATGTTCAGGAAACTTTCCGAGAAGCTCTTAGCAGCATTGAATTGTGGCTGGGTCGGGTGGAGTTGGCTTTAGCAGAAGAACCTAATTTTGAGAAGAAGAAAAGTATATTTCTATATTTGGAACCTGGGAAATGTCTCTGCTACTACGTCCATTCATCAATCATAGCTTAATCACATAAAGGATTTTCCTCTAAATTGTCTTCAGTAGTTTTGACATAGTCTATAATCTAGAAGTAAGATAGTTATTTTTTTCTAAAAGACTTTTTCTCTCCCAGTCCTCTCCATCCCTTCATTGTCACTGGATTCCTTTAAAGCAGCATCTTCTCTCAGTTTTACTTGTTAAAATTTGGAGTGTGTGCAGAAAGGAGTAATCAGATTCTCTTCATCAACCTACACTGTCACACATTTGTAAATGTATGATTCTAGGTAACTGGACTTGACCTGTCTTGTCCCACTGCATACATTAACAGTAGTATTGAGTAGAAAATATATAGTATTCTACTAGCTACAGATGAAATTCTCCCCGAGAAAACACTTCGCCGTTTGAGACATAAATGTTCAGCCAGTTAGAGCGGATGTATTTCATTGTCACCTCTTGCCCTTTTTCCCATGCTTAATAAAGAAGGAATGGTATGAATCTTGCTCTGCTATATAGTTACTTTGAAAACCTTTTTCTAAAGAAATGACCACATAAATAACAAAGAAATATATTTTACTAAAGCTTTTAATAGTACAGATTATGTCTTAATCAAATCATTGTTTCCTTCTTTAAAAACACACTCTGAAAAACACAGTGGAACATTTTTAATAGGAACTAGTAGAAATATGCTTCAAATCATAAAACTAAAATCATGTTTATAATTTTTTATTTTTCATCATGTTTTATAAAATATTACACAAATGTGTTAGGGCAGAGGCCCATGCCTTATGTACATTTTATGTGTATACTCGAGCAGAAACACGAGAGATATCTAACTGGCCTTATGTTCTCTTTGTTTAGTATGAAGTTGTTCTTTTGTGTCATAAATATCATTTTTCAATGTTCATGCCATGGATTAATTTTAAGTTTTTATGTGTAAGGCTGTATATATTTTTGGATATTTTTGTGTGAGTCAGACAGACATGCCAATATGTAAATGAAGGATTGAAAAAGTACAGTCATAACTGTGACTAACACTTTTTAAAAATATTAATCTGCTCACATGAAGATGGACCATCAATTACAGCGTTCAGATAAATGAAGTAAATAGCAACTATGGAGCAATGAGAATTCTAGTTTAAGCTACTCTATTTAAAATGAGCTGTTTTTCTACTCAAACTACGTATTTTTCTTCATACCTTGTCTAAAGCTGATTTCAAAAGCTTTTTATATGTAGTTTCTGACATGATAGGCTAAAAAAGGTGGAACTTTAGTTCCTTGAGCTGCTTTTTGAACATTTCAAAAGAAGGCATGACCAGTGTTTGAAGGAGTGGATTAAACCTGGTGACAGAAAGAACCAAGCTGCACACACAGTTTGCTGTGGAGCAGCAGTGTGTAGTGTGGCTCTGTCTTGGATCTCATCTTAAGTTTGTTTTTCTATGACTGATAAAATACAGCATCACAACTAAGATATTGGCCTTATTCTTTGCAAGCAACATTTTAGAGTTGGCATGGCTCCATGTGGAATGTGTTTAACTTTCATTATCCATGTAAAAGTTGCGTTTTAATTTATAATCATCTCTTATCTTCAAAAAATATGGCATATTTAAAGATTCTTCTCATTGCCAGTCTCCAGAATTGCAGTGATATGACATTTAAATTGCAAAGTTAACAAGAATGCTTAAGCTGTTACTTTTTAAAATGCCAATTGTCATATCTTCCTAATAAGACCATATGGTGATGAGTATGAAAAAAATTGGCGTATGTGAATATGAGTTTTCCTGAGGTCTATATCCTTAATATTTATATAAATTTAAGCTGTTTTGAAAATGTAGTTGATTTCATCATAAAAATATTTATATAAAGACATTCTCAGTTAAAGTATGATAACTATTTAAACATTCCTTCATAATCATAGATTTTTGACTATTTGACTAATTTGTTGATGGTTGTACAGATATGATTTCTATTTTTGTTGTGTATATGCCTTTGTTTTTAAAACTATAACAAACAGTTCATTATTGGATGAAGTTGGGCTGATACAGATGTTTGGGGAAAATGATTACATATAGAATTTATTACAAAATGCCACTGCATTTTCTAAAAGTGTAGAAAATAATATAATACTATACTAATAGGATTGGAGAATAATGCCTTCCACTAGGAGCACTAGCAGTCACTTAGGACCAGTTAACTAAGGTATTAAAGCACTTTGTTAATGAGGCTAAGTTTCTGGGTTTCGTCTCAGCAGGGGCCCGGATAATTAATGCAATTTTGTTCTGGGACTGCTGAATCCCTAAATTTAATCAACTGTCTTGCAAATAAATACACATGGTTGGTTGCGATGCAAAGCGTATTCCCTGTAAATAATGACTCCGTAGTGAAATGTAGGCACTTTTGACACTGCATTTTAAATTTATTTTTGATAATACTAAATTTACATTGTTCAGGAATTTAAAAATGTATAAGAAGATATTTAGTAAAGAGTTTCTCTCCCAGCCCTGTCTCCTACCTGCCTAGTTTCCTTTATTCTTCCCATTAGGTAATTATTCTTGTTAATTTCTTATATATCCTTACTAACAATGATCTGCAAGGATCCATGAATATATATTTTCCCTACATTCTTTTTTTTTAAATTAAACTTTATTATCCTTTAGTAAGTGCTCTTGACCTGGTTTTTTTCACTTAACAATATGTCATAGAGATAATTTCAAAGGGCTTCCTGATTCTTCTTCACAGCTGCAAATTATTCCATTCCATGGAAGTACCATTATATATTTAACCTTTTAATGGTAGTCATATTATTTTCAGTCTTCTGCCATTATAAACAAGGCTGCAGGGAACAATACTGCATATATTTCATTTTTTTACAAATGTCAGCGTGAGCTTTATATCTTCAGGATAAATCCTTAGAAGTGAATTGCTGTGTAAAATGGTACTTCCATTTATAATTTTGATAGTTACTGTCAAATTACCCTCCAAGTTACTGTCTTATTGGCAATGTGCAATAGTGTATTTTTCCACAGACTAGCTAGCATATGCTTAATTAAGCTTTGGAATTTTTGCTGATCTTATAGGTTAAATAGTATTCTTGTTATTCTAAATTTACATTGATTTTGTTATGAGAGTGAAGTTGCAGAATTTTTCATATATTTAAGCCATTTTTATTTCAGATGCTAGAAGTATGTATCTTAAGCCCTCAAATCTACAAACAATTTATTAAAGAATTTAGTAAAGAATCAAGGCACAAGATTAGTGAAAAAAGATCCCATTTATAATAGCAATTAAAATATTAAATAAATAGGGATAAGTTTAATCAGAAATATGCAAATCTATCATGAAAAACAACAACATTTCTAAAGGATACAAAGAGATTTGAAAATGTTCTTAGATGGAATGACATTATCATTTAAAGTTGTCATTTCTTTCTAAGTTGAATTTTCTTCATGATCTCAATAAAAATACAGATTATTCTAAACCAGAGAGGTGATTCTGAAGTGATAAAGTGGAACTGCTTATTGTGTTTCCCATTAAGCATCATGCTAGCTTTTGGGTTGAGATTGTATGTTTTTTGTTTTGTTGTTTTTTTTTAATGTGAAGAGGGTAGTCATTGATTCTTATTTCATTGACTGTTGTATCAAGAATGCATGTTCAATTCTTGCAAATGTCTTTTCAGCATCTATGGATATGATCATTTGATCCTCCCACCCCAACCTATTACAATAACTATTTTTGTCTTGCTGCATACTGTGATATAAAATACAGAGATATATAAATATATAGATATAGAAAAATAACACTTCTCTAATGAAATGCAGGTGACTTGGGAGAAAGGGGGGAACGTGGCCCTCCAGGAAGAGGACCCAAAGGTTTGCCCGGAGCTACAGGTCTCCCAGGTAAGTGTTTTGTATGGCAGGATGAGGTCAAGAAATTGGTAGCGAATAATAGGTGGTCTGAATTGGATAACATTTTAAAGAATTGCTCTTTGATTACTTAAGCATATCAAATAATAATAATGGCTGGCATCAGTTTTTCAAGACCAACTTTAATGAAGAGTTAAGTGATATCTAAATCATATCTGTATTCTTTGTGAAAAAATAAATGTCAGGACTTGAAATATTAATTTTTTGAATAGATGCTTTTAAAAATTGTTTCAAATTCCGGCCACAATACACTTGTTATAAAATTTTGAATGAATGGGGTCCTCTCCATTTCTAGCCCTGTTGATAATCTCTTGTTTATTTTATTTTAACTAAAAAGTCACAGTGACAGGAAAATTAATCCAAGTTTTCAAACTATTCATACTATTCATGTTGCACAGGGAGTAACTGAAATTTTATTTTAAAAGTTCCTGTTTCAAACATCCTGACCCTCCAGAAGCCCATATCCAAAAATAAATGTATAAATAAATAAGCCTGAACATTCCTACTCCTGGCCACAAAGAGCCACGCACAAGCCACATCGCACTGCTTTGTCGACTGAGGCGACAAAGTAGCCTCTATGTGAAGAGTCTGGATTCTCTCACTGGGCATCTGTTCTCTCTTTACACACTGGTTACTCTGTCCCTTGGAGTCCAGGCTGCAACACACTCATCAAGCCCAACCACAGCAACAGCATAGCAGGACGGAAAGCCAGTTTAGTTTAAGAGCATGAATTCCATGATGTTCTGCCTTCCTGCAATCTCTCTCTTATAGCTGTTCAAGAAGGCTTCTGATGTGAGAGGGGTTGTGTAGAAAAAGGGTGGCACATGCTTTCACCATGGATTTGGAAAACTTGGTTTAGGGAAATTTAGAAAAAGAAATGATCATTTCTAATTCTGCCACAGGCGTACATATTTAATCATGGCTATAATTGCAGCCCAAAACATCATTGCTTTCTAATTATACATTTCATTGCTCCTGGGGATGGCTTTCTCATTAAAATACATTTTAAAAATATGAATACATTTGGAGATAGCTAGAATGCTGCCTTTCTAAAACTGTGGGCCCGTCAAGATGTTTTCACAAATTGATAAATTTTTGTTATTGAAAAAGGAAGTTTTCATGATTAGAAAAGGAAAGAATCTGGTTGGAACTAAATGGGGCCAAGAGAAGAATATTTTAGATAAGTCTGAATTCATTGATGGATGTTTAGAAGAGATAAAAAGGAAATATAATTTACTAAGTGCTTTTCTCCTTTATCAACAGTAGCAATAGAAGGTTTTAAAGATGATAAAATATCATCATTACAATTTATTTGTTTATATATATGTAGGATAGATAACCTTACAATTTCTCCCCCCATTTTGTTGACAAATCACTTAATAGTTCCTAGACCAGTAACTTGCAATATTAGCAAGATTTTCTTTTATCAAAAATAGATTATAGTTTCTGGTGACTCTTACTTTCAGAAAAATCTGTTAATAAACCACGTTTTGGGTTTTAAAATGGAAAGACTGAGGAAGACCAGCTCTTTCTCAAGAGTGTGCCATGAAAGGTGCACCATTCCCCACATGCAGGAGCCCCCTAGGGGTCCCTGAGTCTGCCTGGAAGGGGTTTATAAGTGCTCCTGGGCCACTGCTCTGCCCAAAAGAGGCTTAGCCGATTTGTTTTTTAGTATATCAGACATCCACGAATGGGCAAAATGGTAAGTTAGAGCGAGCTCATCATTGGAGCTCTACCTGGCCTTCTTGCCTCCCTCATGAAAAATTAAATTTGTCACAGCTGGTCTTAGATTTAATACTTAAATCTGTTTTGTTAAAAAAAAGTTATAGGCTCTCTTTTTTAGGACTCCTAAGACTTGCCATGTTCCTTTCTGCCTTTTGTCAGTCCTTGCTCCTTCCTTGCTTAGTACTGCTCTGAAATCTGGTCTTTGTTTTTCTGTGCTTTTGTTATATTTTCACTGAGAGGATATTTGACATTATTTAGTGAAAAAACCTGAGTTCCAGATAACTTTTTAAAAATTAAGGCTGATTTTCAGAAGCATGCAGTTTTCTAAGTGTTTCAGGACACGGTTACAAAAGGACCGTATTTACTACACTCTTTGAGGCACCAGCTGGGGGCTTTGGATTTTAGGTCAGCTCACATTCTCTCCACATAAATATGCCCAGCAAACAATTTCCCAAATCAATCAAGTTCCTGAATAAGAGCTTTTTGGGTCGTTCCTCCTCTAAAGCTAGTATTCCAAAAGTGGCTGTTGAAAGTGTGAGCTCCACAATTCAGACATCCTGAGTTCAAATCTTGACTGGATCACTTACTAGCTTTATGACATTGGGCAGGTTACTTAATTGCTCTGTGCCTCAGTTTCCCCATTTATAAAATAGTGCTGATAGTATATCTGTGATAATATAATTCTGAGAAATCAGTCCATGTAAAGTGCTCAGGAAAGTTTCTGGCCATAGTAAGAACTCAAGAAATGTTTGTTGTTATTAGTATTGTTAATATAACAAATCCACTTTTGCTTTTTGAGGTTGAAGGAGAGTTGGAGGCATAGCTGGACCCTAATTAAACCCTTGCAGCCCTTTTCTTCTGTTCTCAATGGGCAATAATAAGCTATTATTCTCTCAGTCAGCACTGCCCCTAATACCTCAGACCTCCCCTCCACAAAAATCTACTTCAACTCCAAATCATAAATGTAAAGTTCTGATTGGCAGTAAATTATTTCATTGACTAATTTTCCACTGAGAGGCTGGGCCATTTTTAATTTCCCTGGTGGAGCTTGGAGTGTGATTAGGAATGTGATTTCCGGTCTCTCACAAACATAATTGTAAGAGGGCTTTAGGGCTCAGAGGAATCTTCAATATTATTCTACACAGGAGTTCTCTGAAACCTTCTAGGTAAATATATATCTTAAAAAGAGCCTGCAGAACAGATATTCTACAACTTTGTTTGTTGTCCTTACTATTGGATTTGGGACTCAAATCCTCCTGAATGGAAAAAAATATCACTTGGTCATTCTTTGTGCTAACATACTTGATATATTTGAAAAAAAAAAAATGTAACCACTGCCTTCATTATCTATAAATTACCAGAATTCCTTTTTTTCTTTCTGTACAGTTTTAGTTCTCATCTCCCCCTCCATATCTTTCAGTTTGTTCAGTGTTAAGTATTGTATGCCCCTTTGGGGTTGTAATGCTACATTGCCTAATATAGATCATAGGTTATTATTATAACCATTGCATTGACTGTCATTTTGGCTGCAGTGCTCTTTTGTTTAAAAAGAACACATATATCATCTAGTTTGTTTCTCACAGCCAGAAGTAGGCAAGGCAGATATTTAAGAAGTCTGGGCTTTGGAACCAGGCTGCCAGGATGTATGCATTGCTCTCTCACTTGTTTTCAGTTACTCTACCTCTTAGTGCTTCAGTTTCTCCTTTGCATAATCTACTTTATAAAGTTATTTAGGAGGATCTATGTATATGTTACTACATGTAAAACACTTAGAATAGTGGCTGGCATATGGCTAATATCCTGCAAATTTAGTTATTATTATTACTGTAATTCCTTTTTTTATATTTAAGGAATAGACCTTTGTCCTGACAAAGGCTCTCAGGTAATAAGTAATAGAGGCAAATATTTATGCTTCCTGCATCCAGGTACACTTGGTGGACAAATTGATGAGCTGGCTATCCATATGATTAGTTTGTCCTTGCCACCCCAGCCACCTGACTGGTATGTCCCATAACCACTTAGTATCTTGATTTCCTTTCTGCTTCTCTCATAGAGGGGTGTGGATCACATTAGAGACCCCTGGGGCTTTAGAATACCTCCAATCTCCCATCTACTTTTCAGTTTCTTACTAGAGAGCCCTTTAATGCTATTACTTGATTGGGTCATCTCAATAAGGGTAACTCTATGCCTGTTGCCACTGAACTTGACTATTTGCCTTGGCACTCTGAAGATTCTAAGGAAAAATATTTAGTAATGGGTTCTGATTTCCTCTGTGTACTTTCAAACTCACTAGGGAAAAGGAGTAAGTTAAAGAGGGGTGTGACCAGGAATGTGACCAGGTAGAGTACTAAAAATAAGTGAAATAAGTGTGACCAGGAATGTCACATGGAAGGTAGAGCTGGCTTTGTGCTGGGCCACCCTAAGTGATTGGCCTATCCAGATTTCTTGTGCAAAATTTGCATATAGGTGAGCTTTGCTTGTGAATATTGAGTGGAACTCCCTCCCCTCAAAAACAAACAAACAAATAAACAAAAAACAAAGGGCACACTCAACTTAGGCTTAAGTTTAGCAGTAGTCATTTATCCTTTTTCCATTTCTATTTGTCAGTTGTGGGGATCTTACATAAGCAAATGACAATACATCAACTTCTTAAACATCTGTGCTTTGTCGAACACCACCAAAGTAAGTAAGCTCAGTGTAAGGTGAGAAATATAAGAAAGTCCCTGGCACATATAAAATTTTTACATAACCAGTGGATAAATCATCAAATACCCTCTTTAATGCTGAAATTTATTCGCAGGTTTTCTTTCTTTTTTCTTTTTTTTAAAGCCTGCATACTCAGTCCTTTCATTCTGTAGCCTGCATTAGATCTTTTTTCAGAACGTTCCAGCTGGGATTGGCCTCTGTTGATGGAACATGCCTACCCTCTAGTGTTTGCACAGGGAATGACATAGACATGTATTTTTAAAAATCATGAAATGTTTGGTAATGCCATTTTTACAGGTCCTTGAAATTTCAGAAAACTGTAATTATTAGGCAGCTAGTATAGCTAACATGCCCATTGGGCTCATAAAGCAGAATGAGAACACTTTATATCTGTGCTTTTCTGTTCTTAAGACTTGAAAAGTAGTTTATCGATATTCGTTAATGCAGCTGTTGTACCTGAATGACTTGGACTGCGACATTGTTTTGCCCTCAAATTAGGCTCTGACACAATAATTTTAGAGCACCTTTAAGAGTAAATGCCCAAGATCAGAGCTCATCAGAAACCAGCAATCTATTATGTGGAGGCTGGTTTTTTTCTCTGACCATTTCTACAGGGCAAAACCTCAGGGAAAAAATCCTTAGTTTCTAATGCTAAGCAGAGCTCTACAAGAATACTTACTCTTGGCTATTGTGCCTCTTTTTACTTCCTGGTCAATTCAGGTTCAGTGACTTAAACAAAAAACACCACCACCATCACCACCACCTCTCTCTCTCTCTCCCTCTCTCATAAGCAAATCAAAAGGTATGGAAACACGGTTAGGTTGGGTAGTGAAGGATTCTTGTTTACAACTCCAACACTTTCTAGGTATATGATTATGGACAATTATTTGACCTTCCTAACTCTCAGGCTCTCAGGTTACGTGTGAGGAAAATGGATCAATAGTGAGCACAGTGCATGGTGTATGGTAAAGGCAAAGCATTTTATAAGTGTTTAATGGTGGTGATGATGATGATGGTGACATCACCCAAAGTTCTAAAGGGTTAATTGCTGTCTTTGCTCAAGGGAGAATTGGGCTAGACATACTTTTCATAAAATAAATCAAGGGTAGACAGGATGGCTTTGTCAATTTTTCCTCAAAGGATGAATAGGAATCTGGAATGAACTCAGTAAGTGACAAAAAATTTCTCCTAGAATATGTTGAAAAGGAGCTAAAGTCGAAAATCTACAAAAGCTTTCCTTCTACTTTTTAATATTGTTTATGTCTTAGAGAACACAGTCCCTGAAATTTAAGGTTTTATGCAGGAATCTGGCTCTACAAATGTTAAACAAAAAATTTGAATTCTTTGCTAATATTATGAACTGAGATATTTATTTAAAAACTCAGCTTCCTAGCTTCTCTTGAAAATTATCAGAGGTTCTGGCAGCACTGCCCCCTATTTTCTCATGGCATCTATTAGCTGGAGCAGAGCACTGCTGGTACCCACTCTCTAGTTCGTCACAGGCCTCTCCTTCCTGTTGCCTCCCCAACACTGATGTGGAGTATCACTATCCATTTCAATTTTCATTACACTTGTGCCATCGGTTTTCTTCTAGTAAAGACAGTGGGGAATTTCTGAATCTAGGGTCATTTCTTTATGAGACTAGGAGTCAGCAAACAGTTTTTGTAAAGGACCGTATTTTTTGGCTGTAGGGCCATGTGTTTTCTATCGCACCCTTGTAGTACCAAAGCAACCATAGACAATATATACACAAATGACCATGGCTGTGTTCTAATAAAACCATTTACAAAAACAGGAGTTGGCTCATGGGCTGCAGTTTGCCCATCCTGACTTACATTCCTTTCCTTGTCCCTGTGGTCATTTAGTTTGCAAACTTTCCTTTGGGCATTTTCCTTCCTAATCTTGATTTGATTTGAAGGTAGACCTGGTATGAGTCATTGGCAACATTGCTACTGATAAAGTGCATGAAAATCACCTTTTATATGTATTTATATCTAGCCTATCTTTTAAACTCGAAATGATCAACCTTTCAACTGCCCCCAGTGTTAGGAGATCTAAATAGGCTTTGCTAAAGGCATGGTTCTGCCTGAAGCTTATTTACAGGTGCTCTGGGTGAGGGACGGACTTTCTCAGGGGCCTTGTCTTTGTAGGAAAACATATAATCACTGACTTCATCACAACTTAATATAGTCAAATGAAAGCTTCTGGGATAAATGAGGGGAAGTTATCTACAGCTTTGAGTTGGACATTATTAAAGATGGTTATTCTCTTAAAACTTATTCATATTTTACCCTATAACATTGCTTTGTATGGATCTAATTCATAAGCATAATGAAAAGAATGAGATATATGCAAAATAGTAGCTCTAACTTACTTTCCTTCTAAAAGTATATGAGGTATGTGTGATAAGGTCATGTGATAAGACTAGACCACTATAATAAGACCAACAAAAGACATCTGTAATACAACCCCTAAAATAGGAAAAGAAAACTAAACACCACCAGAAAGAAGGAAGGGAAACCTAAGCAAATACATAACTGAACATACAGATCTGGCTTTCACCTTTTTGGCTGAATGGCCAAATTAAGATAGCTGAGGTGGAAGTATTATCGCATATACTATTTGTTTTATACTGGTTTCTTATCATCACCTTTGCAATAATAGTATGAAAGCATGGCTGGTGTGATAGGGTAAATGTTCAGCAGAAATCTCTCTTTGTTATGGGTGCCTGATGGGGTGAACCAAACAACTTTGAGATAATAAAAGGAAGAAATGCCCTAAAGGAACTGAGACTGGTGAAGTTCCCACTGGGGTAAGCCCCAGATGAGAAGAATGTCATGGAACTTTGTAAGGTGCATTGCACATTTCTCTAAAAGATAGTAATCAATAATATTCTCATAATCATAATAATAGTCCCCATTTATCAGATGCTTTCAGGCATAGAATTTAATTATAAGGAAGGCAATTAACCCATCAGAAACTGAGAGATTAGTGACTTGCTAATGTCACCTTATCCATAAATGGCAGAGCTAGAACTTAGAGCCATCTGTCTGTCTCCAAAACCTGTTCTTTGAACCACTGAGGTATAGTTATCCCTGTCTGGATATTGATCACCATTAGAAATAAGGGATGCAGCTACTGGAATGCTGTTCGAAAGAAATGTAATGGGAGTCACAAATTACAGCTGTGTGGGTAATTTTAAATCTTCTAGCAGCCACATTAAAAAAGTCAAAAGAATCGGGTTAAATTAATTTCGATAATAGAGTTTAACCCACTGTATTCAAAATATTTTATGATGTAATAAATACAAAAATTATTGAAATATTTTACATTTTTAAAATAACATGTCTTCACAGTTTAGGTGTGTTTTACACTTACAGTTCATCTCAGTTTGACTTAGCCACATGTCAGTTCAGTGCTCAATAGACATATGTGGCTAGAGGGTACCGTACTGAGCAGCACAGCTCTGCCAATAAGAATGTGGGTTAGAGATGCTGAGTGAGGTCTTCTGCTTCTAATCTCTAAGAAACTAGTCCAATAAAGGAATTTTATCATCATCATCATCCATCATTTCCCAAAGCATTTATTAAGCTCCTATGTGCACGCTGCTGGTCTGCAGGCATCCAGTGCCTTCTGCCAGTTTACAGCCTTGAGAATTCTGTTCACGTTGCAACTTTTTGTGTGTTTTAGGTGATCCAGGTCCTGCCAGCTATGGGAGGAATGGCCGGGATGGTGAGCAAGGCCCTCCAGGGGTGGCAGGAATTCCTGGTGTACCTGGCCCTCCTGGACCTCCGGGCCCTCCTGGTTTCTGCGAGCCAGCCTCCTGCACCATGCAGGCTGGTCAGCGAGCCTTTAGCAAAGGGCCAGATCAGTGAAAGGCTTAGTGCCTCATGGCTGTCCACATAAACCACGCCTGGCAAAGCAGCTTGGAGGAGAAACACCACCCAAAGCTGGGGCAAGAGGTGACAGAGTATTACCGTCAATGTTATAACAGAAGTCTTACTTGATAATGAGATTTAGAATAATGGTGCTATTCAGTAAATCCTCTGTTCTTTCCCTTGGAGCGGAGACAGCAGAGTCATCGGTAAAAAACGTAACAAACCTCCCTTTCTATAAATTTTATAATCCTGTTCCCAGGATCTTGAACTTTATTTAGTGTGCTGTACATATGTGATACATTGTGGGCCACCGTGCCAATAAACAAACAACTGTTTGGTGTACCTCAGTTGCAGTAGCAGTTATTTTCATTTTTATTTAGATGTTCTCAGATTATTGTTCAGCTATTTAGAGGACTGCAAACTAGTTATGAAGAAACCTCACTAGAGCCAATAGTATTGGTGCTTAAAATCCCCACTAATGTGCTCTCTTGAGAGGCAAGAAAACGCTGTATGTACCATATGGAATGAGACCTCACAGCACACACTGCTTTTCACAGTCAGCCTGAATTTTTGTTGAACTGTATTGTATCCAAAACCTATTAACATTTTGAGCTCTTCTATGAGAAAACAAAAAAATAATTTTAATACCCTGCCAATAGTAAGATTTATTGATGAGATTATTTATTTTTAAAGGTTGAGGTAACATCTCTGGTTGTACCAAAGAAGAAATAAATATGGTTTCTTAATCTTTTGCATGTTTTCTTGTAAATGATTATGTTCAATAAAAAGAAGTTGCTGAACTTTAGACACATTAAAAATTTTAAATTACTAGTATTTCTACAGGCATATGTTTATATTAGTGCATTTTTCTATAGAGAAATTAAAAAGCCCTTACTCTTCTGAAGGTTACCCAGTGAAAGAAATTCTTGTGTGTGTGCGTGTGTGTGTGTGTGTGTGTGTGTGTGTGTGTGTGTGGTGTAATGTGGGACAGGAGCTTTGTGGACCTTTTGAAATTCTAATGAAAGCTATGGACCCGAACCCTAGAAAAATGCACAAATGCGTATGCACAAACATGTTTGCAGACTATTTCAGAGACTTCATAGACCCCCTAAGTCTAGCTTTGTTCTGTTTCTAGGTTAGGAACTGCTGCCTTCATTCAATGGTTTGTTAGCTCCCTCCTATTCAAAACTTCACTGCTGCAAAAATGATTTCTGTTTCACTATTTTCTTATACATTTTATAAAGGCAGCTCAGCTAAAGCTCTGCATTCTTATCAATAAGATAAGTACTGCCTGACCAATCAAGCACTGTATTACTATTTACATATTCACATTGGCTTGCTGTTTTATAAACATCTATATAAACTATCAACCAGATTTAATATATTTATTTTATGTCACAGTGCATATGAGTGACTCTCCCAGGGCACAGCAAAAACACAGTCAATGTCTTCAGCTAGTTTATGAAACTCAATTCTCTCAAGTTAAGGGGAAGTGAGCCCTAATAGGGTTTGTGACATCACTTTCTTTCCTTGCGTGTATGTTTTATACAGTTAAGAAATATAGCCCTGGATTGTTTGGCCAAATCAATCATCATATAATCTGCATTTGGAATTCTTTCAAACTGCTTATGGCATCTACCACTGCACTTCTAGCATGGATTATGCTTAAGGAGAATCATTCCAACTTGGCTCCACAGATCAGTGCCATTTTCACACAGTGAGAAGGATGTAGAGTAGAATTTTTGGAAATAGACATATCTGTTTGAACTAGTTAAAATGATCTTTATATAAATGGCAAACCTTTTCAGGTACCGTGACACATAATGAAATAAATGCAAAGGAATTGTCTGGTATATTCACAAAGGTGGTTTTATTTTAACTGGAGTGACATAATCAAATACAATAAAAGAAATATTAGATAACCAATTAAATGTGTTTCTCAGTTCTGCAATATAGTATTCATAAGAAAATAAAAAAGAAATAAAATTTCAAAGAACAGCTCATTCAAATGTTTTATAAACTTGATATATAAAAGGCTGTACAACGAGCTCCACAGATACTATAAGCAAACTGGAAATTACTTACAAATAGATTATGTAAAACTAGCAAAATCCAAATGATGGGAACAATCCATTATAAGTGAGATAGTTTACAGAAGCAGTAAATACTTGACTGAGACATGGCAAAGAAAAGCATCCAGCAAATCCTCTCCATGAAAGAGAGTTGATAAATGTTGAATTAGACCAAATATCTTTCTCTAGCAAAACAGAAATCTCCAAAACCTGATGGGGATATTTTTAAAAGTTGGATTAAGTGTCACCTACAGCACTTGCTGAGAGAGGAGTGTCAGAATAATTAAAGTTAGTTAGAAACTGGCATGTTATTCGGTGGCAAATGGTTTCTGATTTATTTCTAGTCAATTGCTTCTGCGGCATTACAATATGCGTTTCATCCCAACTATTTGACAGGTTGGTTAAGACCTATGGAAATACCAGTCTGAACACACAAATTTACTGGCATGGTTTGGGATGACTGGCTTCTGTCTAGCAGATAAGCATGAATAAATAGTCCTATCAATTATGTGATTGATTTAATTATTTATGAACACTATATTTCAGGCTACCTAAACAAATATTGCTATTCTTAAACATCATTAGTAAAATCTGATTTATTTGTAACCCGAAATAAACAATATAAATCCCTATGTTAGAATATAACCTCTGATTAAATTATTTAATTTTTTGGCTATTACAGTGTCTCTGATGTATAATATCTCGGAGTTTAAAAATAAACCAATTTAAGGGGAAGATCACTCAAGATGCATAACATCATACCAAATAATAATAACATATGACTATAAATACACATGTTCAAATACTCTTTAAACGATTAAAGGATAAGAGGGGTCAAATATAAATGATTAACTAGAGGAAGTGTAACATATTTGTTAGATTATCAGAAAGAGGATGCTGATTATTTTAGTCTTAACAATATTATTAATAGTCTTAATAAAAAGGCAATGCATGCTAACTTTTCCCTAAACATGCCTTCACATCCTGCTCTTAACTCCAAGTTTTCTTAGAATAATGAGAGAGAGAGAGTAAATGAGGGAAATTGGCTTCAAGAAAGTAACTTTCTTTTTGAGATACATTTGAATTTGTCTTTTCCCTCCACGTTGAAAAATTGTGTGTGAAAAGACTTAAGAATATCCCTTAGAGAGCACTTGATTAATTTGATATATCGAAAGGGGAACTCAAGATGACAATAGTTAAGAACTATGTAAATCATTTCCTCATCTATGTAAACATATAAATCCACTGGCATGCTTCGATGTAATTAATTCCTGTTAAGGAAACATGGTATGTATTTAGCTTCTTATTTCCTATTGCCTTATCACTAATGATTAAGAGTTTATATTTATGAGAAAGTTAATTGTGATATTCCTTATCTTGCTCAGGCCCCTCTACACCAATGAGTCTCAAATGATTTTAGTGAGGAGATCACTTTGTGGGACAAAAGTTGCAAAGGATGGTCTGCTCTCAGACTTTGGCTTCTACTAATAATTTTCATCTGAAATCATTAGATTAGGCTTTTTTGAGCTCCCAGGGAGATGGACTATAAAATTAATTATTATGACCTAAATATTGACTTGTGTGACAAACTTACAGGTTCCTTGGCACCTGTGTGGCTCATGCTTGGCATGTGAGTGCTTTTGGAGCATCCTGTTATTGAGGTCTAACAAAATGGAACTGAAGTGTGGTGCTTTGGCCACAAAAGGTGGTGAAGAATTGACATAGTATTAATAACTACACCTCAGAATTCCTTGATTTAGGGTCAAATTCTTTATTGCTGAGATAAGTGACAAGCTTATTATACATCATGAATATATAGGAATAAAGGCCTCAAAGCACTATATCCACATGAGATTTATAATAAAATTAGTGCCATCCCCCTTAACATAAGTATTTTGAATTAAGTCTTAAATAGTTTGATGAGGTAAGACAGAGAACAAAAATGAGAAAAAAAATGCATCCTAGATGTGATTTTTAAAATAAATAGTTATAAAATGTGTGATAAAACAATCTGAACTTAAATATGTAAATATGCTGAAAAATATTTATCCCTAAAATATACTTTAAATAATATAGCAAAATAAAAAGTTGTAATTACCATCTTTAAACTCATAAGCTTATTATGGTTAAGCAGTACACATCCTTCTGACAAACTTAAATCTTATTGAGTTACCCTCTAAGTTTAGTGAAATTTCCTACTTTACTACTAGTATTCACTTTTGACAAACTCATGAAGTAAATAGCTAACTCAAGTTGTACCATATATCACTCACTATATGATCTGAACATGAAATTTTTCTATTTAGATTTTCTTACATTTGGCTTTGGTTTTATAAGCCTGTCTTGTCTTTGAGATAATTTTTTTCTGTTTTGAGTCTGCTTGTCTCAGTGAGTTTTCTCTATGTTCACCTGGTTTTTTATTCAACTTAACTAAGCCAACCAGTTACTCTGGCATGATGTTTGAGTTATAGTTCTAACTACAACATACAATAAAATTGAAGACATCCATGCATCTTGTTTCCTGAGACTCCTAGTAGTTAAACAAATTTAATGTAATTAATGCTACCTTTACCAGCCAACTAATAAATGAATACAATGCAATGGGCTAAGCCACTTTGAAGTACCTAAGCATAAAATATACAAATTCAATTATCTTCTGCATCTTCTTCTCTTAGAATTCTATGTAATCTCTGAGAGAAAATACAAAAGGGGGGCACATTTCTCAACATTCCTCAATACTAGAGTGTTAAGAAAGAACATTGGGAAACAATGACAATAAACACCGTGCAGACATGAAAAAATGTGAAAAATAATTTCACAGAACAAGAGCAATGAACAAATCTGCAAAACTATTATGAAAATTCACTGAAAAAAAAAAGCATATAAGTTAACCTAGAAATTCTCAGTCCCAAGACATTATTATCAATGTTAGGAAAATTAAAATGGTATTTTTGAAAAATAGTGTTCCTTATTTCACTTTTGTAAACAGTGATATAGTTCTAAAAAAATATAACTATTATACAAATCTAATTGTAAAATTTTAAGTACCTTACTGATAAGAAGATTTTGAAATTGCATAACTTTATAAATGGTCAACTTCTTGTATTAAGCTAAATGCTTTTTACTTGTCTGTCAAAAGAATATTCTGTCTAAAAGGTAGAATGCTTACTTAGGTGTTTTCATGTTAATCACTAAGATATGAGGGTCATGGACAAACAAAGTTACAAATAGTAAATTTTCAAGTTAACTAGGCAGATAACTTCGCTAAAGAAATGAAATTGAAAGAGCCAATAAATCGAAGGTTATTGTGACTGCTTCAAAGAGATACTTAAAATGAGAAAAATATATAAATCACCAAAACATAAATTAACAAAAATTATTTACAAAAGTAAAAAATAATAAGTGCAAAGTCAAGGGTCTGATTTAGTTGTCCACCAAACTGTTTCTACCCCTATATTTTTGCAAGTGTTCAATTCTTCTGATTCACATTGCTTTAAACACCATCTTGTGGACGAAAGGAGGTATATCACAGGTTCTCAACAGGTGAGAAAGACTGCAGAAAAACTGAATCTTATTTAACTCCTAAAACATATTCATAAAAAATTATTTTATAATCCAAACATCAAATAATGACTTTTATAGACAATATATCTTGATAATTACTTAAGCTATATAACATAAGTAACTAAAAATTTAAAGTTTCAACAATTTCATAAAATACAGAAATAAGTACATGGGGTTAAAGTCGTTAACTAAATTATGTTGATCACAAGGTAAAAAAATTTCAAAGTTTAAGACTTGTTTTCTTTCTGTTATGCTTAGGAAAAAATGGTTAATGTCTTTGGTAGGAAAGAACAATGAACAAACTCCTGAATAATTCCTTTTTTCTTTAGATTTCAAAGGCCATAAATATTAATTGAAGTCCTATCTTATTCTTTTCACAGATATATTTCTACCTGAAAGTGTTAAGTGATGTTGGTATAAAGTGTTTGACTAGAATTAAAACATACGTAATGCAAACACTTTGGTAATTATTGTCATCATGACCTATCATTATTTCATATTTAAATACTTATGTTGTCTGGAGTCCAAACAGAATTCAGATAATTTGACAATTCTTCTTCCCTGCTGTGGACATTACTGACATCTACATGAAAGTAAACAGACATTTTGGAATGAAATAAAATGACTCAAGAGTTGGCAGCCGCCAAGTTACTTTGGGGAGAATTTCCTACCCTATTTTGGGATCTTAATTATCTACTTTCTTTTTATTAAAAAAATTAAGCAAATGCCAAAGCTCTACTTTATTTGGAGTTTACATTGGCTGGATCCAGCCTTTCTTCCTGCTCTGTGTTGTGTATCACATATATAGAGATGATGCAGGAATAAGTGTTGGAAGGTAAATAAATAATACAGAAGGGTAAGAAAGGATCATTCCATGGGGACACAGCCCCACTTCTCCAGTTATGCCAAAGGCAGATTTAGTCATATGTGTCAGTTATTAAAAAATGAGCTTGAATCATTGTGACAGCTCTACTTTGTAATACATTTCATATGCCATTATATTCTTCCTCCCACTTAAATCACCTGAATAAATTCAAATTCTTTAAACAGGAATAAAACAGCCCAACATTAATGAAATTTAGAAAAAGAAAAATTCCTAAATATTCAATTTGTAAAAAAGGATGCATGGCACATTCTGTGGAATTAAAATGAACAGAAGTCATAAAACAAGAAAATGAATTGAGTCTTTTGATGTATATGAAAGGATTAACTCAAAGAAAACAAAGAAAAATACTTTGATCATTCAGCAAAAAAGTTAATGAAAACATTAAAATGATAAATACTGCTGGATTAGCAAAGAGGAATAAGGATAAACCACCTATTAATATGAAAAAATAATCTTTGAAAACATAAGATGTTTATAGCCTTATGACAAATTCAAGTAAATTAATAAGTGGCAGATGAGTTGAAAGCTTTCAGAAAATTCAACATATCAAAGTTCAAAAAATTAAAAGCTCAAGATATACACATAGCACCAAGTTTAAATCTCTGTACATTTTTGGGGGATTAAATGATCATTTTAATAAAAAATGCATATCTATATTCCAAATTGTATAAGTTTAAAACACAGCACCATTGTAGGTATTGCACAGGAAAGAAAATGAAGAAGAAAATCAAAGTTAAAAACACTTGAAATAAATAAAATGACCTCGAAAAATAAAATAAATAAACTTGGAATTGAAATATACAGCATAATTCAATAAGAAATAGCCAAAAGGTTGTACGTATGCACAGCCATGTAGAAAGTACCTGACCAGCAGTTCATTCATCTATAACGAAAACCAGTTCAACTCATGGGTACATTTGAACAATGCCTGTCTTAATTTAGGCATGCTCTCTACACAACTCTGTTCACAGCTTTTTCCAATTCCAGTGGGCTTGCCCTTCTAAACTCATTTTTCAATTAACAGATAAAAGCAATCATCCTAGCTTGCTTTAGCCAAATTGGAATCTGCACTGTTCCTTGAAGAGGTGTGACCTGATTTCTGTGACAGGAGGGCTGTGGGTGGCAAGCTCTCATCTGTAGGACCCACTACTTAGATTTCAGCAACATCCTCATGCTCAATGTTCCAGAAAATCAGTTATTTCAAACCCACAGTTTCTCAAAATAATCCATAGCTAGGCAATAAAAATACCATTTGGTGATCTGGTTGGTGACCACTGCGTTTTCATTCCCTGTTGGAGGACATGGTCTTTTGCAGCGCCTGTTGTATCCCCTGCCCTGAGTGTTAACTCTTTGGTCTGAGTGCTAGTTGTGTGTTCGGTCCCATGGCTTTCCTTTGCTGCCCTGTATCTCTTACTGCAGCTTCCAGAGACACATGATTCTCCATAAGAGCTTTCGGGCTTCAATTTGTCCATATGCATCTACCAACACCATATTCATCTTCTAGAGACGGGAGCTTCTTTTCCAGTCACTATAAATCCCGTCCTTTGTTCTGATGGCTGGTTCTTGTTTTAACGTCTGAGAGTGATGAGGTCAGAAGGATAATGGATACAGGGGCCCAAAGACCTTGCTAGACCATTTAAGCTTCAAAAGTACCAAAGACAGCTTGGTGCCTTCACCTCCAATCACCTCTTAGGGAAAATAGCTTTCTGTTTCCCAAGTGAGAAACTTGGTGAAGGGACCACAGTGTTAGGCTTTTCTTGTGAAACATATAAAGTTGGACTTCATTCCTTCCTTTTCATGCAGTAAATATTCATGCCGGTGGTGATTGCTTTGAATTGAGTTATTATATAGTATTAACAAAATCATTTCAGTAGTTGGCTATGGTGGGTTTTTGTGCTCTCTAATAAAACAGCCTTCTGTTTTTTTCCAAAATATAAGTCATAAAGCAAAACTCTTATTGCCTATCTATTTTTCTGCATAAGTAGGATGGATGTAGGATGGTATAAGAATTCTTCAGCTATGAAAAGTAGTCAGAAAACATTCAGCAGGAGCAATGCACTATATCAAAAAAGTTGATGAAATTTTTATCAATAACAGTTAATTAAATACCAAGAAAACTCCAAGGTAAGTCTGAAACTTTACGATTCAGAAATTAAAGGCCAAATACAAGTTGATGAGACTACAAAATGTACATTATCATTAGTCTACTAATTCGCAAGATATAATTTTCTTTTGAAGAAGAACTAATGATAAAGTTTGTTTACATATTTCATAGAAAACCCTGAATAAAAATCAGTAACGGTGAAGCAAAACATATGGAATGAATTTGGGAAAATGTCTAAAAGTGCTGATACTGCAATTACTGTAGAAATAGGATTCAAATTGTTGCTTTTAATGTCTGCTTACACCGAAAAAAGAAAAAAGCCACCCACATGAGGGTTTGACAATATTAAGAAAGCTCCAACAGCAAGGAGATATCACCAAAAATCAAGTCTTCCTCAGGCATGTTTATTTCCCACCTGTCCGCTGTCGGGCATGAGACACAGGATAGAGGCAATCTTCTGGGTTACATCTTCCAATAGGTCCTGGGGGACCCTGGGGACCTGGGGCACCTGGTGAGCCTGGCAAACCTGGAGCTAATAAAATAAAAGACCCCATCAGAATGTAGATCACATACGGCTCTTTCTCCCTCACTCTAACCAACATGGATTACTCACACCTCCTGTAGTGACACATAAAGGCCATAGAAGAGAAGGCATGGTTCCTGTTTTTAGAAGCTTGCTTGAGTGGTGAAGATAAATATCACTATTACCTGATGTCCCAGGAAGACCTGGACTCCCTGGAAGCCCAATTCCAGGTTCCCCTCTTTCTCCCTTCTGTCCTCGGTAGCCTAAGGAAGAGATATATAAAAAGTAAAAGTGTTCTATGGCAACACAGCACAGGGAAGAATCATTTTTTCAATCTATGATATTTATGTAATGCGTTTAACATAAATAGTATATTAACTATCTGTTTGCATTAACCACATACTAAACTGATATATCAAACAGATTAGATGCAATAGGCAATAAGGATCTTAGAAATATGCAAGTACTATAAAAAGTTTCAGCTAGTCAACTCATGACAGTGAGATTCTTAGCACTGAAAATGATACCTAAATAACTCAAATGAATCAATCACACCTTCTTCCATATTGCTATAACAAGGTATGTGAGCCCTCTTCAACAGGAATTCTCAGTGAGGAGTAGGTAGGTACAGGCTAATTATAAGTACACCAAAAGAGTTCTTCTTACTATATGGACATGATGATATGATAAAAAGAGGCTGGATCTTAGTCCAAGAATTAAAGAGAGTGAAAGGGACAAGGCTCTAATTTTAAAAAATAACATAAGCGTGTGACTATATGTGAATCCACTCATCTCAGGAGTTGGAGAGGACAAAATAAAGTGTTTGTTAAAATCACTGTCTATAACAACATTATATTCTAAGTAAAGTTAAAACAACAACCCATGTTTTAACATGGTGGTTTGTAACTCTGAAGGATGAGGCACTTCAACAATTCTAGAAAGGAAGAGAAGATTAAAAGACCCTTCTAAACTCACTTCATCAATTTAAGATACTGTAACCAAAATAAATTAGGTCTAAGATCTCTGTACATTTTAAGATAAAATCATTCTTATTTCTGGATATGCTTGTTGTCACCTGAGGTAGGAAGATACAGAGCAATTTGTGCCTCTGGGAGCCCTTATCCCACCTTTTAAAAAGCATAAAACAGTTTTTATCTGTTTTACATACTGGTATCCACATAAGAATGTTTAAAGGAAAGATTCTTTGGCTTTAAGAGTTTCACACTGATTGTAAATAGAGTTTTAATTTTTGAATTTTTCATATTAAAACAGCAGCTTAAAGATGGCTCCTAGTCTCAAATGAACAGAGCAGTCATGCAGAATTGTGCAGATGCACAGCAAGGATAGTAGGTAGGAGAGCATCTCAGTAGGAAATAATAGGCTCTATCCTAGTCATGCCTTTCTATAAATGTATGCTATTAGAGCTGAACACGATAGAAGGCAGGATTTTAATGTAGGATGTAAGAGAAATTATTTCCCATTATTGTTGAGAATTAGACATCAGTTTTGTGGTTACCATTCTCAGTCTTGACTTGACCATACAGTGTACACATGGTTGTCCAAATAATATTAGAATGTAATCACTATACCATTATTTCTTGGCTTTGGAGGTGTGACCTGACTATAAATGTGAAAATAGTGGAAAATAGAATATATATTCAGGACAAATTTTGAGGTACATAATGGAAATATATCCAATGAGAAATTTTCACACATTTATGTCTGAAAATTATGTTACAGATTCCAGTACAATCCTAGATCCTAGAGAGAACTGTAGCTTGAACGTGCGGCACAATATCCTATATTGATGTATATTCGACTTTAAAATATTACCAGGATTTATTTTACATACATGACTTTCATTTAACATATGTAAACAATAAGGAAAAACATTTGTAGGGTCATTTTGAAAGCACCATTCAAAATCTATTATTTAAACATTTCTACAGTAAAATAACATTTACTACCTGAGGTATATTTGATAGTAGAACCTAGGTTTTACTATTACAGAAAGACTGTAAAATTGATCCTCAAGCTATCCCAGGAAGTGTTTAAGATCATAGGCTTAAAAAATGAGGAGGAAAAATAACTAAAGATATATGAACTTTCCATTAACAAGAGGGTTAACAAGACTATAACACAATTCCAAATGAAGACCATATCCACTAAATCCTACATATTTAAATTCAGTTCTCAAATTTTAACATAATGCAAAAATACATTATTTCACATGGATTTAAGTGCAAAACAAGGAACAATAATTTGTATATTTGGATAGTGGGATAACATTCACACTTCTACTGTCAAATGTAATAATTTATTTGTACAAATCTCTCAGCTCATTAGGTTAATAACAATCTCCTATTACTAATAGATAAAGTTGAACTGCACAAGCCCATAAGAGCTTTCTACTCTCAAATTTCCTGAGAGGGCTTCGAACTCATTCTTTATGAAGGCTGTCATAAAGCCACAGGGTCTGATTTTATAATTGCTTCACAACAAAACTTCAGAGAGGAATACTGATAAAGTCAGTAACAGCTTTGCTACTTCCTAGAATTACACCTCCCTGGAAACTTGGAAGAGACTGAAAGGCTGGTCTATCTGCAAGTGGACATGTATCTTCATGGCTTATAAATATGCAGGACATGTATCTTCATGGCTTATAAATATGCAGGGTGACAGTTTGACATCACTGTAGCTTATGTAGGAAAAAAGAAATCAAACAAAAGCAGTGTCCTAATCTGAAGCATCTAGTAAGTCACTGAAGAAATTTGGTGCTTGCTATAGTTTTTCAGGTAGTAGACTGTACTTATTTCTAGTACAGAGATTTCCATTTCAACTCTAGGGATTTACTTCCAGCATTGCAAATCTGTACATCCATAAGCATACTGGACAAATGAGGCCAGTAAAGGAGTTTTACTGGCATTTTTGGAGAAATAATTCTTCATGTGGATGCCTGCTGCAAGCCTCACAAGTTGTTTGGGCTCCCTGCTCGCCTACTTCTCAGCCACAGCCCTTCACTCATTTTCAAACACACACACACACACACACACACACACACACACACACACACACACACGTCTCCTATTTCCTAAGCCCCCTACTGCTAATAAAGTTGAAAGGTCAAATCTATATCAGTCACATGAACTACCTTATGGGCTACTGGCTTACAAATAACTGGGTTCCTTTATTATAAATCAATAACAACTAAGCTTAAAAAGTTCAAAAATGGTATCTCAAAAGTATCCTTTCAAAATTGATGAGGGTACATGGAATGGCTGGATCTGTGTCTTCCTATCTCCACATCAATTCAGTGTGTGTGGTTCTTTCTGAATGGACAGGGCTTTCAAGTGTGGCATCTGTTCTTTAGGATTTTCACAGAGGTGGAGAACCAATTGTTTGTGAAAAGTTTAAATAAAGTTCTTTCTCATAAAACTCACCCAAGAGGCAAAGTCTTATTAGGAAAATTTGCCTCTCTTGCTTATATATGGGAACCCAGCTGGATCATGCTTCTTGGGGCTTCTTTAATCCTAATGTGGCACGTTCTTGCTCACCTCCAGCAGCGCGAGCAATCAGGCCTTATACTGTAGACCCGAGGTAGCAAGTCATACCAAAGAAAATTCTCAGTGCACAGTGGGAAGGCAATAATCAGAAATTCGTGGGATGGTTAAAATATAAAACTGTCTGGAAATGTTTTTCAATTTAAAAAGATGCCAACGATCACCTCCTTTGAGAATTTAGAAAAAAACACAAATGTGGTAACTAAACTCATTGGTCTTTATTTTCACTGCAAGATCAGGGTGCTGAAAGAGGGTCCACCAGTTTCCATTATCAGAATCTTGACAGGAGCAGTACCTCTCTTTTTTAACTTGGATCGTGTGCTTCTAAGTCTCACATCGATTTTCTCCTTGCTCTCTCTGTTTCCTGCTTCTCAGAATTAGCACAGGAAATTTATGAGACACCTTAAATTTTGTTCTTCCCTCAAGATAGTAAGATAGTAAAGGACTCATTCTGTAGTTCAATTTCAAACCAAACCACTTTATTTCAAATGAAAATGAATTTCTTTCCTGAAAAGCACTTAAAAATTCTTAGAAATTTCAGAGGAACCACCAAGAACAAAATTCGTGAGTGGGCAGAACACACTGCTGCTCAAAACCCAAATTTTGTTTCTTTCTGTACGGCATTTCTCACTGCAACCTTTTCTCAAACTCAGCGATGAAGAGGACTAATTCAGCCAATAGCATCTGAGGTTTCACAGTCACTATGGCAACAGTTTTATATGTATTTTTTTCTTTCCCTTTCGAGAAAACTTTTAAATCAAGTGGAGCAGAGCTTCTGAGCACTTCGTATCTATTTATCTATGAGAGAAAAACCCTTCAGTTCCTTGTGAACTCCTGGAGAGGCACCGAAAACCAAACCGCGGCCTCTTGTTTTCCTTTTTACAGTCAAATTTCTCTGTGGTTTTAGAGAGGATTATCAGTATAGTGTGACGACAGGCAAATATTCCTTAAAAATGAATGCCATATTTTGCAAATTTTATTTTTCTGTTGCATTTCTGACATTCAGCAAATACTGGAAAGGAGATATCATATAAACGTAGAGGAGCCACCTGAGTTACAGTCAAGATATGTCTGCTGTCAGAAACCCTCTGGTGAGACCAAAGTTTTGTCAAGCTTACTGACCCTTGGTTAAAAAAAAAATCATTTTGGGGAAGTCTTTCAAATTCAAGAATTGCATCCAAAATCCCTATCAGGAGTAGAAGTAGTCTGTAAGATCTTGGCAGAACAATGACATTGTGGACTTAGCATTGCCTCTGACTGAGAGCCTGCCCGAACGGTCTTGCCTACATGGAAGGGAGCCTAGAGACTGGTGTTTGTCTAGATAGGCTACTCCCATTCCAGAACAATTTTCCTTGGTATCTCGACTTTCCATTGTTATCCTCTTAGACTGTCACTGTTTGAAGCAACTGTCCAAGGTTTTTCTCCTACTGGTGTCAACAGTACCTACTCTTCATGTCATTTGAGGCATTGGACGTCTTCAGATGGGCTTTCAAGCTCCTTGTTCCAGTCTCATAAACTCTGACTTCAAAACAGACTCAACTAGTGAAAGATGATAATTAACCACCCTCTATACAACAGTGTACACACAGAAGGCTACCCCTGATTCTACACATTTTCTTCCAGCTATTGCAAGACCTCTCTATGAACTAAAGGGAGGTTGACTATACTGTTTAGTTTATGTAAACTAGTGTGATATTAGTGTCGCTGTTTTACACTGTGCTAACTAAGCCAGAGGACTTGCCACTCTCAATTGTAAGTTAGGAACCTAACAGACCCTGTAACTGGGGACAGTTGTTGCTCTTTCGGATGAAGGAGACCACGTTGATCACTTTGGGGCACTTCTTACAGAAAATAAGGATCAATGTTGCAGAGAAGCAGCAGGAAGGAAAGTGAACTAGTGAAAGAAAAATAATCCTCTGCATATATGGCATTTTGAACTGTATTCCTATGTAATTTTGGTGTTAACTTTTTTCTTTTCTCCTTTACATAAGCTTTTGATTATTTCAAGGAGGGCTCTTGAGCTCCTCTATGGTAACACATGAAAAGCAGTTTCCCTGGTCTTATCTTTCATGGCATGTACTCATTGGATTTATTTCCTTGTCAGAGTTGTGAATCCTCTAAACCAGGGTCTACTTGGTCCCTTTGCTGATTGCTAATGTACTTCTAGAAAATGGCCTTGCCAGGTTAATTTAGTCAAGATACATCCAAGATCTTGTCTCTTGTAAAGCTGTCATTTTTTGTTGTTGTTGCTAATTTAAAGTCTTGTTTTAAAAATTTTAGAAACCCTATGAGAAATTCTTTAAAATTCAAAAGTTACTATCCACAAGCTCTATTAGAAGAAGGATTCTAAAATTTCTCAAAGGTATATTTTGGCCCCAAATCACTATTTATAGTAGTGTCTCTTAAAACTTTTTCCTCAGTTTCTTTTAGATACTAAGATGATTCTTGTTGTCCACTGACATCAGTAGGGATACATGAACAACTCTGAGATTACCAGATAATAATGATATATAAGCACATAATTTTACTGTTATCACAATAAATATTATCAAAATACATTTAGATTAGCAGATAATTATCTGTTTTAGATCTGAAGGAGCAATAGTTAATTTATTTCAGAATGTCAAATAGTAACAAGATATTCTATATTAAATCGTTTTTTTATCTATCTATCAATCTATCTATCTATCATCATCATCTATCATCTATCTATTGTGTTAACTGTGATTAGCATGTTATAAATATGGAGCATTAAAAAACTGGTAAATAAATGTTATACTTGAAGACTTACCTTGGGGTCCAGGGTCTCCTGGTGGCCCAGGTAACCCATCCTTTCCTGGTGGACCAGGTCTCCCATGAGCTTGAGCAGCCAACATCGCTGCTGGTAGCTTGAGCTGGGATAGGAATACAGCCATCCTCTCTTCATTTATGGAAGGAAAAATAATATACATGTTATGGAAATACTTTTATGTTAAAAATTTCCAAATTTTTTTACATAAAATTCCATAAGAAAACAATTTGGTTTTCAATTTAAGCACATCTAATTTACTCACTAGTCTGATTGCTGAGAGAGTGTTTTTAATTGGTTAAATAAAATAGATTGCACAAAGTTGTTGGACTATAGATGCAGACCAGCTATGCTGATCAGAGGATCTGAGAATTTTCAGTGCTTCAGAGATGCAGCCAATCTAGTGGACACGAAAATAACCTAGGTTCTAATTAAACTTTGGTAGTGACTTGTGGAGAAAATTTAGGTTTATATTTAAAAAATGATTTGAATAATAAATTTAACTACTTTCCAACAATGTTGTGAATGTATGTATGGTGATTTAAAATAGGTTCACAAATTCTTTGTCAATCATTACCAAATGGAACTCATTCTTGAACTTACTTATCATTTCTCATAAATAGGAAAAAGCAAAATGGACAGTGTGCAAATAGGGAGACTAAGTCTTAAAAGGCACTGTGGCTTCCTGGCTGCTCCCTCTCTTAGACTGCTCATCCCGGGCAAAGCAAACTGCTATTTAGTGAGGACCCTCAGGAAGTCCGGTGGTGAGACCCACATGAGGATGAACTAAATAAACCTGCAAACAGCCATGTGAATAAATTTAGAAGTGGGTCTTCCAGCCCCAGTCAAGTGTTCAGATGACTTTAGCTGTGGCTGAAATCCTGACTGCAACTTCATTATAGACCCTGAGCCAGAACCACACAGTTGAGCAACCCTTCCGGTCCCCTGACCCACAGAAAATGTGATAATAAACACTGTTGTTTTAAGCCACTAAAATTGGGGGTATTTTCTTATGCAGCAATAGATAACTCATGTAGTATTTGATACTTTGTGTCCTTGAACAAAATTGCATTATTAATAGAGAGGTTTATTTATTGAAAAGATGGTCATGGCTTCATATTCAATATGATTTCACTGTTTAATTTCTATACTGGGTGAATATTGTACTTTGTCTACACCTCATTTTTACTTTTTAAAAAAATGCCTTATTTTACATCTTCAATATTACTATTTTTTTTTTTCTGGTTCGATTTCTAGTTAGTCAGTCCCATAGCTAGCCAAAGTTTTAGCAGGAAGAATGTCTAATTTGATCAAAAGAGAAAAATTCAGTGTTGGTGCAGAAGCAAAAGCTCTCATTGAATTCCAGCTGTAGACAGAGTGAAAGCAAAACATTCCCGTACTTTTCTGTGTACCTGAAGAAAACACTGAAACTGATAACACACAAGTTAAGGGAAGTTGACAAATTACCCAGAACATTTACAAATGTTAAAAAAAATCTTTTGTAGTGTTGAGTGATCTGACCTTTATGTATGTAGTATTTCCTAGCTAAGCAATGTTACCTTCTCAAGGAACATATCATTGTCATTTGCTTGCCCTTTTGTTCATTCACCAAACTGCATGGAGCCTAATATTGTTCATCTGAGCTCTAAAGATAGAATCCAGGGAAGGAAGGAAGGACTGTTTAAAGGTATTTCTTCAAGGTGAACTCAGTCATTAGGCCAAGGGAGTATCTTCATAGTGGCACAGGTGGTATACGACTATTAATACTTAGAGACTTATTAATAAGTCAACAATGCTTTTAGATGAAAGTGAGTATACACTGTAGAACACTGTTGTATTGATAATTAATGAAATTGAAATGATCTGGAAAATGGGGCAGTTCAAAAAATGTAAATATGAAAATATAAATAAAAAAATTCACTCTAAATTTCTAAGCAAAATGTATTATTAACTAAATTGAATATTCTCTGTAAGCAAGGCCCTGTATTGGGCATTTTATACTTTTTGCATTAAGTCTTCCAGTTCAGGAATCATGGGGAGAGCTTACAAGAGATAATCATTTCAATAAAAACTATTATGCATATTTTATGAACCCCAAACACTATAAAGTGTGATTTATCTGTTGATAAGATCTTTTTATGGCTAGAAATCTGTATGTAATATAATTATAAGACATTCCTTCTCAGAATTACTTTTTAAAATAATCACTCCAGGATTACACTTGCTATTACAGAATTCTTGGTTATTAATCCCACTTGTGCCATTGTTTAGTTAAATACTACCTCAAGCATATTCAATATTTTACTACTATATGGAATTATTTTGGGGAAATCATTAATGCCAATTCATCCAAAGCCCATTAGAAATACAATCTATCATTGGATTCTTTATTTAAACTTGCTTGGTCTGTTTATGATTTGTGCATCTCACATTTAACAAATCTAATATATATACAACTGGATTTAAATATAAAACTGGAGGAAGGTATATCCTTGGCATGAAAAAAAAAAGAAAATCAACAACATTGTTTCTGTTTTTCTTTTTTATATATTTTCTTCAAAAAGCAAATTCAAATGATTTCATTTGTAAAACTAACATACACAATATTTTTCAAGGATACACTAGTGTGTAATAAGAAATAAATCTTTAATGTGAAAAATTCAGCATAGGTTTGGTGCAGACAAATCTTTCAGAAAATGTTTACTGCTTAAATTAGTGTTTACTTGCAAGTAAGTACAAAATAGCAGAAACAATCCAGAAACTATAGCTGCCAGTTAGAAAAAAACAAAGGCCAAATCATACAGTCTGCACCCTTTCTCTGGGTGCAGAATGACTGACAGTGATAGTGGGAGACCAAGGAGGATCTGAAGAATCATTCCTAAGAGTGATATTAAATCACTAGCTCTCCAGTAAAACTTTCTATTACTTATTAACATCTGCCTGGGACATGTTTGGTTGATGTTAATATATTTTTTTCTGGTAACAATAGATAAAACAAATTTGTAATTAATATATATTTATAATTTTATAAATGATCACATTAAATGTAGTTATACCTTTATAATATAAAATTATAGGCTGTGTTTTATAAATATATGAAATTAAATGATTATAGTTTGAAATTTTCCATATTATTTGTTGTTTTGAACTTAAAAGATATATATTTTAGTACAATTTTTCTTAATTGGAGACATATCTCTCTGTACCTTTAGTGTCTAAACACAAACATTCACAGTACTACTATTTGCTCTTTAATGTATGGATTATATTTACAAGTAATTTGCTTTGGGTGGTTTTTAATGTTTTTAGTAAAACATAAATTTCTTTTAAATAATTACTTCTAGAGTAAATTATTTAGCATTAGGATGCACTCAGAAATAGCCATTTAGTGTAAAGGTAACTACAGCTTCTGAACCCTACTCTAAAGCTCTATTTAAAATAATATTTCTCAGCCTCTAAATAAATTGTGAAGACCTATATTCTTTATTGCTTTTCTTCTGTTGTCAGGGAGCTTTTGTTAATTAAACTGTTTTTGGCTATGCTTTCTAATAAGGCATAAAACTGAAGACTTTAGATAGAAGCTTGCAGAAACCAAATTCACATATTCCATCTGTCAAGGCAAACCCGTAACAGCCACTCTAACGAATGAGACCAATGGCTTGCTTTCCTTGGAGAATGGACTCATTATATAATGTGGACATTAATATGAATGTGATGATAAATTACATTATAGAGAGAAGAAGGGGTATTCAGATGTCATTTGGCCCATGTTTCCCTTTTATTTCACAGATAGAATTTGTAAATATTTTCAAAGAGAGAAATTCATCTTTTCCTCCTAATGCCCATTCAAATGTTTAATTGCCCATTTTCTTGTTCCAGCTTCAACTTATTTTCTTTTGTTACCTGTTATGTAAATAGAGAATAGTTGAGTACTTCCCTTGGGAAATCAGTCATATACTTGAAAATACTGTTACCTCTTATCCTAAGTAACTTTTACTCCTAGGCTTGATAATCTGTTTTGTAAATTCTTTTTTGTTTCCCTATTCTAGGGCTTTTCGATACATCTCATAAATGTGGAAACCAAAATCAGATACAGTTCTCTCCCAAGGGGCAAAAATGTGAGAATAGTAATCCTTTTTCATATCTTAATAATTATTTTCTAATTTCATTTTAACTGTTAATTCAACAGCATCATTTGATAAATTCATATTCATTTTGTGGTTCATCATGACCCAAAGGTTGTTACTGCTACGTTTATCCCTGGTCCAATCCTTTGCCCCCTCTTAAACATGTTGTTGTGAAACGTTACTGTGGGTTAAGATGGCAGATTGAAAACATGCATCTGCTTTAACTCTCTCCTAAATCCCTGCAAAGCAATAATAAGATATTTTTAGAGGCATAAAACCACAGAAATAGTGGGACTATGAAAGGAGACAACAAAATTTCAGAAGCTGAGAATCAGATGGCTGAGTGACAGATGACTTGGCTGATTCCAGAAAATCAAACCTTTATACTAGAAGCTGAGGAATAACCCTCTTTTAAACCACAAAATTCTTACAAGGCTCAGCAACTGACAGTGCAAGTTACATCAGGAAGTGTGAGGTAAAAAAGGAAAACTAAAATAAAGAGAATTGGTTGAAAACCTGTTTAAGAAGTAGTTTTAGCAATCCCTGTCTCTGTTCTATACAGCTGGGTAGCTGTCCCTCCCCAAGCCTAACAAAAGACTGAAGGTTTATTATTATGCTAAGTGAAATAAATCAGACAGAGAAAGACAAATACTATATGATTTTACTTATATGTGGAGTCTAAAGAACAAAACAAAGAAACAAACAAATGGAAACAGACTCATAGATACAGGGAACTGGTGACTGCCAGGTGGGAGGGGAGTGAGAGAGAGAGAGAGAGAGAGAGAGAGAGAGAGAGAGAGAGAGAGAGAGAGAGAGATGAAAAAGGTAAAGAGATTAAGTACAAATTGGTAGTTACAAAATAGTCATGGGAATATAAAGTACAGCATTTTGTAATCTTATTCCTTGCAAATTCAACAATGTATTTATAGTTTAGCAAAGAAAATATACTTTGCAAAAGAAGCAGGAACCATCAGAGCCAATGTGGATTTATTTTCTAAAGACAAGTAACTCCCACTTTAGTAAGTTCACAAGTGAGGGAGGGGAACGACCTTGATTTTAACAAAGCATAGCACAAATTTGACAAAATCATGTGATATCCTTGTGAATATATAAAGGAATAGTAGAGTGGATTTTAGGAAAACTATATAAATTCAGAGCTCAGTAAAACAAAAGATTAACAGAAGATTTACAAGTGGGCAGGAGGACTGCAATGGCATTTAGAAAGGTCTAACCCTTGACTCTTTCTTATTCAAAATTTCAATCAACAATTAGAATGATGACATGCTTATCAAATTTAGAGATGACACAAAGTTATGAGGGTCAGCCAAACTGCCCTAGAGGACAACATTCCAAGAGATATCTTTAGGTTGGAACAATGTATGAACATGAATCGCCTGAAATTTAATAAGAAACAAAATTACACACTTAGATTTTAAATATGAAAACAGCGTATAAAGAGAAACACCTAATTTTAAAGAGTTTGTGTAAGGAAGATCCAGGGTTGTTAGTTAATTAAAAACTCAAAATGAATCAACAGTGTGATATGGATTTTTGTTTGTTTGTTTGTTTGTTTTTTTTAAAGAAATGCTATCTTAGGTGACATTGAGTTGTCTATATCAGGGGTAAAAAACTTTCTCTGCAAAATGTCAGACAGTAAATATTTAAGGCTTTACAAGATCTACAGCCCCTGTGAATACTAGATTCTGCTGCCCTAGCATGAAAGCAGCCAGAGAAAATACATAAAGGAGTGAGTGTGACTCTGCTCCAATAAAACTTTCTTTATGAACACAAATTTGAATTTCAGATCATTTTCACATGTCACATTTTTTCAGTTTAAAAAGACATGTAAAAATATACCACCACCCCCCCAAAAAAGTAAAACCCATTCTTAGCTCGTGGGCCATACAAAAACAGATAGCAGGTGGATTGCCTGGTGGTCCATAGTTTGCTAAACTCTGCCCTAGTGAAAATACTCTTGAGTGAATGAGGGTTATGTAAAATTTAAGTATTTCTCAATGGCAATGATGGGGGAAGGACTAGGTATACTTAGTCCATAGAAGAGAGAAAACTAGGGAGGAGGCCCATGGATATTGAAAAATACTTCAAAGGCTGTCATGCAGATCGAGGAAGATACTTTACCTGTGCTGTTTCGAAGACCAGGTATGTTGAGAGGAAGTTACAGGGAGGCAACTTTAACTTAGCGTAAGGAAGAATTTTCTATTAAATAGAGCTGCCCCACCATAACATGGTTTGCCTCTTATGGTCATTGCTGCATGACCATCTTTTGAAAATGTTGCTGAAGGGACAGTCCATGGTAAATAAGAATTAGTGAAAGATTCAGAAATGTTTATCAAGAAAATCTAACCTTCAAAAATCCTTAGAACTTCTTGATTAATATACTTCTTTATTTCTTCAAATGAAACCACATCAGCCTAAAGGAGAAAAAAAGGTCTGCTAAAATAGAGCATAGCACAAATGAATAAAGAATAGAAAGGTTGGGTTGGTGTGCATACCTGAAGCTTCTGTAGAGAAACATTTAGCAAGCAAAATGCTTTTGGCAACTGACTATATTAGGCAATAAATATCTTTTGTTTTGATCAAATGCTAGTAAAAAGTTGAAGTGCATAATTGCTTTAAAAGCTGCGGCTGGAATCATAACCTGTGATGTGAACATATTTCCTATTGAATGAAGAGACATGGCTTCATACAATTAGGAAAGACATTTCCTACTACTTAATTTTCTGAGGTTACAGAATTTGAACAGTGTTATCATGATGTTACTATCCCAGGCACAATTTAACTTCGAACCAATCCCTGGATACAGGTAAAGTCCATATCTGACTTACATCATGTATCTTCAAAGGAAGACAAACTGAAAGAGAACTAATCCAGTGGAAGAGAACTAATCCACTGGAAGAGATATAATCCATTATGCTGAATTATTCCTTAAAATGTTTTATTCATGGGATCAAGCTTACTAAGTTTTACCTATTTCATGGTAAAATTTATTCTGCAATTTATACTTTGCGAGCATATTTGTATTAAGCAATTTTTTAAGAGAAAATATAACTAGGTAAATGATGTCAGTTGAGATTTTAACCTCTTGACAAATAAATTTACATGGATTTGACAAAGAATCTAACATTTATAACAGCAATGTTTTACTACATACCTTCATATTTTAAAAGGGAGCTATTATTTTTCATGATGGTTAGGGTTCCAAAATATTTTATTTTTCTTTGTATTTGGTAGTTATTATCCAGGTGTACATGTGGCATTAAAGACAATGTGATGGGCTCAGAAAGTGATGATTCCTGTAGGACAGAATAGTTCCAAGAATGCCCTATTTCAACATTTGTTTTCACTATATTTGGCACAAGTGAACTTGAAATTAATGCATCCAATATCAATTATTGACACAGCACTGCGACTTCTTTCTACAGGCTTTATTCAAGTAGAGCTTAGGGAGAGTGGGTGAAAATAAAAAAAGTATGAAAATTGTGAGAATGCTCAGTTTGGCCTTATATCTGATACTGACTGATTATCTCAGGATAGCATGTCCTTCACGCCATGACCTCACCCTGACACTCTCTTCCTGACATGAATATTTTCAGATTAAGTTCCTCTATGGACTGGCCATCCACCAAGCCTCCTGAGGATTTTAATAAAGACATGAGCTTCTTTAACCGAACACTCTTTCTCGGTCCAACTGGTTTCCACTTCAAAGCACTATTCAGGACAAATTCAACAAAATGGAATTTTAATATGAAACAGACACATGTATTTTCTGTGTAGTGTAAGGAGACATAATAGATAGTATTTAAGAGTATGGCTTTAGAATCAGTTGAACCTGGGTCTAACCCACTAAATAAGTGGGACCTTGGATAAGTCAACTCAGTTTTTGGATTTGTAAAAGTGGAATGCAAGGATATCTATTCTCCCAGGTTAATTGTGAGAATCCAGTGAGGTAATATATATAGTAAGTGCTTAGTGGAGGATGTGGTACATAACTCAAAGTATATGACAGTCATTGCCACCATTGCAGAGAACAGTTTTGTTCATTTTATTTGGAAAAGGGATATATGGTCAATACCAGCCAGGAGCTCCTGGAGCCCTTGGCACCACTTACCGGAGTGCCAGGGATGCCTGGATTGCCTGGAGGGCCTCGGTGCCCAGGGGACCCAATGGAGCCCTTGTTTCCTGGTGGTCCCACAGGACCTATGGCCCCTTTCATGCCCGAAAGGCCTGGTTTTCCCTGTTCACCTTGTGGGCCTCTGTCTCCTGGAATTCCCTGATCACCCTGTTAAGGAAAAAATTAATCATAAAGAATGATCTCTTCTAAAACCGCAATACCCGTGGTTAAGATCAAAGGTTCTGGCTTCATACTCACACTAATTGGGACCTTCGATAAGTGAAGTAAACTCTCTGTGCCCTAGTTGCCTCTCTCATAAAGTGAGGATATTAATAACATCCACTAAATAGGGTGACGCTGAGAAATAAATGAGTTAACTGAAGTAAAGCGCTTAGAACAATGCTTGGCATGTTGAAAACACTCGATGAAAAGTTAGTGACAATGTCAGTTATACTCAGTTTCTAGTCTAGAATAATGACTTGAAAGTCAGTAGTAGCTGTCATTTCCAGCCTGGATCTCCTTTGTGACAATAAAAGATTACCAAGATTTCATCATTGAGGTTTTTCACTCAGGAAAACTTTAAGACACTCAAAATAACTCCTAAATCATGTGCTTTTTCCTTTCTTTTCCTCCCCTCCCCTCCCCTCCCCTCCCCTCCCCTCCCCTTCCCTCCCCTCCCCTCTCCTTTCCTTTTTTCTGCTTGCTCATGTATGCTTGGTCTTCATTAGATTCTGTGGGTTGGTTTATGTATTTGTGTTTTACATGGGTTCTCGTGTGTGTGTGTGTATGTGTGTGTGTGTGTGTGTGTGTGTGAGAGAGAGAGAGAGAGAGAGAGAGAGAGAGAGAGAACAGAGAAACAGAGAGATATTGAGATCATGGTAGGTATTTCTCTTATAGATATTCAGTTTCACAACACCACAAGGTAATGTCCACACCAAATATGTTGGAATGCTGTATTATTCTTTTATTTGTGAGTATTCTGCAAAAGGTCAAACTCGATTTCTCTTGATTAAGAAAATAATGAAAACAAATGAACAATTACAACAATCTATTTGATCATAGAATGAAGAGTGTAGAAAGAAGCCATGTAGAAAGAAGAAAAAACAGATGGACCTAATTTCAATATTACTGTTTTACTTATAGAAATATCTGCATATAAGTATGTCAGCCCAGCTAACAGTTAGAGAAATATTCGAGATGCCCAACATAAAAAAAATAAATAAAAGGAATACTTGCATACTTGATCAATACCCTGATCATGTGCAAAATACAAATAATCTTTAACACTTTAAAATTATTTTATATTTTAGGCACAAGGATGTTCACTATAGATGTTAATATTATGAAAACCAAAAAGAACCTAAATAAGAGAAAAAAGGGGACTGGGTTAGTGAAATATCCAAACAGTGGAATAATATACAGTCATTAAAAGGTAGCTGTAGGCCTATACTTTCTGACATGGAAAGACCCTCATTATGTATTTTTATGGAAAAAAATCATTTACAAAAATGTGTGAGCCCATTTTTGGAGAAACATATATTCATTTGTATTGATATATTAAGTATATGTGTATGTTATGTATAGGAGTTAGAGAGATTGAAATATTTCTAAAATATCAATAGTGCCTGTCCTTGTGTACTGGTATAAGGAAGACTTTTCCCTTTTTTTTTTCATTTATATTATCTCTATTTTCATATTTTCTTCAGTTATCATGAATTATTTGTGGAATAATAAGTAAAAATTAGTAAACTATACACCAGTACATGAACATGCATCTGCATGAGCACACACAAACACACACACACAGACACATACACACACACACACACACACACACACACACTAGCAGCCCTGACTAGAATTCCACTAAATAACTAAATGCTTGTGTGAACTATTATGATGCAATGACTTCAATTCTACTAGAAAATGTTTATTAAAGATTTATTAAAGAATATAATGGGAAGTTTAAATAATGATATTAAAAACCAAAACAATTCAAACAAAACATACAACACAATTGGCATAACTAGTAACTTTATATGTCCAGTTCCCCTTTCTATTTCTCTATGCCCTCATACCACCCTCCTTATAACTTAGTATTCTGCTAGGTCAGGATAACTTTTCTCCCCAGGAGAAATTTGGTGATATCTAGAGACCTTTTTGGTTGTCACAATTGGAGTGAGGGTGGAGCATCTAGTGGATAGAAGCCAAGGATGCTGCTAAATGCTCTAGCATGCACAGGGCAGGCACTCACAACAAAGAATTATATGCCCCCAAATATCAACAGTGCTGAGGTTGAGAAATCCTACTCTAGGTAAAAAGAAAATGGATGTTGGTTATAGTAGGGGTATTTATGTGAGACAGAAGGAAGCTTTCTAAACTGAAATAGCAAACTAGACTTAGCTGTGTATGAAAAGCCAACCATGTAGGTTGTCCTAATTGTCCTATTTTATGCCTAGCAGAGACCTAGGATCACATACATACTGGGAGGTTAGCAGTGGTCTACATACATAATTGTATGACTCAGATGATGGGACAGTTATAGCAGACAGACTTAAATAACAATCAAAATAGCAATACACATACCCGTTCTCCTTTGGGGCCTCTGTCTCCAGGCTTACCCATGATGCCCTGAAAAACAGATGTCAACACTAAAAATCATTGCTTGCTGAGGTTTATCATCAATCTGCTTGAATAGGTATCCTGGCAGGTATTCAGGATGCAGTTTTGCATTAGAACATTTATTTTCAATGGTATTTTCCATACCTGAGCACCTGGTAATCCATCTTTTCCATTTATTCCCTGTAAAGACAAAAAATGATTAATATTTCTAATTCTGCACTAATAGGCATGGTTAAACACAGAAAAAGGATAAAGTTCCAAGAACTTAATCATGCTTCTACTGAGATTTTGGTGAAGTAGTGTGGTGAAATGGAAAACAGAAGTGATAGACTCAGACGAGCCTCAAGTTTACACTCTGACTCCATCGACAGACTCAGCTGAGCCCCAAGTTTACACTCTGACTCCATCATTGAAAGTTCCATTTACTTCAGGCAATTTATTTAACCTTAATAGCATCAGCTTCTTCACTTATAAAGTGAGAATAAAATAATGGCCTTAAAACTGAGGACTGACTGAAGTAACAGAAAACACGCAGCTTACTGTATACAGGCAACAGGATTATTTTCCTTGTTCTGTTAGGTATATCCTGAGTAATCGGAAGGTGCTCATGGTGCTGATATGTGGCATGTATTGTTATCTTCTAACAATTTTCCAGCACAGAGAGTTATTCTCAGTAAAGGTCAGTTGATGCTGGGTAAATTTCATAACATGGCCAGAGCATGATCTTAATATGAAATAAACTGTCACCCAGAGAACAATTGTTATTTTTCAGTTAGAAATATAAAAGTAACATATCATTAATCACATTTTTTTAGAGTATTAAATAGTGGCTTTTTATTAGTAAACCGGAAGTTTCCTGAACTTGACAAGGCAGTTCTGGAGGTGGTAATAAAGTCCAGTCCTACTCTGAGATTTATAAGACTGGAGGAGCTGCTGGGTGGGAGATGTGAGGAGGAAAAGCACTTGGGGGTCAAATCAAATACCTAGGGTCTAACGGCTGATGTGTTTTTGAGATTTGATTTGAAGAGGGAGATCAAGGTGAAGAAAACGATTTCATAGCCAGCAGGCAATTGCATGGACATGCTCCTCTGAAAAGCCTAGGAGACTTTTATTGTGCTGGAATGAATTCTATGAGGATGGAACTGCAGACAACCACATGTTTTCACTGCTGTAAATTACACTAAAATCTGTCACAGTTGAGAGCCCAACCATAGTTCCCCAACTAAGGATGTCTCTGAAACATCCTGGGAATGATATAGACTACTTTAACTAAGAACGTGTTACCTGAAGTGCACAGTTCAAAAAATTTATGACATCCAGGAACACAAGCAATAAAGATAAAGCTGATTAAGGAGAAAATTTGAAAACAAAACAAAACAAAACAAAAACAATTGTGGCACTTGAATAAAAGAAGATAAATCTAGCATAAAAATAAAATTCCATTTTTGGTAACAACATAAGAAAGGAAACAATCCTTATGGTCTTTTCTTTTTGGAGGTCTCTTATAATTCACCAGACTATAATGCGTGCTCTCTTTTGTATATAAACATGTTGCTAACTTTCTTTTCACGGGGAATCCTGATTGCTGAGATTTTTACAATAACCTGTGTGTACTTGCCTCTCTCTCCCCTCATCTCATTTATCTGGTAGAATCCATTCCTAGGAACGAGAAACTTTCTATCCACTGCACGCTTGCATCTGAGCAGCGGACTGTAGTTGAAGAAAACCACCCATCCTTGCTCATTCTTTCCAGTCTAAACCCAGGGCCGCAGGTAGGAAGCAGCTCCCTTTCTGTATTTCCTGACTTGACTCTCCTTCCTTCTCTCCAAAAGTACTTTCACATATTATCCATTCTTTTCAAATGTCCAGCATTATCACCCCACCCCTCCTGCTAAGGTGATGACCTCGATTCTTCTTTCAGTGAGAAAATAAACAGAAGGGAACCACCTCACATGTTTTCCACCAGAACCACCAGCTACATGCATTTGTACTTGGACTTCTGCCTCCCACCCTCCCTCCCTTAAGAGGAATGAACTGCCCCGTTCCTCACGAGGAAATTTCCACTTCTGAGTAGAATACAAGTCTTCTCCCCCTACTCAAAGTTATCTCCACTCCCTTGTATCATCAAAATTTCCCCTCTCAACTGGATCCTTCTTATCAAGACACTTAGCTGCTATAATCTCTTCCACTAATGACTTTCACATTTTTAAAGACAGTGGAGAATTGTCAGTTCTCTGTTTATCTCATCTCTATGTTGATCATTCCGCCACTCCTTTCTCTTAAAACACTTGACATTCAGGAAACCTCATTTGCCTAGGTTTCTTTATATATCATTGGCTGCACCTTTTCAGTCTTTTCATCAGACCCTCTTCCTAACAGCTGAAGTGCCCTCTCCCTTTCCTTATCCATGTGACTTAATTTCTTCCAGGCTTGGGTTTAAAAACCCAAATTTGTCTCTGCAGTCCTGGTCGCTCCATTAATTCCAGATGCTTATTTGACTTAATTCTACTGCCTGCCTGACATTTCCACTTGTATTCCTACTAGCGCTTTAAGAAGAATGTGTCCAAAACAGACAACTCTTGGTTTTCCTTCCCAAACCCATCTCTAGTCCTTCCCATGACACCAAACACACCATATTCTGACAGGGGTGCTCAGACCCCAAACCACAGCTTGATTTGTCTCCTCCTCACAGTCCACATCTGGTCCTTCAGCAAGTATAATTGGCAGTCCCTTCAACATACACCCTAAATCTCCTACTCCTCATGGCCTCCCTGTTCCCACCATCGTTATTTCTCATGGGGATTACAGCAGTTTGTCCTCATCATTTTGTCTGCTCTCCACACAATAGTCAGAGTCTCCCTTAAAACGCAGTCCAGCCATTTCCTCCCCACTCTAATGAGTTCCCATTGTGCTTCAAATGAAACCCAGACTCCATTCATGGCCTAGAATTCCCTTGTAGCCTGGCCACTGCCTATCTCTCCTTCAGTGTCTTTACTATTTTTCTTTAGCTTAAAGTTCATTCTGAACTTTATGCCTTTTGCTGGTCTTTCAGAAAACTCTCCTGGCCACACTGTCCTGGCCATCTCCTTTTCTTGAAGCAATGTGTCCCCACCCCAAGCTCCCTATGGCTTGATCTCTCACTTCATGCAGGTTTTGTTCAAATGGCATGCCTTTTTTAACCACCCTGTTTAAATGCCACTCCAGTACTTCACCCGGCTTCGATCTTCTTCTATCTGAAATTGTGTGCATATTTATTTGTTGTCTGTGTCTCTATATTAGAATGTCAACCCCATGAGGTGCTAGCATTCAGAACAGTGTCTAGAATGCAGTAGGTTCTCAAGAAGTACCGTGGGATGAACATATTGCTTTTTTCCTAATCTCCCGGGAACCTAATGGCAAGCATTTATGAGATGGCTTATAGGGGTTGGAAACAGGGAGTTGGTAAGAGGAGGTGAAGGGGGAGGCAGGGAATGAAACTAATATTTATTGAGCACTTCCCATGGACAGGCACTGAAAATGCTTACCATATGTCATGTTACTTAAGTGACTCACAATACTCTTTAAGTCATAATTCATATCCAGATCTTCCTAATCCTAGATTATAGATGCTTCTCATTTTTTCATTTTGTCTTTTCTGGGGAGATGGTAGCCAGAGAATACACCAACCATGAAGGTTCTATAGAGATATTAAACCAGCCTCATGAACACTGCTTCTTGTTCGCCCCCTACTTCTCCTAATAGCAGCTCCTTCTCAGACACGCCACAGTAGCTAAATGAGCAAAGAGAGTAGTGACCTTCTATAAAGAATAAACCTGAGATTGGGGTATGTCTTATTCATCTTTTTAGCCCCTCTTTTAGGGTCAGCACATCCTTAGCAAACAGCAGGGACTACATGAATATGTGTTGAATTGAATTAGTAGATGATTGTTACAATGTCACAGCAATACTATATATCAGTAGCCAAGAGCTCTTTAGGACATAAGGGGATGATATATTTGGCAGCAATGATTTACAAAAGTATAAGGACAAGGTCCATAAATAAAGAAGGTAATCTGAGAAAATAGCTTCTACTTTAGTCTTTGGCTTAACACGCAGGTATTATAACTGTGAGTCTTCAGTTTCTTTATATTTTAAGATGTGACAGGCCATTTTATTTTTTATCTCCACTGAGAACATTAAAGAAATAGTCTAATTTCCTGGCACTTAAACAAAAAATTCTTACCTTTCTCTTCATTGTGTAAGACATAAAGATACCTCATAAAGAGCTAGGGTACTCAGTGAGAACCGCACCCCAGAAACCCATTTGCAGAACCTGCTCTTACTTCCTTGGAAACTACTTATTCTTTCAAATCTCAGATTTTTTGAGGACATAGGTAAAGAGGCAATGCTTAGAACATTTCTCAAACTGGAAAATTTTAAACAGTAAAAAGTACTTACTGGCTTTCCTGAGGGTCCCTCTGGCCCAGGGAAACCTATATCTCCAATAGGTCCTCTCTCACCCTATAGACACATCCACAGACATACAAGTATTAATTGCCAGGAAAGCTTTAAGACATAATGCAGTATAACACAGGTACAACTGTTAAGTAGGTAATTAGCAACTCACCGGTTCCCCTGGAACTCCTGGAGGCCCTGGAGCTCCAGGTTTCCCCTGGGAAATCAAATCAAAGAGAAATGTTAGGACCCAAATTACTGAATGATGTCACATGCTCCCGCTCGCCAATTGTGAGTTTAATGTGCTGTCAGTGCTGTGGTCTCTACACCAAAATGGCATTCCTAATGAAACAGAGTCTATGGGGATCCACACTCAGCTCTGCAGTCTCTAAGGCACAGGCTGGAGTACAGTTCTCTGAATGTGCATACATGTGTATGGTGGAGGGGAGGATAATATTTTTGAAAATATTAAACGAATGTATCCTTATTTCTGGAAATTCCTCTGGTGCCTATATGACTGGCAGTTCTTTACTTAGAAGGTGGGAGGGCACAGAGAGTCCAAGAAATCTTTCCTAGACTCTGAGTTTCACAAGAGGATTTTTAAGTTTATAGTAAGATAGCCTGAAAAAGAGCATGTTTGATTTGAAATCTGTGTTTTACTGAAAGAGAGAGACAGGTTGATTCATTCCAATACTCATCTATAGATGTGTCCTGGAGAACTGACAATAGAAAAACCCTGGGGTAGAGAGACCATGGAGAGGAACAAGTGAGGAAGATGGTCCAGTAGAGATTGGAAGAGAAAAAGTGCTAAAGTGTCCAGATTGGGCTAAAGATGTTGCCTTTGAGAGAGAACTACCTCCTGCCCCTTGGACCTAAGGTGGTTGGGAAAGGCAATGTGAGGATGTAGGTGTAGGGCTGAGACCGTAGAAACCACAGTAGGCTGTAAGAAAATCTGAAAAAGGAGGAATTTTTCCCCACTTGCTGTTTAGAATTCTGGAAGGAGACCCCCAAGTACAGATATAATTGAGCAGTAAAACTGGGCAGACACCAGCCTGAGAGAGCACCCCGGACTTCCCACAGCCTGCGTGGGCAAGCAGGAGCTCCCAAAGTTCCTGCGTGCCCGTGTCAGAGGATGTGAAGAGCTGAGAAGGCCAATGTCCAAAAGGGACTTGACGTGGGACCCAGGGGTGCGGAGTATTTTGGCCTCGAGATCTCAGATAAAAAGATTGGGCACTTGATGCCAGTCAGCAGCAGTCCCAAAGGTCAGCTAGTGCCAGCGGAGAATTCAGAGAGCTGAAGGGTGGGGGCAGAGAGCCAGGGTCCCCGCCTACAGCCAGAATTTACAGACACTTCCTCCTGTGGACCCATATGCCATTCTGGGAGGAAGAGGGAGAAAGAAGCCCCGGATAGGCTGGAATATACCAGAAGGGATCATCTGGTCTGTTCTAGGAAGAGTGGGATTGATTACCCTTCCTACTCAGCAGGGTGACTGTGATGTATCTGACTAGGTAGTTCTCATCCTTGCTTTATTCAGAACAACTACCTTTAAAAATGTTTTATTGTGGTAAGCTATACATAACATAAAATCTACTATTTTAAACATTTTAAGTGTACAAATCAGTGGTTACTATTATATAATTCAGAGGTTACTATTTTAAGTGTATAATTCAGTGGTTTTTAATAAACTTAATGGTGGTTAACTATTAAGTATAGTCACACTCTTGTGTAAGTATTCCCAGTATTTCCAGAATCTTTTAACTATTTTATTTTCCGAGCCACAGTAAGGTCCAGTTACTGTGTTTTTAATCACAGCATTATATATTTGCAATAGGCATAATTTTTACCCCTTCTTGATTTTAGTAATTGTCATTTTGTTCTCTTAATTATGAGATAAGAAAACTTTGTTTTACTCCTTAGGTCAATCATGCTGCAGCTTTCAAAAATATGTTTGGAATTCTACATTTGGATCACCTTTTAAGCCTGTCATTCGTCTTTTAAATACTTTCAACAGCTACAAATAGTTTTTTTCTGAAGAAAGACTTAATTTAGGGTAATAGCCAAAAGTAGTTTGTAGTCACACCTGGGCAAATACAGTTGAGCATTAGCTTACAATGTGAAAACAAAAACAGGGTGTGCATGAATATAACGGGGGGCAGGTTGTAAGGGGAAATTCTGGAAACAAGGTTTCAAATATGTTGCTAGCCATTATAGTGAGGGGGGAAGGTGGGAAGGAATGGGTATGAGTCAACTTCCAGAGAGAATACTTTTTTTTCTCCTTAGTGATTATTTAAAATTTTTCAATTAAAGTTGACATTCGATATTATTTTGTAATAGTTTCAGGTGAAGAAGAATACTTTCTTGTATAAAAAATTCTGAAGCACTTGCTAAAGAAAATATTTTCATGTTACTTTTCAATCATACTAATATTTTAACTTGATTTAGAACAACTAAATATGGGGATGTCATCCTCTGTAAATGATGGCTTTCTGTGGACTATGGATAGTTTTTAATTTTGTTATTAGATTTAGCAACTAAATAGAGTGAAGTAGCATGACTACTGGCCTTTTAAAGAGAGGGGTGGTGGTAGACTGTGGTGAATAGCAGTGAGTCATGGTAGGTGGGTGGTGTTGGGTATCAGTGGATGTCAATAGGTAGTGGCGGGGCCTTGCTTATCTTTCTCATGTTCAAGCTCATGGTTTCCACTGACTTTTTTTACCCTGTGCCTACCCTGCAGGTGCACCTAGGATTATTGGGCTCTTATTCATAAAGCATACCCACAAAATTTTAATTAGAGCATCATGAATGAAGATCAGAATGATCCCCAGGGCTCAGAGAAATGACTTCAACCTTTCCTGGAGCACTTTCTATTCATTTGAAAAGACCTTGATGAGATTAAAACATTTGACACCAGAGAGCAACAAAAATGATTGAGAGGATTGAAGGGCTAGTTTATGAGGAAACATTAGCAGCAATAAAGCTCTGCTAATGCTGGGCTGAGAGAAAACTCAGGCAGATTGCAGCTTGATACAAAGAACCTGAAGTACAGCCTGAGGATGAGAACTTTACCTTTTGTTGAGCAAGAAACCATGATATATGGCACGAACAGAGAAACCAAACAAGTCCCTCAATGCTGTGCTCATACATTGATGTATCATCACAGGTAACTGAGCTCCTCCCACCCCACTTAACTGAGTTTGGGAAGAAAAAAGAACAAAGACAAAAAAAAATTTTTTAAAGGTGAAAATAAAGGAGCACATTTGAGGTGGAAGAGAGACAGGTAGCTTTATTTTTTAAAACTGGAGATTTCAGGAACCTAATGTCATAAGAGTTATGGTATGCTCCCCAGCCCTTCTGGATACCTACCTGTAGGTTTATAGTGGAGACAGAACTCTTTATCTGCAAAAATAATGTATGATCATCTGGACTTACCGATATGCCGGCTAATCCTGGGGGACCTGCTGGTCCTCGATCCCCCTGTTGGGATTAAAAAAAAATTGGTACTCATAATGATATCTACAAAATCTTTACCTATAAAATTAGTGCCTGAATAATCATTTAGATTTGGTAAAGTTTTCTTTGGACTTGATAAACATTACCAATATCAGCTGGTATGAAATTAGAGGGTAAATGGAAAAACAACAAAATGAGTAGCCAACTAAATCCGTTAAGCTTTCTTTCTTTTATAAAACTAAAGCAAATTATCTTAATGAAAACAAGCAATCATGTTATCATTTGTGACCTTTTTTTATTATGACTCTATACATACTTACAGATAACATTAGTCGATATTTTTATTCCACATGTTCAAAGGAATTCATTATCCATACTTAAAAGAGTAAGCATACTGAATTCTACTTAAAAGCTTTTCCTACACTTGTCTCATTGGATGTGGGGTTAGAATAAAGACGTTTAGAACAAGGGATTTTGTAGTTCTCCTCATCAGGCCAATTAAAGATCTCTTGAATTGCTCTGAACAGCAGAGTGACTCAACATTTTTTTCCAAAAGCAATGTGGTATTTTAGGTAAAGCTGACAGTGCTAAAAGTACTAATGATTATATATGTGACAATAAAATGGCAATTTTTGTTGAGCAGAACCTATATTAAAAAGCTTCATAACCTCCTTCAGGGACATAAAAGACGATTAAATGGAGAGACATGTTTTGTTCTTGGAGGGCAAGATGATGTTGTAAAGGTGTCACTGCTACCCAAACTAATTTATAAATTTAATGCAATTCTTATGAAATTGCAGCTTGATCAAATGACATTAAAGTTCACTTGAGATAATAAATAAATGAGAGAATAAAAGAAATAAATTTAAAGAAAAATAAGATTAGCAACATCAATATTTAAACATCTAATAAAGCTGTAACAATTAAATAATGGAATATTGGCATAAGATTAAGCAGTATATCAACATAATATAACAGAAACCATAGAAACAGACCAACATTTATAATGGGATTTTAGTAGGGATGTATTATTCAACAAATAGTGCTAATAACTAAAAAATTTCTTTGAAAAAAAGTTTTAGTCCTCTCTTTTTATTATACTCCACATAAATTTCATGCAGATTATATAAAAAATAAAATAATAGGAAGTATAAAAGAACTAGAAGAAAATATAAGTGACTATCTGATTTTGGTTGAGAATAAGAATAAAAGTCATTTAGAGCATAAAAGCAAAATGAGAAATTATAAAAGAATTTTACATTTGATTACATAAAAGTTGTATTTACATACACAATAAGATTAAACATAAATACAAAAGGCAGAGACCAACTAGGATAAAAACTCCAACATATAAGATAAAAGTAATACCTTTAATACATAAAGCATAGCTGGAGTCAAATAGAAAAAGAACTAATAGACAAGTGGACAAATGATTCAAACAGGTATTGCTTGTCAGTTTCACTCTGCTCTTTTTAAATTATGGGATTTTTACCCTTGAAATAAATATACTGGAACTTTTCATTCAATGAAAACATTTGCATATCTGATAAAGATTAATGTTAAGAGAACTCTCTGACGAGATGGTCCTTTCAACTTTTGAGTCTCTGAGATCTTTGAACTACTCTCCTCTAATGATTTGGTTTCTTATTTCCATAGTTACATTTGTAACCCTGTCAATAAAATAACTAGATGCCCCCCCCATCATTTCAATTTAATTTATTCCATCCTTGGACCACTATCTCCTATCCTTATAACCTACTCTCTTGAGTACGTGAACCTCAAAATCTTTTAATGCCACAAAGACTTCTAATCCATTGATGGTACAAATTTTTCATTATCTTTCACTCCCTGGATGGCCCCCTCTCCCTTATTTATCTAGTTTAAATTCCATGGTTACTTGTTACAATGACTTCCTTGTGTATATTGTTAACTCTTTTGACCCACTGTTCCATCCAGTACTCACTTGTCAAAACCGGAACCCTGTTTAAATATAACTCCTGGCTGCACACTCCCTCTCTCCGAGAAGATCTATTCCTTAAATTTCTAACCTCTTCTCCCTACCTCATTCTCAGATAATAACCTTGCTTCCTTCATAGCAGAAAATTTTAGCAATCAAAATAGAACTTCAATAGACTCCAACAAATTCATCTTCCCACATATCAGCATCTGAACCCCTGTGCTCTGTTTTCCCACCTGTTACCACAGATAAATTACCCAGGCTCCTCTCTGAAGCCAAACTCTCCATTTATTCAGTAGGTCCCCTTCCCTCTTAGCTATGTAGGGACACTGTTCCAGCAATTCTTCCCTTTCCTTTATATCATCCTCCCCATTTTCTATTGGATCATCCCTTTAGCATATAAAACATTCTGGTATTTTTATGGTCTTAAAATCCATTTTATAAAACTTTGCCTTACTTCCTCCAGTAGCCAATGGCCCATTTCTTTGCATTCCTTTCAGCGAAACTCCTTGAACATTGTTTATACTCTATTTGCTATCTCTAATTTTTTTTCTCATTCTCTTTTAAACCCATTCAAGTCCAGGAGTTGCTCCTGCCAATACAGTGAATTTGTAATAATTACTCTGGTGATACACAAGCTCTATATTGCTAAATCCAATGGCCAACACTTGATCATCCTACTTGACCCCATACCTACCATACTTGACCTATTTGCAGTATTTGAGAAAGGTGATCACTTCTTCCTCCTTGATACATTATTTGCACTTGTTTTCCAGGGCACCTAGTTCCCCTTCTACCTCCCTGGTCGCTTTACCTTAGTCTCCCTCACTAGTTCTTCCTTTTCTTCCTGATCTCTTAATGTGCTCAGGGCATAGCCCTTGATCCTCTTCTCTTTTTAAAAAGTCTAATGTCATTCCTTTGGTGATTGTATCCAGTCTCCTGACTTTAAAATAGTATCTATATGCTTAGGGCAACCAAATTTATATATCCACTTAGAGTTTATTTTTAAACTCCATATCACACTGCCTAGACAATACCTCCACTTTGCTATCTAACAGATACTTGCAAATTCAGCCTCATGTCTAAAATTAAATTCCCGATCATTCTCATCCTTTCCAAACAGGCTCACCTATAGCTTTACTCAGTTCTCTTGCTGACCACCCCATCATGCCAGTTGATGAGGTCAAAAAACTTGGAGTCATCCTTGACTCTTTTTTTTTCTTCCATACCCATGTCTAATCAATCAGAAAATCCTGTGCCCATTGCCACCACAACATATCCAGAATCCAGCCACTTCTCACTGCCTCCACCACCTCAACTCTTATCTTTGCCATCAACACCTCACTTGTATTATAGGAATTGTCTTCTAAGCATCTTCCCTGCTTCTACCTTTGCTCTCTAGCTGCAGGCCCTGTCACTCTTCTACTCTGAAACCACCGCTGGCTCCATATTTTACTCAGAGTGAAAGATAAAGTCCTGTCAATAGCTAATAAGCTTCTTTATTAATCTACTCAAACTACTTGTGGTGAAAGAGCAGATTTACTTATTTATTTTCTAAGACATCATGAATCAAGACGAGTCTACCGATCCCATACTTTGGATATCATGGCAAAATCAAATTCAGACAAGTTTTTAAAGGCTTACTCTCAATCTCTGCACTTATCTTGCCATCGAACCCATAACAAAGAGTTTGCAGACTGGCACTGGTTCTCTACTGGCCACATTTTAAAAGGCATTGCTCTGCATGACTCCATGACAGGGCTATTCCTTACCTCCACCCCACCTCTCTAACCTCATCTCCCACCACACTCCCCTCATTCACTGCCTTGGTCTCCTTGGATGTAGCAGGAAAGTTCATATCTCAGGGCATATAGACCTATTGTTTCCTTTTTTTAAAAAAAATTGTACATATTTAACATGTACTGCTTGATGATTTGATATATGTATATACTGTGAAATCATTACCACAATCAAGCTAATTAACATCTTTATCACCTCAGATAGACACCATTGTGTGTGTGCGTGTGTGTGTGTGTGTGTGTGTGTGTGTGTGTGTGTGTGTCTGTGTGGTGAGAACACTTAGTAAGTTTCAAGTATACAGTACAGTATTGTTACCAATCATCACCATGTTATACATCAGATCTCCAGAACATATTCCTCTTGTCTGGAACATTCTCTTTCAAGTCTTTGCTTAGATCCTGTCTTCTCAGACCACTCTATTTAAAAATCACCACACTCCCCTTCAGCACTCCTGATGCTCTTTAACCTGCTCTTCTTTTTCTTTCTTCCCATAGCACTTACCAACAACGTTATTTAGTTATTTGTGTTTATTCATTTAGTTTCTGCATCTGCTTCTTAGAATAAAAGTTCCATGAGGGCAGAGATTTTTGTCTGGTTTGTTCCCTCTTACATTCCCAAACCTACAACAGTTCCTGGTGTAACAGGAGGTGCTCAGTAAACATTTCTGAATGTTGAATCAGTGGATGCATTTTTAACCCCTGTACTTACCTTTATACCTGGAAATCCTTCTAGTCCCGGCAGCCCCATTGCGCCAGGTTCTCCCTGTGAAATGTGAACACAAGAAATGCAATAGCAGTAATCAAAGGTTTTTAAGCATTGGTTTCAAAAGCAAAGATATTTTTTGCCTAAAAAAATACTCCCTCAAACACTGGTAATTTAGCAAGTAAATGGTATGCTCTATTTTCAAGCATCTGTTCTGGCATTTGGTGTTTAAAAATAGTTTGAGAATAAAGCTATTCCCTGGAGAAGTATGAATCTATTTTCTGATTAATTGTTTTTATTCTGATTAAGAATCTAATCAGAATGAATCTCTCTAGTCAGTGATAACTCCAACGGTGATAAGAATTAAAAGGAAAGGCTGGGCTTTAATAAAGTTAGTCAATTTGTGAGGTACCTGGGGCTGCTAGTTTGCCGGAGAATGAGACCAAACTCTGTAAGAGAACATGAAGCTCTCAAAGCAGAGTTTATAATCCTTCAGTATTTCTGTAGTTGGATATGAACTGTGAATGCTTCAGAGGATGACCCCATTCCCAATGATTTTAAAAGTTATTGATCAAGGTGAGTCGCTGAGAGGAAATGGGTAAGCATTTCCATTTTAAAAAATCTTTTTTTATATTCTAGTGTGTGGTCTCATGCTGACTGGAGACTAACTGGTCCTCAAGGAACACAGAGAAGTTAGCGTGAGGGAAGCTGCTAACTTTCAACAAATACACATTAGGGCTTTTAAATAAAAGGATAAAGTGAGTAGACTATGACTTGATAATTTTTATGCTTCAGAAATCTTTTTCAATGTCCACTAATATGTAACCTGTCAATCAAAAAAAAGTTCAGATTTTATTCTGCATAAAGCTCTGTAAAAGAGTCCCTAAGTCATTGACAAAGGAAATAAGCTCTTTGTTCTCTTTGTTTATATTCCCAACAATCCTTAGGACAGTGAAAGGTGCTTGGCCAGTCAATCAATATTTTTTGAAAGTAGCTAATAATTAAATATTAAATAGTTGAAAGCCACTTATACATTAGATACCAAAAGAATGAAATGGAGCACCTCAGAAGATAATCAATTCAATTATACATAATTTTCATCTATAAGGGTTTGCCAAGTGGATTAGAAACAGTGGTGCAGATCTGGTGCCATGAGGTTTGAAGAGTAGAGTAAATCTATTCCCAACCACCTCAACACGACTTTTCTGTTTTCTCCTTTGTGACCTAAAATCCTACCATTTCTAGCTCATTTCTATGGTACAAGGTGTTATTTCTCCATACTGGGCAACTGATGGGAAATAAAGGAAATTACATGATGGTTCTGACAAAGAGCCCAAAAGAATGATTTCCATGTTTTATCTAAGATAAACCCGAAGGTTTACACAATATTTAACTTCATAATTCCATTTCTGTTTTTGTGCTCCACCTACTTACTTCACATCTCTAAAAGCAAGTAACATCCTTCGATTCGTCTTTATTCTTTGTCTTTTGTTGAGGCTAAGAAATTTGAAGCTTAATCTCTTCAAATTCTACTCAAATATGTCCACACTTTTGTTGCCACCCATTTTCCAATCTAAGTGAATTATAATTTATCTTTTATTACAATGCTTTTAAAAAAGTGTTATCACCTTAATCTGCAGTTATAAATGTAAAAACTTGAATGTTTCAGAAAAACTAGTGAGAAGTCTAGGTGCCCCCAGATGATTTAGAGGTGGTTTTGTGTGTGTGTGTGTATGAGAAGGACAGACCAGGAAGAAATTTCTATCAACAAGGTGAAAGAAAATGAAAATCACGATAAAGGATATAGTTGGTGAAAGTATAAAAAATGTTACAGACAAAGCAAGGGCAAAATGAGTAACAAAAAAAGGAAACTTCTTAACACGATATTTGGTTTGAAAAATACTAACTGGTCAAACTCACACTTTCACAGGAAAACAAACTGGCTTTTAATATATATTGCCCCATAACAAAAAATAGCTCTTTATTTTAGCTCCTTTGAAAACATATTTAGATGTAAAAAGATTACTTTTTATGGCTTACTCTTTTGCTCATTTAAAATTAATTCATCTAGTTTAACCAAACTGTACTATAATAAAAGGGGCTTAAATTTTTTCACATGGCAATGGAAAGTAGTTTGAAAGTTTACTTCTTCAGTTTCACATACATCTGAGTTTCAAGTATATACCTGAAAGTTAAAAAAATACACAAATGAAATATGAAGGATGGAACGAACATATGCTTAAAAAGGACATGGCAGGAAAAACTGCCAAGGAATAAAGGGGATCTAATTGAATTTGGGAGAACTTTTACAATGATGTTCCACGGTTGAGAAGGAGGCTTGAGCATGACTATCATCTTCTGGGTGGCTGAGGACATGATCTCTTTTTGTGCTGAGTGTTATATATCAGGAGTGATACATTACTCTTAATAGGTGAGTTTACAGCAGCACATCACATCTCTTACAGAATAACTGCCTAACATTTCAAGCAAATGAACAGTCTCTTCCCTTCTCTGCCCTTCCCTGCCCTTCCCTGCCCTTCCCTGCCCTTCCCTGCCCTTCCCTGCCCGCCCTTCCTTCCTTCCTTCCTTCCTTCCTTCCTTCCTTCCTTCCTTCCTTCCTTCCTTCTGGTTGAGAGATGGCTGACAGATTAAGGAATTTATTTCTAGTAAGTGTTTCTCTTTTACAATCTATTTAACATTGAATCAATCATCAAAATCATTCTATTAAAATAGAAAGTGTCGCATTTATCAGGAGCTTTATATTTGCCTTCCTCCATCACAGAGTGATTTTTAAAACACACTGATGAAAGAGACAAACGTCAAGGGCAGTGACAACATGAGCACTGATGCAGCTTAAAAATCAAAAGCACATTGCTGGCATTTCTTTGGTGGTCTGCCTGCTGCTTCCGACATGCTAATGGGTGAACATCTAAGAAGGCAGGCACCTTTGCCTGATGTTCTACTTTCAAACTTTAATAAAGACTTCTTTTCTAAATGACACAAAACATGAGAATATACATACCACTAGGCCAGGATCGCCTTTTGGGCCCTATAAGAAAAAAAAAAGTGCATTCATATTTAAAACAATGACTGAAGCAAAACAAAATTATGGAATAGGAAGCATTTTTGCCCAATTTGCTTGGATACACGTAAAGCTATTTTCAACTTTTGTTTTGCTACAGTTTGGATTTGCAGAATAAGATGAAGAAAAATAATTTGATAGAACTACCATGACAGTGACGCCTGGACATTAATTCAGTTCTTAGGTTTTCAGTGCAAAAAAGTGACACTGCTATGCATAATACTATTTTTCATTATTTTGGCTGGATACATTTTCTTAATTTTATTATAATTGGTTTCATTTATTTCTTCCTGCATAAAATTTTGGTTATATTTATAAAATTTATTTTTCAGTGAACTTAGGAGTTTTGTTCATTTTGTTTTGTTTTCATTGTGGCTGCTCCACTAAAGTATGCTTGGTGACAAACAGCTGTACTCACTGGGGGGCCGGGGGGACCTGGATAACTGGGCACATTCACACCTCCCTTCAAAAAAAAAAGAAAAACATTATAAGAATTTATATTAATTTATAACTGGAAATGATTTTATATAATTATAAAAGTAAATACCTGGATTTTATATAAACTGCTCATTCCATTTCCTTCATTGAATGGTACACCCTTGGGAAAGAAATGAGATATAAAATTAAGTTAATAGTTAGTTAGTATCTCTACCTTTATCTCTTTACCAAAAGATATTTTTCCTATTCTATTTTAGAAAGTGAGTTTAATGCTATCAGTAAAGTAATACAATGTTTCTTCTTTGGCTTTCAAAAGCAAATAGAGAGGAAAAAATGAAAAGGAGTATGGTGATCTATACCTGGAACACACAGACGCTTTCAGTGGAGTGTGATTAATGTTCAGGTTTGACAGATGAGACCCTAATGCATTCAGAGGAAATATTATTTGTGCACTAAAATTCACTTTCTGAATTGCCAATTTATGCTAACTGTTTACAGCCTGCTGACCTGCAGGCTATAACGCAGTAGTGCTGATGAAGGTGCGAATAGGGAACAATTTGGCTACTGAAAAGTAATTTTTTCCACAGTCTCTTCAAACTAAATAGAAAATTTAGGTTAAATGGGGGAGATGATGTTACAACCCTGTGTGGATATTTCTACAAAAACATATTCTTTAGAACAATAGGGAATAAAAACTTCCTAATAAAATTGACCTGTGGGTAAAGTCTTGGAGTAAATAATGCTTAAAGAGAACTAATTTGAGTCTTTAAAAAATCATATATTTTGGCATTTGGGAACATTTACATATGAAAATTTTAGTTAAGTTTTTTATCATTAAAAAAAAATTCCCATAGAACCAATACTCTACATTGCCCTTTTTGTGATTTCCAAAATTGAAGAAGCCATCATTTCATTGTTTTTGGATAATGGTGGTCAGTGAACATGACTTGCATACATCTTTAAAACACTAGTGATGGAAGAAAAAGGCTTCATTGATTTATTCCTTTATTATTTCACTCATTCATTAGACAATTGCTGAATATCTACTATATTTTAGTGTGCTAAACCCTGAAGAGATGAAGTATAATTTTGTCTGAGATTCCCACCACCTCGCCCCCAGAAAGAGAGAAGTTTCTCCCTCAAAAGACAACATTTAATTTGTCTTAAATAATAAATAGTTTTGGAGAATTCAGGGGAAAGAGGGAGATTTCTTAAGCCCCTTATAAAATATAGATCCCTTTCATCAGCTCATGTTATATTTTGCTGTTTTGTCCACTGGGGAGGGACTGCATTTTAGGACTCGAGCCCCAGATGCTTCCTTGTGAAGGGAGAGGGTCAGTAAACAAAATGAACAGGTTTAGAAAAACAGAGTATAAATATCTTCATTTATGTGGGCAGAGCCTATATTTGCATGCAAACTAATAAAATATCTGTGTTGTCTTCGGAAAGTTGCAGATGATTCCTGCCCTTTCTCAGGTGAGTTTGGCTTCTTAAACTAGGTAGGGTGGAAAAGAACATTTGGCCTGGACCAAAGCTCTCTTGCAATTTGAGCATGGCCCCACATGAGGGCAGACTTGCTACAGAGAGAGGACCTCATCTCTCCACAGCCTCCCTGGCAAAATGCACATCTGTCACAATCATGAGCATAAAAACATTGATGGCTCTTGTACATTTTATTCGCTAGGTGCTATGTAAATAGAATTTCATTGCATCTCAAACATCATGGATGGTAATGAACACACATAGCATAATACTAAATTTCGGACCAATTCACATTGCTGGAAAGGATCTCTTTAAAGTCCCTGTCTTTCCTATGAAACGAGGATCACTGAAGTTTAATGACTTTCTAAGGGTCCCCCAGACAGGAAGTGGAGATTTGGGGCACATACCCAGATCTCTTCAGTCCACAGTAAAGAGAACCATAGTATGCAAATCTGAGCACTTCACATTGGAACTGAGCCAAAGGGGAAAACCAGGTCTCCCCAAAGCTACACTTCTTTTTTATATTTATACATAAAACTCAGATGACTTTTATCCTTTAGGACATCTAAATGTAGTCTGACCTCTGAGATACAGAAGTCTTAAGTAGACATATGAATTTAAGTTTTAAACCTGAAACAACTCACAGGCGGTCCAGGTGGTCCAGGTCTTCCAGGGGGTCCCTCACTGCCCTGTAAGGGATATTTAGACCAAAATCAATGGTTTAGACATTTCTATCCCAGGTTTATGAACCAGACTGCTTCCTCAGAGAGCCATATTCTAAAATCAATATGGCTTGTCATTTTGTTTTGGCCTTGCGACATCTTTTTCAGCTTGGCTTTTCTTTCACCTGGGAAAATATGCTTCTAGACCACAGGAAAGGTAAATGTCTTTTCCCACGCACATTTAAATTCTTACTGTGGGAGCCCCAGGGATGAAGCTTATTATTAGATGGAGCCAGACAGTGCAGGTGATTGTGTCATGGACTTCAAGTGCTACTGGGGGAACTCTGCCTATGTGGGGGTGCAGAGCAGAGTTCCTGCAAGCAAGGGACAGGCTATGAGATATGGCTCTTTGAGTCGGCCCCTCAACTTTAGCTTCACCTCTACACCTTCAACTTTTGGAAACCAGAGGGGCCATCCACATAATTTGACCAAAGTAGAAAATCACAACCTGTTTTGTGCCTGCAGGACAAGATAATTCTTTCACTTCCTAAGTTAATATTAGACTTTATAACCAAGTCAGGCACATCCCACTGAACAGAAGTGACTATGGTACGATGCTTTTTAAGAAAAATGTTTTATATGATTTAAACAGCTTCAGATATTGTGCTTATAGGAGAAGTAGACTGAAAATTGAACTTATAAAAAAATGAATTCAAGTTGAAATTTGAAAAATGGGGTTCACTTTCATTTTTATAAAACATAGAACACTTATCGGTCTTAATAAGCAGAGGTATTATAGTCCCTTTGGTGCCTTTAATCAGTTTTTCCTGTAACTTTTCTTTTAGAATTATAGCCTCATAAAATCTTTTAAGCCTCTCAACATCAGGGACAATGGCAAGAAGTTCATTAAAAAGGAATCCAGAGAGAGTAAAATTCCTATTTACCACGCCCAAGAATTTTGAGAGATTTCAACCCATTTCCAGAAATTTAATGAAGGATTTCATTTCAATCTCCTCTATCTTTTCAGCAACAAAAAAATGTATCATAGAAGCTTTTGTTTATGTCTTTATCAATAAAAATAAACTGTAAAGTTTTTCTTGTGATCTATCTCACTCAGAATGAGTGACAGACAATGAGTGTATTGTATTTTTCTCTAACTGCTTTGATGGTGGCTATCTCTCTAAGACATGTCATATTTTGTTGACTGCTGGCAGTGTCCTTCAGAGAATTATGTCATAGTTCTCATGAACTATGAGAGGACAACAAACAAGGAAAAATATGTGCCTATTGAAAAGACTTTTTTTTTTCCTGGCACAATTAAAAGTCATATTTTTATACTTGATTGTGCCTCAAAGCTCATCTCAGTATGGAACTCCCAATAACTTCAAAAGGCAAATTTCTGACTGAATAATTTCCATAGAGAACAGAGAAAAAAGATTAGTAGGGTTAGGCAAGCTCCTCGGAGTATGATCAGAAAAAAATGTGCTGAGACTATCTAGAATAAGCTCCTTGTTTCCTTTCCATTTTGATTCCATTTTGCCCCATTTTGGTCATTTCAGGGTGGAAGCCGCTTGAGTGTCTCATGCGGACTTCTGATTCTACTTCCCTAATCTGAAGAGCTAGTCTTATTTCATTCATTTGCTGGCACTGTCTGGCTTCACACTGTGATGTCAATTTAGATCCTAAATCGGGTAAATTTATGAAGCCCTGTGGTCTCCCTCTCTGAGTCTCTTGTACTGCTGGTCCTCCCTTCTGACTACAGCAACACATCTGTCCGATCAACTGGACTCGCCAGGAAACCAGTTGTCCTGGTTCCTTCCTGAATTCCCCTTATAACTGTCAAAGGACAGAACTTTGATTTTCCCAGCATGCCCTTCTCTTGTTGGACTCCTGGTCCTGATGGCCACAATGCAGTCTGAAGCTTTGACACCTGTGGCTGCAGCTCCCCGATACAAACCACCTTATCTGCACCTTGTCAGGAGGCGTCCCCCACCCCATCCTTCTACAGACCTAGATGCCCAGGACCCTGAATCCAGCTTGGACTTTGCTATATGGCACCAGTGTTCTATTCATCTTTTCCTCTAGGAACATATCTCTTGTATTCCTTCAGACCAATTATTGGACTTATGTCCTTCCAAGCCCACTATCAGACATCACTGCCACTTTTAGGCTTCACTTGATTTTACGGATCTCTCTGTAAATGGTTGCATCTTCACCCTACTCCAAGCCCCAGTTCAAACACTAAGTGAGTCTTTGCCTCTGTACCTTGTCACCCTTTGTTCCTGCAGGACCAGGATGTCCAGTTCTTCCCATCAAACCCTGTAAAATCAAAAACCAAGTTTGTTACAAAAACAACAATTAAGTGGTGAAAGAGTATTGGAAGTTGGTCTAAAATTGATACATTTTGAAGGTCGTTTAATCCTAATTAAATCAGTCCTACAAGCTTACATTTCTTCAGGCTGATACAGCAGCTGTATTCTGCTGATAAGCTCTTGTAAGGGTAAAATTTGTATTTGTGGTAGCTTTTCACCTTGGCCAACCACATTTAATGACCTTAATTGGAACCTTTTGATACATTTAAGAATTCAGCCTTGCTGTTTAAATGGCAATTTACATAACATTATGCTTTCCTAAATGAGCTATAATTTCAGTAGTGATCAACATTTTACATACTTCAAGACATGGCGGAATTAACAATGTGCGTATTGACTTATGAGATCTGTATTTTACCAATGGAAAATAAAATTTAATTTTAATTCTTTTTTGAGAATAGAGTTAGTTATAATTTTTATGGTTCTTTTCCCAACTCTTTCTCTTAACTTTAATTTTAGTCTAAATTTAAAGCCAGGTTTGTTCTGTATAACCATGGTGAAAGCATAAAGGATAAAATTTTAATTACGGCAAATCCATAATTCAAAACATTAGGGAACATGATTACATTCCTACTTGTGTGGTAAAAGCCATTTATTTGCACAGGAACTCTAAGAAGGTAAGAATTAGAGAAGTTAAGACTTGAGTAGGGTTGCTACATTTAGCAAATAAAAATACAATAGTTGAAACAAATTTATGCTAAAAATTATTTATTTATATGAAATTCAAATTTAACTGCGTGTCCTGTATTTTAACTGGCAACCCCAGACTTGAACTCCACTTTAATGAGAGATAGGGTTTAGCAAGTGGGAAAGGAAAAGAGATCCTGTTTAGGAAAACAGTATAACCAAAGACACAAAGGGCATGACCTTGTGTCTGAGAGGCAGTGAAAAAAAGTGATGACTAAAGTAGAGGGTATTTTAATTCATAGATTGGAATAAAGATAACTTGAATCTGATAATCTTTAACCCATTTCTTTCCTCTAGAAAATAAATTCTGAGTTTATGGTGCTTAAGAAATAAAGGTATAACCATCTGAATATCTCTTCCAAAGATTAATGCCAAAAAATTATAACTGAGAAATAGAATGTTCTTTTACATCCAACTTCTATCCAAATAGACTAGCTTAATTGCAGACTGATTTCTGGTCTGGTAGAATTCTGACGAAAAATCTCCACAACTCTGAGCAACCTTCGTACCACTAAATGAAAATCTCAGATGGTGGATGCTACTTTTCCAAGCAACAGCTAGATAATCTACACAGAGGCACAGAGAACAAAGGCAATGAGAAATATTAGTTCACCTTTCATCCCTCCATCAAATATGAACTGTGAGCAGAACAGTTTTAGCAAATACTTACAGGGGGTCCAATTGGGCCTGGAGCACCTGGAATGCCTGGGATTCCTTGAAGACCCTAGAAGAGATAGTTCCTATCATAAAAGCTGTTATGTCATCGAAAACAAGGTATTTAAGTTAATCAACTATTCTGATTTGAAAATTAAACATCTATGTTGACTAATCAAAAAACATGATATATGCCATAAACAAAGAGCCATTTTCAAAGAGTAAGTAAGGATGGTGAGCTTAAACACTGTGACATGGAATCTGGAACAAACATAATTTTATGTGTTTGGTGATTCATAGAGCATTTCTGATCTCACAAAGCCACATTCGACAACAGCATTGCTGAGTATCCGGACCTACTAAGGCATTGAAAATATAAATTTCAGATTGGTAGAATGCCATCATATATAATTGCACTAATGCTTCATTCAGCTAGTGGAAAATGGAATATGTTTTATGGTATAATATTTAGCTTAGGTGGCCAGTTCATTATAAGAAGAAATTTTGCTCATTGGTAAATTTAAATTTGGGATCCTTTAATGGCTTAAGCATAAAAGTTAATGGATATCTTCTTCCTTGCCTCCTTAGATCTGTAGAATAATACTAATTATACTGGATAGGGTTTAAGATGTTGATACATTCACATATTCAAGGAAGAACTGGCAAGATTGGCTAGTAACTCGGGTAATTACTTTTGTTCCTTTACCAGGTATGCCAACAACAGTTAAATAAACTACATAAAATTCATAATACAAAACATTTCACAACTATTAAAATCACATTTAGGCAAACTATTGGATAACATGGAAAAATAAAAGTTACAAAATGTTATACAGAGTAGGGCCCAAATTATTAAAAACTTATAAATGCACTTTATAAAAGATGAGAATGATAACTAGAGGTTTGTCATGCCTTATTTGGAAACTAGTGTCAGATATGTTTTGGAGCTCTGAATTTTCAGACTTTTTATAAAACATTATTGGCTCTTTTTATTCTCCTACAATTAATTTGTTTTGTGGTGTATAAGTGGAAAGAACAAATTTCATTTGAGAACAGCACCCCCAAATGTCTTCAGATTATAAATGTTATATCACAAATTACTCTATCTCAAAATATCCATATTTTCATAAAATTCTCTATGTACATGTACAAGAAATGCATGTACATATTTTTTTTTTTTCCTACTTTAAGTTTCAGCACTGAAACAGTCTAGAGATACTGAGTGAGTCTTTAGGTAGTCTAATTCATAAGATTGGGACTCATTAATCTTTGATGACCATATTAAACTTTAAAATAAACCTCAGTCCATAAATTAAAAGGAAATCATTCTCAGCAGTCTTTTTCTGAACAAGCTAAAATTTTGTAGTAAGGGTAAAAGTTCCTATGGACGCATAAAGGGCAATAAGATAATTTTAGAAGACAAGATGGTCATTAAAGAACACGAATACATATTAAAGAGTATGACAGTCAATTTAGCATATAGTGCCAACCAAAATACAAATTAAAATTTATTGCATAGATATTCAGGGATTACTAAGTTCTTTCCCTTCTGTGATATCTTGGTTTTGCCAGACCTAGCTCAGTTGCCATCAAGAATATTTTTCCTTTGTGATAATTTATGTTTTATTTATCAATTATTATCCTGAAATATTGTAGGAAGGTCTGCATTCCAAGCAAGCATTCAATCTATGAAAGGTGTGTTCTATTAGCGGCTTACAAGTTACCACCTTGAGTTGTGAAACAACACTTGCAAAAACTGTAGAAGATAATGTCACTTTTCTAAGACCAACAAACAGGCAACTCCTCTAAGTTCCCAAATGAAGTAAATTGAAGACATAATAATTAGAAGTCCTCAAAGAGAGGGGGTATCCCTCTTTATCTTTTCCACTGAGAATAGAACAAACATTTGAGATTTGGTATGATTAGATATAATGTGCACACTAAAATAGTACAGTTTATTGGCCAGTTGGAAATGCACATAGTCTTGGTCAGTTTTATTCACTCCAGTCAATGAGTTATAGTTTCAGGCAGTATTTGAGTCCAAGTAGAAGACAAGATAATATTGACTATTTCCCATCTGTCTAAGAGGCAAATGCCACATTGCCCCATTCCCCCCAAAAGGCCCAACTGAGCTAGTGTGTTACTTTAGGTTTATTCATATTATTCATGTGATGTGAAGAAACAACTGAAAAGAATCTCTTTCTGAACTTGCTGGAATTCCCCTTATAACAAGAGTGTTATGCAAAGCTTTTGTACTCTATATTAAAGAATCCATAAGATGTACTCAAGAAAGAACACATTAAAATAGTGGAAGAATAATAACAATGGATTTCAGTTCACCAAGAGAGCCAAGTATCCTGTTAAATCAATAAAAATTAACTTCTAATAAATTTAATTTAGAGTCACTTATAAAAAACCTGAATTCCACTTATTTCCTGGTCTTTTTGTTATTACCTTCTCAATTTCCTCTAAAGCCTACCTCTTGAATCTAGGCAGTTAAAAGCTGTTAGACTATTAAAATCAGATATTGTGCTTGCACTTCAGTGAAACTTTCTGTGGGGCATGAAGAAGCAAAAGCTCAATAACTCTTATTTAGAAAATAAAATGCCTTTACAGTTTTATTTTTGGATGAAAAAAAACGTTGTATTTCTTTGTTCTTCAACTTTTAACTTAGGAAAAAAAGCCATTCCTCAGTTTTCTAGAACAGAATCAATATAATTAAAAACAATAACATGATAATAATTTATAACGTGAAATATAACTCCAACTCAAAATTAGATCTACTTCATATCATTATGATTTTCTGCACTAACGTCAACGTTAACACATGCCAGATGGCTTACTTACTTTCATTAAGAATTATTAGTATCAAAACTGTTTAAACTAACAACAATTCATCATCCTAATTGGTTTTTCTAGCATTAATGTGAATTACGAGGGAAAAGAATGATATCCTGAGAATCACCATGGCTTAGAGTCAGAAATTTAATACCAACATCTCAAAAGCACATTTGACTTTGAACCTTAGTCCAGGGGCAGGCAGCTGATCTACGCTAGTCCAATCAGACCCTTTTCTCCCAAGTTTAAAAGTTGAGCAAAGTCACAGACAAACCAATGTCACTGAAGTTGAGTCATGTTACAGCAGGGTCCCAGGACAGTCCTGATGAGTTTGGGGCTACCTTTATCCCTAGGCTGGTTGTGAACTATTCCTTCAATTCTACTAGCTACCTGGGGATATTTGTCAGTATATCTTCCCTTCCTCCATCCCCTTGCTTTTATTTTGAGAGAGATGGAATTATCATCTGCTACATGAAAATGGAAACATAATAAATGATATGTGAACTTTGTGCTTTAATTTCCTCATCTCAAAAACCCGACCATTGATTAACATCAACATGTTATTATTCAAAATGTGTTAACATTTGAAAAGACCTACCCAAGTCTGTTTTTATTTGTTTCAGCATTAAACATGAGCTCTAGAAAAACTGATGTCCTTTTTCTGTTGAGTCATGTAAAGAGAATCAATAGGACTACATCATCAGAGAATAATCTTTTACCTCATCGCCTTTCTCTCCAGGTATCCCAGGGTAGCCTCGCTCTCCTTTGTTTCCCTAAAAAGACAATAAATTCAGCTAGTACACTCATTCATTTTGTCATCTTTTGGAACAATGAAAATATCTCTTCTCAAGATACTTGGGGCATATAATCTGGACAGAGTCAGGAAACAAATAAATGACATTTGCAAGTGGCTTTAATCACTCTTCCAAAATATTTTTATATAAAGCAGTGCGTTTCAAAAAAAAATCGGGTTTCTTTTTTCACACTGAATTGGAACTCGTACAAAGGAGAGTGAAAGGGAAACTTCCTTACCTTTGGTCCCTCTCTGCCTGGATTTCCTGGAGGACCCCGTGGCCCCATGTCACCCTAGAGGACAGGCGGTAACAGATATGAGAGGAGGTACTATGCATAACCTATAGGACCCATCAATACTGAGCCTACCTTCTTACCTTCCGAGCTATTGAATCATACTTTCCGGGCTCACCAGCGCCTCCTTCTTCTCCTTTGTTGCTTTTCAGCCCAGGAACACTTGCATGGCAGTTGCCACAAAAGTTCTAATGAGTATAAAGATAGGGTGACTGATAGATTCATCAAAGTCATCTATAAAAGTGAAGTTTGATCAGATTCGAAGTTCTATTTGAACTTTTGTCAGAGATGAGTGATATAGCAATTGCTATATCAGTACTTTCAGAAACTCTACCCAATTTGAAAAGACTACTTTTTTATGAGGTAAAAATTACTTATGAAGCTAGTCAATGATATCTGTTTATGGTATTGGTGAGCTATTTAAAAAGTGAAACACCTCTATGATGACATTTAAAGGAAAAATTCTAAATAAATAAGGGAACGACACATAAAACAAGAATACAGACTGAGTTTCAGTTGCTTAGCAGCATGTTTAAAAAGGGAGGTGATAATAAAGTTTGGAATAACCAAATAACCAAATAACAGAGCTCATACAACCAGTAGCATAAATTATTGAAAGAAAAATAAAGAAAGAAAAAGCTATGAAGAAAGGATTTCTCTTTTTGAGAACGAAATTAGTTGGAGAACCCTACGACAGTTTTCCAACATTTTATTTGTCAGTGGAAGCACTCATGTGAGAAATAATTACTTGAGTGACTTGAACTTGATTTCTATGTCAAATCCAAGTACAGAGAGACAAATCTAAGCAGAATTACCTTTCCATTGCCATCTCTGTAACCTTTAGCTGATCTGGAAAGGCTTGAATTTAAGTGTCTGAGCTCACAAGATAAATTTCTTATCACCAAAGGGAAGAATCTTCAAACATGAAAAGGGAACTGAAGCTTGCTATTGATGAGGTTAGCAAAAAAGGACATGGCCATTCATGTTCAATAGTTTTAACCCAGTGAGTATCAGCATAAGTCTAATTTATAAAAATAATCTCCTTGGAAGACTAATTTTGTATAATATTGAAAAGATTCTAAAGTGATTTGTCTAAAAAAGTGCTGGGCTAGAGTTATCTTCATGGTGGTCCTTCTTAGAGCTGAGATATATAAAAGGGAGCTAAAGTGTTCAACATTTCCCAAACTAATTTTACCACCAGGCTCTTTTCACAGAGCTAATGTGTTGGTAAAGGAGTTAAAAAAAATACATTTATAATTGTATATCACCACTTATGATATCTGAAAAACTATGAAGGGGGGAGGAGTGGGAGAGAGAGAGAGAGAGAGAGAGAGAGAGAGAGAGAGAGTGAGAGAGAGAGTGAGCAAGTCTAAGGACTTAAGAGAACCAAAAAGTTTTACATATTTAAAAAAGCTTGAAGTAGATGAATTATTGTATCTGTTGACATATAAGTGTGGCATATTAATATGGAGCAAAACTTCAGCATATTGACATGTAGCAATATTTTAGAATGGATTATTCAATTGATTGTTTTAATAAAATATTTAAAAATGGTAATCATTTGAGTCAATAAAATTTTCTAAGAGCCATTTCAAACTGACCTCATTTTCTTTAGTGTAGGGTTACCAGAATGGTAAATTAAGAACTAGATTTCATTCAGGTGCTTGAAAATATGTCTTAAGATTTTCGTATGAAGAGAATAAAGATGCACCAATTATTAGCCAAAGCACAGTTTCATTCAAAGGGGGAACTATACACAGATGAACCTACAGGAAGGTCTTTGATGGGATACCATTTGAGCTTAGAATTATCTCAGTTCTTTTCAACACCTTAATCAAACATACTTTTGAAAACAGAAAGCATAAGCTTTGCTAAAGACTCAAGACAAAGGAGAGTTGTGTGTTGGGTAACAGGATCAGGATTTAAAATGGCATTATCAAGTTGGCCAGACAGATCCAATCCCCAGTCTACATTCTTGTATTTAGATTTTGCTTTGGGGAATTACATGCTTCCCTGTTCTATTGAATACAATTTGTTGGGACTATCAGTCAAGGTGCTTTGCCCGCCTCTTGCCATCAGCTTTCCTGGCTCTCAGAACCTCAGCCGAGATGATGCTAGAACTGGAACAATGGCAGAGGGCATTCATTAAAGAGATGCTGCCCTGGCGAAATTATTAATTACTTCCACTTCTGAGACCCCTAGGGCTCTGGTTCCTCTCTTTGTCAGAACCTCTTCAGATCCTTTTTGTCTCTTCTGTGAGCCACTCCACATTGTATCAGGATATTCATTTCTGCTTAAGTGTATACATGTTTGATCCTTAGAGCAAATAACCTTAACAATTCTGGAATTGTATAACTCTTACAATGCTGTCAGGATTCAATACTACTGCCCTTGTTAAAAAACTAAAACAATGTCCGAGGACTTAAATTCCTGTGTTAATGTTACAGTTACTAGCTGTGTCACTCCGAGCAACTTAACTGCTCAGAACTTGAGTCTCTCATCTACAGAATGGGGATATTACTACAACCTAAAAGCATAGCATTATTGTGAAGATTAAGTAAGATAATATAAGTAATGCAGCACATTGCCTGGCATGTAGTTGTAACTCAGTAAATATAAAATCTTTCTGAAACTCCCATGAATATTCTTTTTCAACTAAAAATGTTGCCTTTCGATGGTCTTAAAAACCCCTCTAATATAGTTTTATATTCATATTTACATTTATATATCTATTTCAAAACTTTAATCACCTAACAAATGCATATACTAGAATTCCTGAGTCTTTTGTATTTAATCCAACAAATATTCCTGCCTACCTACTATTATGTAAGTCATTGTACAAAACACTGAGCTAAACGCTAGGAATATAAAATAAATCACATATACATGTATATAGCTTAAGTGTATGTATGTGTGTGTGTAAACATATACATTGTCCACCTATAAAAAGACAGATAAAACACATAAGTTTTGAATATAATGGAAAGGGATAGATTTTCACCCGGGTTCACTCACTATTAGCATACCATGAAGAAACATGAAAATATTTAGCATTATGTGTCCCATTATCATTCTCCTCCATCTATTTTACTAATAAAATATAGGGAAGTATTAGGGAAAAAAATTATAGCAAGATGGAAATAGGTAGAGATACTTTTTATTTCACGGAGTAACAGGCATTGGAGCAATTGTCAGCTTTGGAATTTTAGAGCTCATTTTGTAAATTCCATGACATCCAAACAGACTTGCAAGCTAGCTGTCTATTGAGCAGCACTAGTTTTCATCCTGGGACTGGCCAAGGCAAATACAGGGAGGAGGATTAGTTTACTCCATGGTGAAACAGGATGAGTAAACACCCATTAAGAGAAAGCTGCTTCCCCAGAGGACAGAATGATCTACTCCAGGGAGTTTGTGACATGATTCCTTCCCTGTAGCTCATCTAAGAACTACCATCTCCCCTCTACTCTGACTATCTATCTACTCGTAAAATGAGAGAGTGGTAAAGAAGAGAGTGGAGGGATTAGTATAAATGATACAAGGTACACAAAGACATATATTCCCTTTTTTCATCTTATAGATGTTCTGCCATTTAAAAATTGAATTTTAGTTCATGCTCAGCAATTAACTCAATTTCTGGCAAAGACTTCCTTTCAGATTTTTCTTGGAAATTAACACATAATTTCTTATATAGCAGCAAAGTACCTTGAGCAAAGCACCGATGTCTCCCAAGAGAGGAAGTGCAATCTGTGGTTAAGGAGAAAGAAACAAATATGTGTATTTATACAGACATACATTTTTGAGAAATAGTCTTTATTCCTCTACTATGAATACACCAACACACGCACATAATTGCTTTGATTTTGCTTCTCTATTTTATATTTTCATGACATGGCAACCTTTATGCCAGCCCTAATATATAATTGGTTTTACACTTGATCTTGGCCAAAAGGCTGAGAAGTGATTTCTTGTTGCTTTTAAATAATACATAAATGTAAATCATTTATTAAAAGGAAATCAGCTCTCTGCCAGGAAAATTATCAGGCTGTTCAGAAATACGAAAAGCACAGGATGAATTTGCCTTAAAGTTCTTTTTCACTGAAGTTCAAAAGAGCTTAAGTGTGGCTTAAGTGATGGGCAAGACAGATACTGAGGGAACTCAGGCAATGTTTTGGCCTCCTGTCTTAAATTGTCTTGGAGAGATACTATAAAAATCCAAGTAACACTTTACAAAATTCCCAGATTATGCACACATGATTCACTCAGTGGTGGGGTTAAAGTAAGGCTGCAATACGCCTCTGAATGTAGCTTATAAAGGCACATAAGCCCCAACCAGTGTGGGAAGAAGAAAGATTTGTGAGGCTTAGAACTGAGACGCCAGATTTGGATTTTATTACACAAAACTCTTAATACAATGTCATGTACCATATGGCCTCTTAAATTATAACTGCCGATTCTGAGGCTATTTAAAGGGATTTCACTGTCGCTCAAAGCAAGGTTTAACCTAAAATAAAACTTCGGAACACACATTTAGTGTCTAAACCCATTTTTTTAAAGAGCCCACTCAAGCCAGTTTTTGTAATTTAATCATTTCAACATTTTTAAAGCCACAGAATCAATGGATATGTACCATATTATAAGTGACTTACCTGCAAAATTCTTTTTAGAAAAATGAAATTCATTTAGTCACTAGCATTAGAAAGGATAGAAATTGTGGTTATATATTTTAACTCAATTTTTTCCATGGGATTGAGACGTTATACACCAGGGCTCAGCCTGGGGCAAAATGATACAGCTGAATTATACCTTTAGAAAATAAGTGTTCATCACACACACAAAAAATGCTGATGCGGCTTGAATTTTTTTCCCCCTCTACAAAGTAATGGAGACAAACAAAATCACCAAGCAGTCACTGAGCATTTTAATTAGTTTGGACAGCAAAACTTGCTTGGTAGGCTGTTTGGCTTCTGGGTGTATTTAATGATACATAAATCAAGCACAGTGTGTTGACATACCGGGTCACCTGGGGGGCCTGGTAGACCTGGCTTTCCATCCTTCCCTGGAGCTCCCTGAAAACAGAAACATCATGTTCAAATATTTGCACAGTGGCAAAGGTGCAGATTAAAAAGGGTGGGTTGGGGTGGGAACAGTAGGTCAAGATGGTCCTTACATCATTCCCTGGGGTTCCTGGAGTTCCTGGCAATCCAGGAAGACCTCGAGGACCCTGGAAAAGGGCAAAATAGTTACTTGTGAGGACAGTCTTTCAGTAATTTCCCCCATGAAGGCAAGCTGGATTTGCTATGCCAGATAACTTGGTTAAGTAGCTTACCTGAATACCTGGCTCTCCAGCTGGTCCTTGGGAGCCCTGAGAAGAATGAGATCCAATGATCAGAATTCTGCCAGGAATGTCCATAAATTATCCAAGTAGGATAAAAGGCTAAGTATTCTAATTTATTTAGTGGAAATGACAGGGCCTGCCACCTGTATACTCCGAAAACTCTGCAAAGTCAGCCAAGACTTTTGGGCGACAGGTAAACACTTAACCAGATGCCTGTTGCTGGAAACATCAATATGACTGCTCAGATGCTTGGGATCTCTCTCTCAGTACGATCATCTGTCCCTGTACCTTCATGAATGCACAAACAATGTATTCAGATTCTAACTGTTCAGCCACAGGGCAACTGGCTCAGGGCTTTGTTTCCCTTCTGCTTTCTACTTTGCCTCACTTCTCTATCTGAAGTAATTGCCAGAAGAAGTGTTCAGTGACAGGAGTAGGAAGCTGTCAATCAGTTATTCTTTTCTACTGTAGCGTATTGAAATTTGGGGTAACTAAAACGAGCTGGGAGATGATCAGTGAACCTAATGATGATAGCTCTAACAGTAGTATATAACCATGGATCACTAAATAAAGAATTCACAACCTAAATAAGTGAAGAGCTGATTTTCCAGCAGCTGGCTTCAGTAATTGCTCACAGACATTTCCTTTCTTATTTTTAAAATAAATATTCATATCATTGTAATTGTCAAAACTACTTTCTGCTCACTTTCCAGTTAAACTTTGTCCTTAAGTTATTTTTATTTTTTGTTTCAACTGCTTTCTCTCTCCAAATAATTTCCTGATTTACGTTTTTACTTTTTTTAATCTCCCATCTCCAATAGTCTTTTTTATTCTTGTCCTGAAAAATCAAACACCAGTCACACACAACATAACTATCCACTATTTACACCTTATTTTAGCTCTCATGTTGACTTCATTTCAAGGTCAATTTCCTAAATTAATGTCATTAAAATAAGAATGTATTTCCACTTTTCTTGTCCCAGAATATTTATTTTTCATGGTAAATAAAAACTTTATTACTTACGACTAAACGAATATACATACAGTGGTCATTATTATCAGGTGCTGTCCTTATAGCTAAAACATGTAAAAAAACTGTTCATTCTTTATCTTAACTATTAAAAACAACTTCTATTCCTTCCCTTTTAAGATACTAGAGATTTCTGATATCTTGTTTATATGCACTTCACTTTGAATATTAACTTTTTATTTTATTCTAGTTAAAAACAAGCAGTAATATGTAATAATCAAATATTACACATTCTTATAATCCTATATTCACTTGTACTTCTTTACAGAATAAAGGAATAAAGGGTTAAATCACTACTTCTACTCCAAAATCAGCATTTGTGCGATCAGCATCTGTAAGTCAATAAACAGTGAGTACCCTCTCTGTGCTTAGTTATGTAACCTCAATTCCCTTTAATTCTTTTCCTCTAACTAGTGTTTATTTGTATTTCCTCCTCTGACTATTTTATTCTTTTCTCCTTATTCAAATTTGTCACTGGAGTTTATTTCACAATGTTGGAATCAACAAGTCTTCAAAAACTCAATTGAATTTCACTTACTGTTTGGCCAGGAATTCCTACCCCTGGTGGGCCTATGTCACCTGGGGAACCATGGACACCTGGCAGTCCTCTTTCACCCTGTGTGATGAGATGCTTCTGTTAGTACAAGGCTCATGGCATGTGAATTTTCTGGCTACATTTTATTAATAATTAATTCTTTAAAAGTTATCTATAATATTTTTATACCTTTGGCCCACGTGGTCCGGGTGCTCCAGGATTTCCATCTAATCCCTAAAAGAAAAAAAAAAGAAGAATACATCATTTCTTTTTCTATAAAGGTTAAAAACATCTTAGAAGTCATAACTCAAATATGTTTATTGCTCTTCATCTTCCTTGAATAAATCTTTTTCTGTAAAAGAATAATAAACAAGGAATATAAATTTCACTAGGTTATGGATTTTGTATAGTTACGTTAAAATATATGATGTTTTCATCTTTAAAATGAGGCATCTTTTACTGAAAATTATTATTATTTATATAAAAAGTTAAAGGGGGTCAGAAAAAAAGACATATGAAACAAGGCGTATTGGTTGTTTAGATTTTCCAGTTATTCAGTTTTGTATGTCCTGGAAATAGCCTGGGCCACAAGGACATTTTCTGCAAATGACCGCCTGTGGCCATACTCGCAGAGCCTCTGGAAGGGAAACTTCAGGCAGTTCTGTTTTAACATAGTGTCCTAGGAAGGTTTATGGTTTAAAATAAGTGCTCCTTACTAGGCTCCATAGATCCCTAAAGAAGCCATGCCTTCTGCATTGGAAACCTGTGAATCTTCTGAAATTGGCTAAAAATGATGTGTGTGTGTGTGTGCATTTTCTTCAGAAGAGAGGCCTTTGCTTGCATCAAATTTCCAAAGAGATTACATCTCTTATTTGAAGAATAAGAGGTATATTTTTCTGCAGACCTAAATGTGTTCCTATACTGGTGATCTGAAATTGGGAACACACCAATAGTAATTAACAAACTTTTAAAGGAAATAACTCATAAAAGGGCTGGTACTTACTGGTTCTCCTGGCAGGTTTTTCCCTGGAGGACCAGCCTCACCTTTTGGACCTGGAAGCCCAGGAGGGCCTATGATCCCACCTGGATCTCCCTGAGGAAAACAAGGTAAGATTCTTACTTCATCGCTCAGTTCATGGTGGGAAACGTGGAGGCAGTAGTCTCCATTGTTTTAAGTTGTTAATAGAGCCAGTCAAACTTCCTTCTCTCATTCATTCCCTGTTTACTGAGTGTCTAATTCATGCCATTCACTGTTCTATTATCTTTAATGCTTTTAGATTTTTTTTAGAGTTATGTTAACAATGAATTTAGCAGTAGCATGACATAGACATAAGTATAAATATATGCACAAAAGGGCGCCTATTCATAAAGTTCTTTAGCTGATTTTGTTTTCTTTAAGTTATCTCCCAGTCATGGTTCAACATTAATATACTATTTCCATGTAGACATCAAGAAACAGGACCTGAAAAATTGAGACTTCTTAGGTCTACACCAGAGTTGGTAGCTGAGCCTGAAAAACTTTCCAAGTCCTGAGACCTTCCTTTCTAAATTAGTTCATTTTGTTCTATTGTGTTTCTATGCCAGAACAAGGGCTGCCACAAGTTCACAACTTCAGGGGTGGGGGTATTGTTCACACCATAGTTTATGTGACTGTCTAGCCCCTACACGATCCTGGCAACCTACTTCTGTTCTTTCACTCTCCCAATGCCCTTAAGACCCTCTGTCTCTTCCTCTTATCTAGCTACTTAATATACAAAATGAATAAAATGGAAGCTATACCTTTTCTCCTTTAATGCCTTGTTTTCCTGGGATACCATGTTCTCCTGGCAATCCCTAAAAAAGTTGGAATTAAAGGGAAAGAACAATTAGAACATCTCTTATTATAATAACATTATCTGTGACTTTTCATCAGGAGAACAGAATTTTAACAATATAAAGTATATGGGGATGGGTTGATTTTGGTCTGTTAGAGGAGGGACAAACTTTAGTGCAAATGTGTGGCTTGTTGTTTCAAGTGAAGTAACCAGGATGTCATGGGAAAGAAACTAAATAAGAGTTGAACTAAATGCACCATTCATATTTACTGCCAAGAAGAGGTGGGAGGATGGTGGTTGGTAGCATCACATAATTCAGGACAATGAGATAAATAGGAAAATATGCTTTTATATATGGTTTAGCAACAGGGATTCTTTCTCTTTCAATTTTGTTCTTTTTCTTAGCTCCAGCTACTATCACTTAACCTCAATTCTTGAGTATACTGTAAGTCCATCTGTGCCACCAACATTTTCTTCCTTTTTATAAGATCTCTTCTTTAGGTACACCTGTAATAGTTCATTAGTACAGGTGGCTTGGTGAGGCAACAGAAAGCTTTGTTCTACAAACTGAAAATGCGAAGTACCAAGCAGAACGAATGAGCTGAAATATAGACCTCCAGAGCATGGAGAATAGAGGAGAATAGAGCGAGAGGTCATGGGGCTATTCCCAAGATGATGAGAAAAGGATCGAGGTTCTAATGTTGCATGGAAGATACTGAAATTATGGCCAGAAAGAGATCAGTTTCCAAAACGTTGCAGCCAAGCATTTTTCTCATTTTGCTCAAGTGAGGACTGATGGTGAGTCTCAGCTCTCAGGTTTTCAGGCTAGGGAGGTTGTCTGAGGCATAAAAGGCTTACCTGGGGGTATGAATAGAGAAATGCATTTAAAGGGTGTTAAGGGTAAGGATATAAGGGGTGTGTGTGTGTGAGAGAGAGAGACTATGAGAATGAATAGTGGGTTCAGTACAGCTTGGCCATAATGTAACCTTCTTTCTCCAACTGTATTATACAAATATTTTCAACCAAAAGACTTGCTCTTTTTGGAGGTTCTCAAAAGAAAACAATAACAGAAGCTTTGGAAGTGTCTTTTTGGATGAAAAATTAAAACAAAAACCAAGCATAATGGAAATGTTTGCTTTCTCTCTAAGTTTTCCTCATTTCTTTTGTTGTTCCCAATGTCCTTTACTACAGGCACATGACTGACAAGCATGTCCACTTGATAATTTAGCTAACTTGAGCTCCAAAGACCAATTTATTAGGCTAATGATAGTCAACAGGACCTCACATGACTATACAAAGGTACTAGTCTTTCCAATAACTCCTGATATTAGCTGTGATCAGTTTTAGTGATAGAAATGATCTATGTCTTTGGAAAACGTAGTATAATTCAATCACATGAATAGATGGTGACATTCTTTAAAACACATCTCAGTCTCAATTTAATTTCCAAAGATCAAAGACACCTGCAGCTACTATACATACAATATCTCCTGGTGGTCCTCTGGGTCCCATAGAGCCTGTGGGTCCTTGTTGACCCTAAAATAAAAGGTCATATATACTTTAACTTTGCTTAAAAAAATTGTGCCTGAATATAACATAAAACATGGTGTGACCTTTATCTGCAGAAATATTGACTTTCCACCATTCTACCTTCTCTGTATAATACTGAAATATGCTTTGGGTTTACAAAGATAGTTTTTAAATGTTCTCATTTAAATGGGTCTGTTGTCCCAACAGCTGAGGCCTGGCTAACTCGCCTTACCTGTTGGTTGGAATGCATCACCTTAACGTCTTCCACACAGCTGGTCTCTCTTGGGACACTCCCCTAGAGTCCCACATGGGGAACCCGAGCATCTCAGGGCACATCATTTTGTCTTAGAAATTGAACCCTGAAACTTGTCCACTTTAAGAATATAGTTCAGGGCCATAGATTTAGCTTACATTGTTTAGTCTTAAAGTTTTTAGGGATGCTATTGTGAATATGTTCTTAAAAAGAGTTTTAAAATCCTATTGTGAATTAAAAGACACAGTTTACTACATGCGTAATAAATGCAGCAAGTGGAGGGAAATCACCATGGAAACAAAGTAAAGTAAGTCTCTGAGAACATCTGTAAAGAAAATGAGTGGCACCAGAGCACCTCATTTTACACAGAAATGGCTGTAACTCCAAAATTATTTCCTCATTTATCTGTTATTTCTTATATACCTTTATTCCTGGGCTTCCTATTAAACCAGGGGGACCAGGATCTCCAGGTTCACCCTAAACATATGGGTGAAAAGAAAAGAGAACCCAGTTACTTTAATTTTCACAATCTAATTAGGTTGGAGATGCATTTGAAGAATGTCAGGAGATTACCTTTATTCCTTGTGATCCTATTATCCCAGGTTCTCCCTATAAATAAAATAATCACCATTTATATAATACTTAAATTCAGAAGAAGATGAGCATCTCTAATACTTGAATTCATTTGTGTTTCCACTAATGAACATACAATAAAGGGGGAAATTATGGAAGACATGATGAAGTCAAGGAGGGTTCATTCTAAAATGATTCAAAATACTTATTGCTAATAAACAACAATTTCTTATTTTCTTTATTCTTTATAACAGTTTTTTTCCTCGTCACTTTTGACACTGTAATCATCATGTTCTATTAGCAATCACTGCGTTCTCCATTTAGCTGACAAATTATTATAACAAATTATTGTTATGATTTGCCACTAGCTAATCTTATATCTCAGAGAATGAAAAGTTCAGGTGAGGGGCAAAGAATAGTAGAATTTAAGTTGCTATGTTATGGTGAATACTAAGTATATACTATCAGATATATGTACTTTATAAAAAAAAAAAAAGGAAAGAAATAAAGGTTGCACAAAAGAGTATTGGCTATACTGAGTTTGCTTTTCTTATTTTCCATGACTTATTATTGATACTTTTGATAAAATTTTCCTGTTTGATAAATCCAACTTGAATAATGAACAGAATTTTTGAAAAACTGTATCTTGTATTTTAATTTTGTATTTTAGATATCCTAAGTGGGTATATTTCAAAACATTCATGTCCAGTCACAAATAGTAATGGGTTAAAGAAAATATACACTCCAAACAAAATGTTCAAGTGTTGTCACATGATAAAACTTAACAAGGTTTAAAATTTCTCATTTATCAAGATAAAAGAGTCAAAATACACAGAGGAAAAAGTAAAACACTCAGGGAGCTTATTTTATCAAATCTATTAGGCTCTAAAGTAAACATACCAGAAATCAGAGAGAGAAAAAAATCAATGAAGTAGAAAACAAGATAGCGATAAAATATCTACTTACTTTATCTCCCTTTTCTCCTTTTGTAAAAGGTTCCCCCTAGGAAAATGGGTAGAAAACAGAATCAATTATAAACACTTTTAGAAATAAAACTCTCCAGAACTGAATGTGGATATCCTGTAGGCCAAACTCAGACCTCCACTGCCAATAAGCCTCTAAAATGATCCAAAATGTCACTCAGTCCTTGTGCAGCTTAAAGGGAACATATATGAGAATTAACTTTAAGAATCTTCCATATTCCCAAATGAACATAAGTTAATCATTCTAATACTATTTAGAGAATCCTGAGTGTTTGACATATTGAAATGGTGCCCAGAGCCAAAGCTTCCTTTTGCATAGTTCACATGGAAGATATCTCTCTCTCTCCCTCTCCCTCTCCTTCCTTCCCTCCTCCTCCCCCTCCTCCTCCTCCTCCTCCTACTCGTTGTTGTTGTTGTTGTTGTTGTTGTTGTTGTTGTTCTTCTTCTTCTTCTTCTTCTTCTTCTTCTTCTTCTTCTTCTTCTTCTTCTTCTTCTCTCTCTCTCTCTCTCTCTCACACACACACACACACACATGCATGTACACACATGCACACATACACATGCACACACATAGGCTTTCTCTTACTAGCTTCTGTTCTTGAAATTACATGTACGTGATCTCATTTATTCTTACAACAATGCTGTGGGGAAGATATTGTCTCATTTCAAGCATGAGGAAAGAGACTCAGAAAGGTTCTGAGTAACTGAGTTATTTTCCCTAAAAGAGCATTCACACACTTTATGTTGCCTTGTTCATCTTGCCTATGATCTCTGTATATATTAGGATATAATTCATCTTAACTCTCATTGCATCTTTGGTGTAACTGTTGGTGCCCAATAAGAGTTTAGTAAACTACAGAATTTAAAGTTATGCAGATTATCACAACAGCTGTCATTTATTAAATTCTTACAATGTATCAAACACTGTTCTAATCACATATATATTAACATAGTTAATCTCCAATGGAGTAAGAACTAGTAGTATATCCATTTATAGATGAGGAAACTGAGACACAGAGAAGTTAAGTAATTTCCCCAAGGTCACATAGCCAGTGAGATGTTGGTTGTTCAGGATTCAAACTCAGGCAGCCTGACTTCAATCCCAGGCTTTGGTTGCTCAGTCTATTTCATTTGATTTGTAATTTAATTTATTTATTATTTGAATTAGGTGAATTGACAATAAGATAGAAGCCATAAATTAAAAAAAATTTTTTCTTTTGCATATGAAGGTCAAGAGAAAGTATAAGAACCATTACGGTAGATAATACTACTCTCAAGGGTCCTCTTAGGGATTGCCATTCTTTGAAACAAATCACTAATGGGAAATAAATGGTTACTAAATGAACCTGTTTTTCACTGCATGTCCTATGAGGTAGAGACTATACAGGTTACCTTTTCTCCCATTGCAGTTACTTAGGGCCATGCAGCTAGTTTTGGCAATGAAATGTGAGAAGTGACATGCATTACTTGCAGGCTGAGGCAGTGAAAAGGCCATTCACACTTTTCCTGCCACTCATACTTATCCTGCAGTGGTGACTAAGAAGGTTGTGTATATCAGATGGCTTAACTACATGGTGGTAGTCAGCCTGGTAACTGAGTGTAGTTACCACTTCTCCCAGCTGGGGCATGCAGCATGAGCAAGAAATAACCTTTCTTGGGTTAAGCCACAGAAATTTCAGGGTTAATTTGTTACTTGGTGTAATGTAGCTACTCTGACTAACATGCCCCATATCTAGCCAACATGATTAAATCTCTTATTATTGGTTAATTTCTACACATTAGATTAGGGTTTTATTTATATTCTTGTCTTTCAGGCTTAATTCTAAAAAATTTATTTTATTTTTAAGATAGGAGATATAAGCAATGGGCCATATTGCTTATATAACTGCTTGTATCTGCTTATATCATTGATCATTTAGAGCCACTGTCAAGCCACATTGACTAAAGTAACTGGTTTTAGAAGAACCAAGAAACTGGTTGTCTAGAAATTCGATATCTAGCCCTAGCTCCAATGGCTACTATCTGGGTCAAGTCACTCACCTTTTAGAACCTCTCTTTATAAAATCATGGGGTCCAACTAGATGATCTCTTAAGTGTATTTAGTACTGATATGTTACACATCTAGTCAAATTCTAAATGTCCAGTAGTGGCGGACAAACTGCCATTCAGGGTAAGTGGTTCCAAATTAAATTTGATGAATTATTTGGATGAATTATTCACACCTTCTGGTTATTATGCAAAGTCAAGTTCAGATCCTGTTCTGGAATAGACAGGTTGAGACCACAAAGAGCTAAACTTCTCTGCATAATGATGCAAAAAAATGTGCTTTTTTTGTGGGGGCGGTTAGGGAGGAAGGCAGGCAAAGATGTATCAGGGAGGTGGGGTAACTAAGGAATCAAGAGGCAACCCATAAGATGTTAAAGGAAAGAAGCTTATTCTCCTGGGTGAGGTAGATAGAGCTAAAGGTCATGTCACTGGGGTAGGTGGGATGCTCCCAAAAGTTGGTGGTAGGAGAGAAAGTTAAGGAGAATCTCCAGGAGCTGTGAAATCCTCCAATGTTTGCTACTCAAGGATGACCAATGGGCCAAGAGCAGGAACATCACCTGGGAGCTTGTGAGAAATGCATCCTCACAGGCTCCACCACAGATTTACTTAGTATCAGTGTTTCGAAAAGATTCTCAGATGATTCAAGTGCATATTCACATTTGAGAAGTACATACTCTGAAGTTTCTCCTTTCTGCTCTACATGTCCTTGCTTTTCTAGCAAAATTTTAGTCAATCTTACTGCCAGGTCTGCCATGTGTCAAGTAGAAATTAAGAGAAGGTGAGTGCTATTGTTCAAGCTTGGAGGGGAGACAGTGGAAACCTTGAGAAGCAGTTAAGAGTTGGTAATATGTGCCAAAAACTGTGGAGCATCAGGAGTGAGTGAGTAGATGGAAGGGGCAGCAAAAGGCAGACTGGATTTGTGGAACATGTGAGTTTACCAGACATTCTTGGAAATAATCAGCTGGGGAAGCCGGTTAAAGAGTGTGACTTCCTGTCTACAGCCATGTCACCCTGAACAAGCCTGATCCCGTCTGATCTCTGAAGCTAAGCAGAGTCGGGCCTGGTTAGTACTTGGATGAGAGATCACCTAGGAAGACCAGGCGCTGTAAGCATAAAAAATAAAAAATAAGGGATTGTTAGCTGACAAGTTCCTTGCAATCTGTAAGGTCAACCAAAGGTTGCCTCACCTAAAAAAAAAAAAAAAAAAAAAAAAAAAAGGAGCGTTATTTCCTGCAGTTGATTATGGAGACTTGGACTGCATACTAAGGGCAAACATGAACCCTGAAAGTAGGAGAACTTTGGGTACATGGGTAACAGCATTCATTCTAAAGCTGGCTGAAAACTTATTGTCATTGCCAGAAATGCCTAATTTTTAAACTGAAACACAGGGAAAGTTTAGCTTTGCAATAGTCAATACTTTTAATATTGTTCCTGTTTATCATGTGAGTGTTTTAGTGATCTCTTAATTCATTATTCCTGGTAAATCAGTATCACTTGTTCATCCTGGCAAGGAAACAGGTAAAAGTGATTTTTTGAAAGTATTACCTTTTTTTAAAAAACAAAGATGAAACATTTGTTAAGTCTGACTTAGGGCTGACATAAGGTTTTTTGTTGTTATTGTTTTTTAGCAGAATTAAAATTTTTATTTCTGTAACTAGGATTCATTTAATCTCTGTAGGTGGTCCTACTTGAATATAAATGATACTGTAGGTTTTTTCCTCCCACCAAAAGAACTAAGTTTTGAAATAAACTTGCCTCAGAAATATTGAAAAGTGGCTTGAGAAGCCACTTTGATCTTAAACCAAAAAAAAAAAAAAAAAGAAAAGAAGGCAGGAGGTATACTGAGAGCATTTGTTTGAGCAGATGGATACATGTTTCTGATTTTTTGGATAAATTAGCCCTAGTTTTTTGGTATATTGATCTCATTTTTCATTTTAGCTATAATGTTTAGTCATAGCAGGACAGCTTAGCGATTTTTAAACTCCGAGTTCTAGAATCAGTCTACTTAAGTATGATTCATAGCTACAACACTTACTGTGTGAACTTAGGTAAGTTACTTACCTCCCTGTGCCTCAATTTCCTCATCTGAAGAATGGGAGTGATAGCTTACATTTTTTTTTTTATTATCATCATTAATGGATTGAGTTTATACACGTAAAGTATTAAGTGCCTCGAATAGAGCACTTGCTCAAATATCTCATCTATTATTGTTTGCAGGGGCAACCAAGGTGTATAGAACTGAGGTTAATTTGGAAAAATATTTTTAATTCTGTTTTTTGGATATTCTTTCTCTTCTCTGAAAGATAAAATACTTACAGATTCTCCTTTTTGACCTTTAGGGCCAACGGACCCTGGAAATCCTGGTTGTCCAGTTTCACCCTTTCGAAAAAAAGCAGAGGAGAGATTTTGCATGATGTCAGATGAGTACTGTTGTGACTATGGGAGTCAGAGTAATTGTTTGTGCTCCTTCTCACCACAGAATTTATCTATTATCTTCCTGGAGACAATGACAAGTTTTGAATGGAGTTAGGTTATTTGCATAGTAATGTATTTGTCAGCACTTCACAACACCTTTAGGTCTTTTAGAAATCCATAATATTCATTGTAATTAAAACAGTTAATTATTTTTCAAGGAAAGAACATCTAGAGGAGAAAAAAATTATAATTTTGTACCAAAAAAAGAATTTTTTGTGATCTTAAAGACATCAGATTGTTTAACTAACACAATAATCTAGACTCATTTTATTTCAGACACTTCTTTTTTTAGGTGGGGGGGAGGTCGAGGGAGGGGGGTGGAGAGACATGAAGAAAAATGAGTTTCTCAGCTGTTTCCAGCATTTACATTGCCACTTAAATGATTGGCTGTGGACAAAGAAGGCATTCTTGTTGATGCGCTGACAGCAGCAGCTTGGAAATGTTTAGGATGTCTTAGATCTTCAAGAGGGATCTGTATGTGACATATAAAGAATACTTTGAAAAAATATAATTTTACAAATAATACTTGTGGAAAGGAAATATATCACTAATCAGACGTTAGAGGAGTCCCAGCATTGTGCTTCTTTTTAATGTTTACTAAAATCCTTGGATATTGCATAATCATATATCATATAAAAATAGCTACTAGAAGTTATGTAATATTGATTTTTTTTTGACCCCAGCCTCAAGAGCATTTTTGCAAAATGAGGTTTTTGGGTATATATCTTTGTCATCTGTCTTTTCTATTTTTTATTTTGTATAAAAGGAATACAGAAAACATAAAGCTGAATATGTCAAAACTCCATGTCTCAGGCACCCAAAATTAAAGAAAAAAAATTACAATCAAAAAGAAATCTCCTATATTTATCCCTCTATTCCTGTCCCAGAGGAAGCCACTCTCTTCAATCTGGCACTCATATTTTTAGTCCATAGTTTTTTACTTTTATTGCATATGTGAAATCATAAATGATATATCATTTTGAATATTTTAAACAAATTCCATAAACGGTTTTATCTTATATATAACATTTTGAGTTGTTTTTTTCAATCGACATTGTTTTAATATCTATTTCTATTGATTTATATAGATCTAGTTCATTCATTGTAAGCTTTGAATAGCATTATATAATGTTAATGTACCAGGGTTCCCTCAAGCCCCATTGATGGGCATTTGGATTGTCTCCAGTTTTTCTCTATTATAAACAAGGTTGCAATGAACATCTCTATACCTGCACCCTTGTATAGATGTGTTTATCTGTTTATTTTGAAGCCTGGAACAGTCTACCCAAAGTGCTCCAAGTACAAATTTACTATAGTCCTAAAAATGTTGGCTTATTTCTACATTTCTATTCAAATTAGTATCTTGCTATTTTAGATTAGAGGAAGAAGGAGCTTGTTATATGTAATAGATAAACAAGATCATGTTTTTATCATGGAGTCTTCCAGATTTATGGAATATACTTTGTAAATTTAATCTTGATTTTATTAATATTTTTCCTTCTAGTATCAAAGCATCTAGTATACCATCAATCTTATACTTACTACACTGTAGGAGAAGGCATTTTTTTCTATGGATCATAAATCGTATCCAAAATAAAGAGAGGGAAAAATTGATGGACAAATAAAGGGACCAATTGCTGTTGGTTTAAAAAGGGAAATAAATATCTGGCCTCATATGAGCATTTGGGTACACAGTGTGACCTTTTTATTACCTATCTGGTAGGTGCTAAAATCCCCAGTGAAAAGGTGTGAGGGAAAAATATCCATAGTAGTTAGATAGATTTGTATAAAATAAAAGTAGAATTCAGGGAAGGTGTCTAGAAAGTACTACAAAAATCACATCTGCCCAATATCAAAGGGAAAAGGGGAAAGATATACATGGAGGAAGAGTAATTATATTTACAGCTCATATTCATTGCACTGATGTAAATAGATCTCCATTGGAAAGCAGATGGTGGACCCAGCAAAGGCTTCAATCTATCTCTTTGAATGGTACTTGGGTGCGTGGTGGGGTGTGGTTTAGGAACCAATTCCCTCATATAAAATTCTGCAGACAAAAGGATTTCATACCTGATTCTTAGACACATATGGAGTTTTTCATATTTAAAATATGGTTTATTTAGTTCAGTGATTTCCCATTGTGAATATGAGTAGAAAGAGAAGTGATGAATTTACTTAGCTTCAAGAAAGGCTGTTCTTTAATTTGACACTTTCAATGCTATTTTAAAAGCTTGGTGCTTTTGTGGCTTTATCTCTTCTCTCTGACAGTAGGCCCCAAAAGATCCCTGCTAATTTCTCAGGAGTCTTAAATATTCTGCACTTTATTCCACTGTCTTAATAAAGAAGCAGTTCTCCCCAACTAATTTGCAAAGACATTATTCCTTCATCACATTCTGTCAGTCTCAGGCAAGTTACAGAGCAGAGATCATTGTTTCTCTACTGGCAGATTGGTCATGTGAATGCCATCATCTCGATTGCCATTTATTATTAATAGCCACTAGTGTTCCTTAGTATCTTAGTGCTCTTGCTATACGATGTGGGTGCTAAATCAGGAGTGATTTGTGTGTAGATTCTACCACTGTTTGTGTTTGTAATGATGTGTCATTGTAATGTTGGGTTCTGAATGGTACATTGGTTTTGTATTTCTGTTTCACCAGTCAGCACACTGAGAAGTGATGTATAATACAATGATAACTCATTTATGTTTTGAAATTGCACTCCTGGTTAAATCTTTTATTCTACAACATAAATTGAGTCCCTTCTCCGTCAAAATTATAGCAGAAAATGCAAAGACAAGCAAGACCAGGTGTTAAGGATGATAATAACTATTAATAACAAAAAGATAAATGAGACCTCATGAGAAAAAAGTTTGAACAGATGTATAGAAAGAAACAAATCTTTAGTTGGGCCTTAATATGTGTCAGATATTGTGATTTTGGATAAGTTAATTTTATCTCACTTGATTTTAATCCTGCTATCAACTTTGTGTAGATGCAAGCATGCCCATTTTACAAATGAGGAAACTGATATTCAGATAAAGTGATTTTTCCAAGGAGACAAAGCTATTAATGGCATAAGTAACTTAATGGCACAGCTCAATGGTTCTCAATCCTGGCTGCCTATTAGAATCATCTGAAGCACTTTTGAGTGAATGATAGCAATATGAACCCCAACCCAGATCAACCAGAGGTATGGGCTCTGCCCCAAATCAGAGTCTCTAGGGATGGAGCCTGAGCACCGCTTTTTTCTAAAAGGTCTCCAGGTGATTCTGGGGTTCAGAGCCACGGGGTCTACCACAGGTGCAAGCAAATCTGTGAGAGCAGCTAAAAGAGCTTTAAATTCTCACTATAGTTACCCATGAACGACATTATAATTAAGAAAACTACTGTATTAATTCAGAACAAATACTAAGTGGATGTATATAGGTAGAAGTAATGTCATTCTTCAAGCAAGTGCTATGCTTATGTTTTTAAGTTTATTTTATACATTATTTATTGGTAGAGTCTTTCTCCTGTTAATTACAATTCTCACAAATCATTTCATATGTACATTTATATTAGGTAGTGCATCAAAGTCCCCACAGACTCTTCTAGGTTATTTCTTTGGGTGGAAGGAGGGAACAGATATGCCACTGGCTTTTCTAATCTACTTAAGATTCTGAAGCAATTAGGAAAGATTTTGAGTAATAGAAAATGTCCTTAGAGTTTGAAATACACCTGTTTTACAGAATCAAATTTCTCATCATTGAGGTCTTAAGAATTTCTAAATAACATATGTTTCCTAATGAACATAGCAAAACAGAAGCCAGCTGTTTTGTTTCAAGAAATGAATCATCATTTAAATACTTTAAAAGTGCCACAACTCTCTTCTTGGCTCAGCTGTCCTATGTGACAAGCTCTGTGGCTTTCTTTTGCTTCCTCCTGCCCCGCTTAGCTTGCAGGTGTCCAATAGTAATTGCTTAAGATGTAATGTATTCGCTATGGTGGTGGAGGAATTTTAAAAACTATTTGGTTACAGGAAATAATGCTAATGTACTAGCTGTATAATCCAAGACACACAAATGACTTATTCTTGCTGTATAATAAATATTTTTGGATGTCTTTTTAAGCATGTCAAGGTTTTATTTATTTATTTCTTTGCAGAAAATTTCATTTTCAGTGGTCAATCTAAAAAAAGTTCCCACTTTCTGATGAGACGATCTTCTAGCAGTATTTTCTGGTGAAGGATGTATGATCTTTTGACTAGATTGGTTGCACTGATTTATAAGGTACAGAATTCATATTTTCTTGGATTCATGTTGAAATACCCTGCCCTCAATCAAGAGAATTTTACTGGGTGAATGAATGAAGGGAGCACTCACAGGCCACATTCCCTCAGAGTATTTTCAAACCTACTCATCTCTGTCTGTAGATTTAATGTGCATTGTTTTTTCCTGACAATGGCACATTCACACTGAATCCAAGGTCATCACAATTTCAGAACCAAACGGGAGTGAAACATCTTTTTGAGTGGGCAAGTGAGTCTGTCATCCTCACAGCTAATAAAATTAAACCTGTGAATGATGACAAGAATGCACTGGAAATTCATCAGCATTTTAATTTTGAAACTATTTTGAAATAATTATTGGCTAAGCCATGACTACATTATAAAACCCCACCAAAAAAAAATATGCTCCTATAACAGCTTATGTTTGGGCACTTAAGAAAACACAAAAATAGTGAGCCTGAGCCTAACGCGTTTTGTCAAAGAGGTCTTCAGATGGTTTTTGCCACCTACATGGACATATGAAACATTGGATTATAAATGGAAGTTTGTGTCCTAATTTCATTTACCTTGTTACAGCTATTTACCCTCAAGGTGTCCTTTTCCTTGTAGCCAACTGCTACTCAGTAGTCTTCACTGAGGAGCAGCTTCCAGTCCTGCTGCCTGGTCAGGAGGTCGGTGGAGGCTGTGCCCACTGCTGGCTTCGTAGACTTGCCATGGATAAAACCCCCGTGTGGCAATAGGACTGCTCCTCACTTAAGAATGTGTGAATTGGTATAAAACTCTGGATATTTTTATTTATTTTGAAAATACGATGAGGATGTAAAGTACAGCACAGGGAATATAGTCAATAATATTGTAATAACTATAGTGCCAGGTGGGTAGTAGACTAATTGGGGAGTGGGGGATCACTTTGTAAATTATATAAATGTGTAACCACTATGCTGTACACATGGAACTAATATAAAATAATATTGAATGTCAGCTCTAATTGAAAAATAAAAATTTAAAAAATCTGATTACCTTCTCTCCTTTTGGGCTACCAGCTCCATGCTCACCAAGGTTTCCCTAGGTAAACATAAAACAAATAAAAATACAAAATATTCATTTATTTTTAATATATTCAGTCTCTACTTTAAAAATATAGTCAGATAATAGTACTGTAATGGCTTCTTATGGACTATTTTAGTCACTTTTGCCTCTCTCACCTTCTGTTAAATATTTCTGAAAAACTCCAACTTCAGAAACCTTACCTTGTCTGTGACTTCCTCCCAGGAGAAAATTCTGAAGAAATAGCACATCTCCACAGGAAAATTGTCACTACTCCAAATTAATGCCTGGCAACCTCACATGGTCACCAACCACTCCACAGATAGGACTTTCTAATGTTCTTAATGATATCTTTGTTGTTCAGTATAATGGACATTCTGTTATTTGACCTCTTGGCTGAGCTTGCCACTCTCTTGATTTATGTGACACTTCACCCTCATGGTTTCTTCCCATTTCCCCGACCTTTCTCCCTCTTCCCTTATCTAACTGGTGAAGGTAGGACTTCTTCGGGACTCTATGTAGCCTCTCTTCTTTTGCAACTCAGTATCTTCTCCCAGGCACTCTTACCTACTCTTATGGCTCAAAGATCAGCTACCACAAAAAGACAGACAAATTTATAAAGCCAGCATACATCCTCTTCTGAGTTTTGACCAATATATATCATTTTCTACTTGATGTATTTACTTAAAAATTCTAGAAGATATTCATATTCAACAAGTTCAAAACTGAATTTAATAAATACACACATATATGAGAAAGATATATGAGAGAATTATATCATGCTATTCACATTCATTAGTCCACAAATAGGAGAATGAGGCTTAACTTCTTCTTAGGGTAAGTGCGTAGTTTGACTTGTTAAAATGAGCACTAATTTTTTTTACAATTGAAAAACATCAAGGAAAGAAAGAAAATCCTAATTCATCCTCTTGCTTTCACAGAGCTCTTCCTTCAGTCTGGGTATCATTCTTAACATTGCCTTCCTCCTTACTCCTCTGGTATAATCAGTCTACGATGTCTCTGTCTCCAAAATCTCTTCTCTTCATGCTACCTGCCTTCACTCTGGGAAGGCCACCATCATGTCTTGCCAGGATCATTGCAATATCTCTCATTGGCCCTCTATGATCCACTCTTGCTCCCCACAAATATACATTCTCTAAATAAGGTCAGAGTGGTAACTTTAAAAGACATTCTGACTTCTTTCCTTCTAAACCTTGACAAAGCCATCAAAATCCTGCATGACCTGAACTCATTTTTCTCTCCAACATCATCTTGGCCACTCTTCTCCCTCAGAAGTTCCAGCTGTAATCGCCTTTTCTCAGCTTCTCACATGGACCAAGATTCTTCCCATTTCATCCTCTAGATCACCACTCTATCCTCACCTCTTTGTCTGGCTGTCAAGTACTCATCCCTCAGGTCTCAACTTACATAAAATGCCATTCACAGAAGCCTCCTGTGGGTCTCTGAGGCAGGTTCCCCTCTCATTATCCTCTCAGTGGACATTGTGTTCTTCCTTCCTAATACTAACATTTTTATTTTTGTGTTTGTTTAAAAAATTTTGTTCCTCTTGCAGTAGAATGTAAGCTCTATGATGACCTGAAATTGAATGCTCACCCCATGCCTAGAGCAATACCAAACATATAGGAAGCATCTCATAAATATTTGTTGATTAAATAAATATTTGTTGATTCTAATTTGTGTTTTTCCCATTAAAGTTTTTTTTTTTTTTTTATTAAAAACACATATGTTGGTAGAAGAAAGTACAGAAATGTTTAAACAACAAAAATATACAAAGGCCACTATTGCTATAGTTTACCATTTTAAATGTGCCTTTCATGTTACTACTGCTACTCCAGTTAAAAACATGCAGTTAGAACTGCTGTTTTTGGTCTTGTGACAGATATTCTCTCATTTTTCCTATTTAACTTTGATCTGAGATATTTGAAAAAAAAAATTGAAAAAAAAATTATATCCTCAAAATCCTGAGCTACAAGTGATCTCAAGAAAAATGAGGTACAAGACTCTAAGACACACCACACACACACACACACACACACACACACACACACACACACACACACAGAACTGGCACTTATAAAACGGTAGGTTGCTTGGATACAACCTGCACAGAAACATATAAATTTTAGGCATTTCCTGAAAATACTAGCTATCTGAGCATGGTCTCAATCTGAGTGAACAACCCATCGATGTCTCTCCCTGGGTGTGGTTATGCTAGGACATTTTTGGGGGAAGCTGGGACATGCTTTGATCTAAGATGCGAGTTGTCCAGAGACGGTCTTTTGATTGAGCAGCCCCATATTTTTGGTGTGCAGAGCAGAAGAGCGCCCAAAGTGTAGCACCTTGGTTTAGATCCTCCTCCCCAACAAATGAGGAAACTGATGCTGTCAGAGATGCTGTGGTTGAAACGGAGAAATGCCTCTGCAGCAGTAAGTCATACTGTTCTATCCATATGGACTGTTCTAAAATCTTGATTTTTCTGTTGGCTTTCACACTCAGAAAAACAACAGGGCCATTTATTGCCTAGCAGAGCACCCCATGTTTGCTTCACTCAGTAGCTAGGCCAGGAAATTCATCTAATCAAGGACCCTCAGCGCCCTCTATAGGTGTTCTCCACTCTTAGGCTAACAAGACTCAAGGCAGATTTGAACTTGAACTTCAGTAGCATTTATTCATTGACATGTGAGATTCTCCTCTCTACTTTCTCTAAGCTGACTGCACCAATATTTACTTGGCTCTACAGAAATAACAAGGTACAATCCTTGTGTTTCTGGAACCTGCAGTTCTGCCTCAGATTCTATTCTAATTTTACTAAGTCATTTTGTACCCTGCTGCTGTTATTTGAAAGGGTTATTACAAGCCTTTTGAATAAATGAAACAGCTATACAGTTTTGAATGTGTTTACTTAAAAGTCCCTGGTGAAGTGGTGAGGGTTGTGTGTGGGGGGCTGCTAATTGACCTGTGCATTTCAAGAATTCTGGGATGTCAGAACATGCCCTTTGTTCTCTTGTAGGAAATAGTGAATGGGACTTTGGAGCTTATAGTCAGACAAGTAGGAAGACTCAAGCTATTGCAATTGCCATGAAGAGGGTATTCTCTGGAAAGAAGGGAATATATCTGGATATGTACTGGTTGAACCATAGGAGACAGCCATTTTTGTAAGCTCTAAAGAGTCAAATTTCAGCAATTTCCTGTGGCTCAATATAATAAAAGAGACCAAGGACATAAACCTCCTACCAGGACATGGGGTCAGTAAAAATGCCCCAGTTTCGGATCTGGGGAACTTAATCCTAAACAAGAGGGGATATAAAATTTAAAAACAAAAACAAGAACAGATTATCTGTCATGGACTGAATTGGGTCCCTCCTTCATGATTCACATGTTGAAGTCTTAACCTTCAGTGCTTCAAAATGTGACCTTATTCAGAAATAAGTTCTTTGCATATGTAATTAGTTAAGATGAGGTCATACTAGAGTAGGGTATACCCCTCTAATTTAATTTGACTGTGTCCTTAATGAAAACAAACTTTGAACACAGAGACGTGCACACAGGGAGGATACCATGTGAAGAAGGGAGTTATGCTGCTACAAGCCAAGGAAATACCAGAAGCCAGGAGGAAGGCCTGGAACACATCCCTCCCTAGCATCTTCAGAGAGAGCATGACCATGCTGACATCTTCATCTTGGACTTCCAGATTCCAGAACTGTGAGACAATAAATTTCTGATGTTTAACCTACTCAGTTTGTGATACTTTATTACAGTAGCCCTGAGAAGTTAAAATAAAATATGTGGCATAAGAAGGCGTGCTCTCTTGAAAATAAGACCTAAAGCTGGCTCTAAATCCAACCTCTCAGTTACTTGCAAGGAAACATTTCACCAGCTCCAAGTGTGGTAGACCACACAGGGGTGACAAAGGACCCAGCTGGGTTTTCAGGTTCTCTGTAATAAAACTAAGATCCAAAAAGCCATATGTCTGTGCCTAAATCTATAATGTTCCCCAAAACTAGTGGATTCTGGGGTATAGGTAGAGACAGGAAGTATTTAAATTTTATTTCTCAATCTTCTTGGTCTAGAGGATTGGCTCCAGCATTCCCAAGGAAGCTTTCACTTTCTGTGCCATCACTGGGTTTAACTCACGGCTTAGAAAGACATTGACTATTTGATTTTGGGGAAGGATTTTCTGTCCTTTCTAGTTTGTGGATATTAAAATGAAGTTGTGATTTGATACTTGAAAGGAAAAATAGATTATTTTGCTAGCAAATTGTTGTTGCTTTTTTTTTTTTTTGTCAGCAATTTAGAGAAGTGAACACTAGAATTGCTTGCTGGGAGGCACAGCATCAATCTCCAACAGCTAAGACTGATTTTCTGCAAATTTCACTGAATGTACTGATGTAAGATAATACAACTATGCATTTTCAATGTGTATCTTTAAAAACAATATCAAATATAAAACCCACCAGTACATGGCCTCCACAGATAACACTTTTTTCTCCATCTCGAATGTTGTAAGGGGCTCTGGATCTGATGGCGTTTACAGTTGACAGAGCCTATCGAATTTTTATTAAAACTCCCAGAGCTGGAGACAATGAAGAGCGGCTTGCTGGTTAGTGAGCAGATTTTCCTTAAGGGGAAGAATATGCTCAGCATTGCTGCTTCTTTGCAAACAACTTTGCAGAATGGGAGCAGCTGTTTTGCAAATTATTTTTGTGATGGAGAGGGAAATCTTCTACCTTTTGTTCTTTGCATCCTCAAGTGGGCATGCAAAAATACACATAAACACACTTAGGTAATCTTCCTGACCTTAGTCTCTCTCTCTGTTCCTCGCTTCCTTTTTTTCTTCATTATTTGCTTTTTGATTTGTGGTGCAAGGGGTGAGAGTTTTTTAGGCCTGAGCTTCTTCTGATGACATAAGGGAAAAATCAACTCTTGTACAGGGACTGAGGAGCAATTCCTTTGCCTTTGAGGATTTCTGGGATGAGGGGATGAACCACAGGCTCTTTTAGTTTAGAAGAGCCTTGAGGGGATGTGCAGGAGCAATCTGCTGCTCACCCTCCCATGAGCAGCTGCTTTGGCAGGCTGATTGACTCCTGGAGCTGCTTCAAGCTTAGGAGCTGAGGCCAGGACTCTAGTGCAGACATTACATAAATCAATGCCAATTTAAAAAAGAATATTATTTTAACCTTGGAATGTCACTTTTTATATCTCAATCCAGGGTGCATTATTTAATCTTCAGGAAAGTTTCACTTTCCCCCACCCTCTTTCTTTTGTGCTCATTTGCTACAGCCAGATCATCAAGCATGCGATGAATTGCAAAATGAAACAATCTCAGTATCCAAAAACAGATGGGGGTGAAGGTGGGGGACACTGCCAAATGAAAACATGTATCTGGCTCATCATGGCACATTTGCATCCCCCTTCCCCCAACACACACACCTTTTATTTGTAAAGCCGAGAGTGAGAAGGAGGAGGTTACCATCCAGAAACATTGGTCAGTGTAGGTACTAGGAAGGCAAGCCCTGCCTGTCTATCCATCCTGGTGGGACCTCAGTGTAACAGCTCTCATTACATGCAGAAGGAAACAGAATGAAATGTATTTGGGGAGTTATCTTCCACTAATTCCCAGATGAGTCTAAAGCCCTCTGATGCTAAGAACTTATAATGCATCATTTGGGGAAGAAAAGCCATAGTCTCTTTTTTATCCAGTTATGCTCCAGCTCTAAAGCCACATTTTGAGCACATGTGGACTAAATACCTGTGGGCATCTATCCTGTAATGGTTATAAGGGCAACTGGAATTCTTTTAGGTGAGACGATCAGCAAAGTTCAAAGTACTGGTTTGCCACTAGCAAGACTCTCCACTTGCCTGCTCTAGTCAGACACCCCTCCCCCTGCCCCCGACTTTTTTTTGAAATATAATCTTAAAGTTTAAAAATTTACATTCCCAACTTTAGACTAAAATATAGATGCTCCATATATCTTCATGTAAGGGAAAACTGACTCATTGGCAAGATAAACTATATATACAAGTAGTGCTGGGAGACTTGTAAAGATATGAGCTTTAAAAGTTTTGCAAGTAATAGCAAATATTTAAGTAGCTAAGTAGCAACTTGGTAAATTTTATACCAAGAGTAAAAGTATTATAGTGTTCTTTAAGTTTTTCTAGCTGACACTGTGACATCAGAGCCAACTCATTCTCATTACTTTGAAGCTTTTATGATAAATCTTATTTTGTAGTAGTTGTCATTACAGAAAAGCATTGTATCTTTATTGATTAATTTTAGACATGCTTCACTTACTTTTGTTCACTTGTGCCAAACCCCAATGTTCTGAAAAAGCTAGAATAGATCTATTCAGAAAATGTTTAATTATACCCCATTCTTCCTAATATAATTCTCCCTGGAAATCTAAATAAATGAGAGAATTTAAGATTGAATAACAAACTTTCTACACTCTTGAAATATAACCACAAATAATCTAAGTCTTTACGTTGAACTTAACCTCATGAAAAAAGAACTGAGGTTTTAAAAATTAATTAGCTTATCATTTAATGAACACTTTTCTGAGCACCTGCTATCTTCAAGGTCTCTGCTGGCATATAGTGTCTCTTTGGGATTTCCAAACAAAGAGGAATAGCAGTAGTCAAGAATTTGTAGTACCGGAAAGCAAGAACACAGAGGAAAGACATAAAGGAGTGTCTCTAAATTTGTTTTACTGTAGTGGCATAATTATTCACCAGCACCATATCAATGATAAACCTCTCTGTATATAACAGACCCCCTAGTTAGTGGAGAGAATGCCTCATATCAAGTGGTCAGACCCCAAATATTTATTATTGAATGATGAGTCAATCAACAGCCTCATTTAGGTCTCTGAGTCTTAGTTAATTGTCAACCCACATTCTTCTCCCTTTGTTGTGCTTCTTTGGAGATAGGAAGCAAAATTGTCTTGCCTTTTGCCACTCAGATACTTCCACATAAGGATTCCATCCATTCTACTTGTAATTTAAAAACCTTGGGGAAGTTAAAAGTGGCTCCTCCTTGAAAGGTAGGGGACCCCCAGTTTTGACCTATGGTATGTAAATGTTTGCTTGAAATTTTAGTGTAGTACCTACTGGTTTTGATATGAAATCTATCACCTTTTGTGCTACCTGGAGCTTCAAAGTAGCAAACAATCTCTTTCTGTCCTCAGAGAAATTAGTGAAACATGATTTTTGCATTAAATTTTTGCATGAAGTTTTGCAAACTTTGAAGTAAATTTTTTTTATATAGATAATATCTTGGTTTTGAAAAAAGGTAGTGGGCAAAATACTTTTTTTGAAACATTTTCAGTATGGAAAGATGTTAAGAATATGTGATCCTGTTTCAAAGTCTGAGTAGTTAAGAATTAAAGTTTTTTTTTTCCAAAAATATAATCACATAAAATTCTCTGTATATAATATTTGAAAACAGAAGCCATACCCTGTTATAATATCCACTGAGAGTCTGTTGTACTCCTTGTGTTCCAGGAGGTCCCTGTATTACAAACAAATCAATGATAAATAACTACACATTTACCAAAACAATGTGTATTTAAAAACTATATCTAAGAACTCTTGAAATCTTATAGTTAAGAAAAAGGAAGAGTCTTTTTAGTTAAGTATTCCAATTAACAGAGAATTACAGAGGCATTCACTCATCAGATTCCTAGAGGTATTTTGAGGTTAAATCCTGAATGAATACAGGAGTCCTAATTGGGAACATGTAACATTTTACCAGAAGGTCAGCCATCAGTATATTCTTTATTAAAAGTAACTATACCCATTAAACTCCTCCAGGGAAGAGACTGTAGTTTCATTTTATTTTTGATACTTCTTACAGGGCCTTAATCATTGTATTATAGAAATGTGGAACCACATGTTATTAACTTAGAAAATATTGAAGAGTATGTTTTCTTTTGCTTTATTCTTTTGAATTAGTTGGGTGAAGATGGGCTGCACATCGACTTTCAGGCCAGAAAAAGATATCTGCTCTAAAACCTCAGACTTAAGACATTTAAATACTCCTAGTTTTAGCTGACATGGAAATATTCACTGAGCACTATGCTGAGCTTTGGGAAGATAGGAAAGATGTGTAGGCATTTGTCCCTAAAACTTCCAGGAAGAAAGAAAGAGAAGTTTTTTTTGTTGTTGTTCTGAGTTTTTCAGGCATTACATTTTGAAGAGAGGGCCATAAGACAATACAAACCTTCACACTATTTTAAATCAAATAGTTCAAACCATGAGAGTCAGCAATCTCAGAAAAGAGACTGCATATTTCATCTAGACCTCAAAAGCTCCTAAGAGGAGGCAAAGTTCTTAACATTTTACTTTGGAAGACAAAGATTATGATCAAGCAAATCAAACATTACTATTATACAAGATTATTTTTTGAAAAAGGTAATGAAAGCTTGGAAAATTTTAAAGAACCATTGACAGCTACACTCACTGATATAGGTAACACCTTAGGTATATCGAAAAAATTAATGATGTTTAACTTTTATGACTGGTATTTCTTATCAACGGCTTGTGACTAAAGATATTTTCTTTGCATTGTGCCACTAAATGTAGAGGACACAAAGATGTAGTGATGGATGTCTCAAAGCAGGTTGGTATAACTCTTAAGAAAATAATAGGCCTCATGAGTAATGGAGCCGCCTGTGATTGGAAAGACAAATGATGCTGTTACCTTGCTGAAATAAAAACAAAGCTAATGTCAGAAAAGAACTCTCATGGCATTGCATATTTTTCATGTTCTTTTTTCTACCAGCCAGCTTTGTCTAAAGTATTCTAGGTCAGTTAGATGAAGTAATGAGGAAAGCAATCACTGAGCTGGAGGTTGTTGCACAAAGTTTCTAGCCAAGGATATGCAAATTAAAAACTCATTCTTAAAACTCCATACACATTGATCCTCCTACAACTATATAATGAGGCTAGAAATTTTAGGTACTATGTGTACTATCATTAACAGGTAACTTAGAGATATATGCATAGTAAGTGTTTAGTGAATAGTGAATGTGTGTTAATAATAGGGTAAATTAGATCAAAGAATAGTGATGGGGTGGGTAAATTTAGCTTCATACGCATTTGTTCTAATAATTGGGGCTCCCAAATATAGCAGAACAATTAATAATACAGTCTCTCAAATAGAGCAAAATTTTAAATCAAATAATAATAGCAAATACTTATATAGTACTTATCGTGTGCCAGGTATTATACCAGGATTTTTACATAGATTAATTCATTTAATCCCCTCAATGACACTATGAGGTATGTACCATCATGACTTCCAATTTAACAATACAAAAAATGAGGATTAGAAACTGTTAACTGGCCCAAGCTGACACCACTGGTAAGAGATAGGGCTAATATTTAACGTAGGTAGCCCGAGCCAAACTTCAGTTCTCACCTACTCTACTATCTTAACTTAAAAGCAGACTCAGCCTAAAATAATTTTTGCAGGAATTTCTTTTTTATCACGCAGATTGTGCCTTCAAGGATACTGGGTGATTGCTCTTCCATGTTCTACTCCCTATACTGAAATTTAGAAAAAAATCAACAAAACTTGAACTGGGCACTTCTTATGAGCCAGCTCTGTGCTTGGGCTGGAGGGGAGGAAATAAGCACTTTGCCTTTAGATGTAGTCCTACTGAATGGCCAAGGGAGGCCATTTTATCTATTCCTGTATCTTCCATCACCTTCATACTACCTCTCAAGACATGATGGGGGATTATACCTGGATATTCTGTCCTCCTCAAAAAAATTCCTCTCAATCCACAACTGTACTCAAAATGCATCCTATCTGATTTTGCAGAGGTGGGGAGAGCAGGTGGTCAAAGGGTATGAGAAGAGGGAGACTTCAAAGGGGTTCTGGAAAAAGAAGCTGGACAGTGGACAGTTTGACAGAGTTGCATGGCATACAACAGATAGCAGTATGGATGGAAATGGTAAAAATAATAGGATGATGCTAATTAAAAACTGGGTAAGAATTGAGTCTGATCTTTTACAGACTGGTTATCTGTCTGCAGGGTATAGGTATTTTACATAAACACAAAATATAGTCCTCATTGGAATCTTGACTTTCTGCTTGAGCATACCGTTAGGGGTAGGGTAGGAGAGCTCAGTGCCGTTCCTCTCTCTAATAACAATAGCAAGAGCATAGCTCACTGAACAGAGCTACTGGTCAATGGAAAAGTTTTAACAATATTATTCAGATAGCCACAAGATTAATAAACCTATAAAAGTTGTTTCTACATTTTCATACGTTTGGTTCTTGCTATAAAATATCATATCCACGAAATAACGCTCCAAATGGAGTCAAGCTGAAATTGTAGGCTCTACTACTTGGTTGGCTGATGAGTATGATGACATTTTCTTCCTTTTTCTTTTAGTCACTGAGATACTTTGGGTACCACAAATTTCAAGTTTAATGTAAGGAATTTATGGCTAACAGTCTGCCCTGCAGGCAATACCTTACACAAACTCTCCCAGAGGACTGAAGAAACCCTGAAGCCACAGAAAGAAGATACCCATATGAGTCCCCAGGCAGTCTAACTGTACATTGACTGCAGTCAGTGTAGCAATGACTCACTGGGTTGTTCTGAAACTGTCAGTAACAAACAACCTCAATCAATGTGGGGATGGTGACCACAGAAACACGCTATGCACATAAATGCCAAGAGCAACTCTGTTTACTGTCTGAAAAACAATACAGACATTGGGGTCTTAGAATTGGTGGCTGTCTTACAGCCACATCCCCAAGAGATGTGCTATTTTTCTATTTTCTATTCTGGTACGAAGCACGGTTGGAGAAGATCCAAGGAATCATTTGTTTCCGAGTTTAGCAAGAGCTGTCAGTCTTGTAGACTATCAATCAACTCTGCGGAAGAAGAAGTTAAAGACTCGTGATAAGTGACAGGTCTCCTGGCATCACAGTTATAGTAGATGCTCTAGGGCACTTGAGAGGTCACTTTCTCTGAAGCTTGCAATTATAAGGACTCGTCAAAAAGATGCATAGATGGCCCAGGCTGAATGTAGAAGAGAAGCCAGCTATGGAGGGCACATCAGCCCTGGCTAATGCTCTCAGGAGCTCTACTAAGAAAACCATTTGAAGGTGTACAGAAAGGAAAAATGTCCCAAATATCTTGCTCATCATAGTGACCTGAAATATGGCTATATAGAAATCATGGCTATATAATGTCTATCTTTTGTGCAGTTCTACTTTATTTGTATTGGGTTGGGGAACATAGGACATCTGGGTTAACTTGATGAGTAAACAATTATAGAGCAGCTTTAAAATGCTCATGAACTCCAGGGAGATACACCTGTTCAGAATCCAACTATCTCAGGTGTAATTATCTGAGAGGTCCATAAACCTGGAGTGGGGAAAGATCCTGATGTTGTTTCCTACTGCAAAGGACCATATTTAATGTGAAGAAGTGAATTAAAGCTTGGAGAGTGTATATGCTCAGCAATAGTTTAAGAAGATTTTTTTTTGACTAAAATCTTGTTAGAGGTGGAAAATAGAGAAATATCATGATGTCTGCCACCAGCGTCATCAGATGCATGGTGTGAAAATGAAGAGTTGTCTGCATTGTCATCCTCTTAGTAGATTTCAGTTTGGGCTACAGATTCCCAAAGTTTAAGAGATGGGAAGAGTTCTCAGTTAAAAACCATACTTCTTTAGTCCTGGTCTTGGCTGCACTTCCATTTTTCATCTAGTTCATGTAGCACGCTTACCTTGAAGAACTCAACTTTAGCCTTTTCTTTTTTTCCTTCCTTGCAAGCTCTGTGCAAGACAAGGTTCAGTCTTTTGAATCGGCTTTAGCACATCCTCGATATTCTGAATCAAGATCTCTATGGCTCCTTGATCAACCACTCCACTCTCTCTCTCTGATCCTCCCTCCTGAGCTATTTTCCTTTCTCCCTTTTCTCTACACACATCCTTTATTTTTTCATAATTGCTGACTAGCTTCCTCGAGCCTTTTGGTTGTCACTTCTCTCCAGGCACCATTGCTCTTCACTCTCTTATTAGGAACTCCCTGCAGGATTCACAAATACATATTTTCAGGTTACACATAACTGTCTTCTGGCCCTGTGGGTTTCCAATTAACTTCAGTAGCAAGTTACTTACTTTTGTCATTACTTTGAAATGACAAAAACCTCTGTGAAGAAAGCTGTATTAATCAATCTCTTCAAAACATGCTAAAAAATAGCTTTGCTATAAGAACAAAATAGAAAGCTTGTTACTGGAAAGTTATTTGGGCTAATTTTAAAAAAAAATTCCAATTTTATAATGGCTAGTATAAAAAGAGAGAGATCAGTAATTATTTTTCCCTTGGTATTAAAAAAAATACATCATTAGGAAGGCTAAACTCATTCATAGGAATGGTAAGATAAAGCAGCTTTCAATATGCAGTAATCTTGGAAAAACTAATGTCTGAATGAGTTTTCCTCTCATATATATTTCCATCCACAACATTATATATAACTTGGTAAAACACATTTACATTGATTATAGTGGCTTATGTACATGTCCGTTGTCCCAGTTAGAATGAAAATTCCTCAAAGGCAAAGAGTTTCCATCTTTTTTATCCTATCGCAGCACAGGATAGGGTACATAGTATCTCTCTCCTCCCCTAAATGTTCACTGAACTCAGTAGAACCATTACTCTTACAAGCAAAATTCTGAAGGGAAAGCCAGTTTCTGGCTTGTTGGCTTTGGTTAGAAGTGGCAGCAGACAGAGAGAGGTCCTGCTGCTTTCAAACTCAGGGACGACAGGGCCAGCAGATTCAGATTAATCTAGGAATCTGGTTAAATACTGAAAACAAAACTCCAGCAAGCTCCAGTGGAGCAGAAGAGAACTTACAAGTGGACTGTTGACCAGAATTACAACATAGAAAGTTATATTCTAACTCTAAGAGAAAAATCAATAATACTTTTTTAGATAGAAAATATTTGGGAAATCAATCTCGTTTTCTTTTAAACACAGATCCCTTCTTCTTAAATATTTGCTCAAAATGAAATTTTTAGTGTCTCTTGGGATTTAATTATGTAAGTTAAACAGTCGTATTTTTATAATGGATTATTTTTTTTGAGAATGCTTCTGCTACATTTTTTTTATGACCAAGGAGATGCCAACACTCCCTTCCTCTACCCCCAAAACTGCTGAAAATGCTCAAACAGCAAAATATGATTTTTGAAACCAGAAGGTTCATTAATGTTTATATTGTTTACATTTCAATACAGAAACCTCAAGTTCTCCTTTTGGGATTACGATGGGAATAGGGGCCAGATAGTAGGCATTAGGTAAAATTTAAGGTTCTTGGGAAGGAGTTCTTGTTCATCAAAGTATTTTAACCACTTTCTGGTTTATGCCTAAAACTCCATAAAGAAAGTTTGATTGATTTGGCACTGGGTTTTATCACCAGCTCAAATTCAAATGTTCCTGGGAGATGTAATACTGATGCTTCACATTTACGTAGCTTAGGATAATTCTAAAAGTGTTTTCGCTTATATTTCTTGAATGGCAGGGTGATGTGATTGCAGAACACATTATCTCACTTGATTTTTATAATAACTAAGTGAGGTGGGTATTATTATATTCCCCATCTGATATGGAGAAATTAGAGACCTCCCCCCGACCCAAATCATATAATAAAGAAATGGTAGAACCAAGTTTAAGAGTTGTTCTACTCTAACATATTCTTAAGAATTATGTATTAAGTGTTTCCTGAGAGCAAGTTGGATGATACAGAAAAGGAGAAGAGTAAAGGGATGGTACTGAGGAGTAGAGACAGGAAAAGATAGTACTGAGGAAAGAAAGGGGTACAGAAAAGGGAAGATGAAAATCCTGAAGACTGATTCTTTGCCTATACTACCATCAGACCCAGCACTCTGATTTTCTGGTGTGATGGTCTTAGAAATAGAGCAACTTCTTTTGAATCTAATGTTGAAGTTAATTCTGACTATAAGAGGTGGGAACTCAAATAGAAATAAACTCAGGGAAAACTCAGATTTTAAGCTAATCAGAAGGGCATATTTCATTTGTTTGGCTAATACACAAAGACACAATTATGAAATTGGAAATGCTCTCATCCTTAAATAGGTTTTTTTCAAGTGTTTTTGTTCACATTGAAAATAAAATCTAACTATTTTTCTAGATGATGAATATGTCAATAAATATATTTACATCAACATTCTTAGTTGTATAATTTTTTTTTTATAAAGACTTGAATGGAAAAAAAATAGAAAGGAGGGGAGCAAAGCAAAAGAAAAAGTTGCATGAGGATGATAAAGATAGAATCAGAAAAAATATCAACACTTTTACTTTAGAAATGGCAGGCCCTGCACTAAGTCCTGGGAGAGTAGGACAAAAATAATGAGCAAATGGCAGAGAATGATAAAATGGGATAATGATAATAACATTGATAAATAACAATAGTTACCCCTTGAAAATAATAACTGTGTGGCAGGTACATATATTATTACAATCCAATGAGGTGAGCATTGTCCTTATTTTACACATAACAAAAGGTTAATCATCTTATCCAAGGTCATACAAGTAAACAAAAGCCAGGTTTCAGCTCATAGCTTTGATCTTTTAACTCTTTCCTTTGTTTGCCTCACAGTTAGTGGGGTGACATATAGGAAAATAAAATATCAATCATCCTAAAGCTACTTTAAAAAATCAAGCAGGCCATTTAACAGTAAGAGGTCATAGAATCCCTTAGTAGGATACAGAACCAATAAGGGCCATGCAAAGAGAGCTCTGGGACACGGTATAGATACATATTTTCAAAGATTTGGATGACAAGGAGAGATGAAGAGAAAGTGACCAACATGAGAGGAGGGTAAGGATAAAAGAGAAGAACCACATGCAGACGCAGAGAACTGTTAAAATCATGGAGGGCTTAGATTAGAGAGAGAGAAAGAGAGAGATTTCTGAGAGAGAAAAGGAAAGAAGCTGGCAATCTTAATCACCATCTTGGTTAACTTTTGAAGACCAAATAACGCCAAATGAGGCATAAAGGGTCATAGTAATTATGAGATAAGAAAAGGATAAATAAAAGTGGCCAGAGTTGGTGGGAAAAAAGACTGGCTAACTAAGAGAGTAATATTGTTTGGGGATGATTTCGATAGGCCGAAATTCCTGTGAGCATGAAATTGCAGTGAAGAACAGCTGTGGGAAAGCTGTCACACTTAATAGAGAAAATGAAATACCCTTCAAACAAGAATAGAAGAGAGCCATTGTATTTGTTCTAGAGGAGAGATTTGTGTATTAGCATTCTGGGAATCTGAAAGATTTTAGTAATACAATACACTGGTTTAAGCTTCTGTCAAGGGCATCTTTTGGGGACTTCCTCTAAAAAAAGTAATAGCAGTTTTGTTAGAAGCCAGCAGCCACACGTTCATTCTTGGTTAATCTCTGGAAATTCTTAGCAGCACTTTGATCCATGATCTTCTCTTGTGTCAGCCAGTTTTCCCCTGACAGTGGCATACACCTGCACCATACTTTGAGAGATCGATAACTCTTGAGCGTCTTAGTCTAAGATATTGCCACCATCCTTGGTTCAGAAGTTCAGAAGCAGTGCTATTAACAGGTGAGGAATTGCAGCAAAGGCATCTTCTGAATCTTGAATGAGAATTTTTCACATCTGCCACTTTGGACATTTTTCAAACTATTCCCCTGCGTATTCCAGGAAGTACTGAGCTGGGCTTGTCTCCTCTGGCCTGCATACTGAGCTGTGTAATTGAGGGAACTCAGGCATAGGCAGTTTATGGTTGTATGAATAAGCAAAATACTCAATATGTGACCTGATTGTTTTCCAAAATTGCACAGTCTCTGGTTTTATTTGTCATTTTGGAACAGGAGTGGGAGGATGAGACTGTGACAGTGAACGCATTCAATGGGTATAATTAACTCATTTCATAAAAGCAGATTTTCTAAATTATGCTATGATGCTCATAAATTTTTAACACTTTATGTTCCATGGGGGGAAAATTTTTTTTAAAGGTCCTCATTTTCCTTGATTTATGAAAGGAATCAATTGAATTGGTGTAAAGCCACTGCATTATTGATAGCATGAGATATTTCTGACTGATTTCCATGGCGTGATGGTTAGGAAAAAAGATTCTTCACCTAATGCTGCTAGTACACTTATCCATCCATAAAATGTTTAGTACTCATCGCTCCCCAGTAAGTCCTGCTAAAGGAAAAATATTATTTGTCAGCTTCCTGCAATGTAAGGAGCAGCAGGAATTTTGAGAGTGCCTTGCCACCCCACAGAAGCAACATCATTGACCCAGCACTAGGTGATAAAAGCCACAGGGGCATAAAAACTAGTAAGAATGGAGATGTGTGAAACAAATTATTTGTATCCAGTGGTGTCCCCAAAAGCTTGCCACCAACAAAAATTATATCTGGGGAACAACAGTGCCTCTACCCCCTTGCCTGACCTCAGGAATCTCTCTTTATGCACCCCAAATCAAGGGAGAAGTTGGCTTGCACAGCATGCACCTATCGATAACTTTGAGCTTCTGTTTACTGTAATTAAGTGATAACGCTCACTCTCTTTAAAAATGTTGGTTGAATGACAGTCCTTCCTGTGTGGAGAAAATGCAGTTTCCAAGACAAACTGCTGTGATTTAAGATATCCAGGTTGGTGGCACTGGTTTATACACTGCCAAGTTACACAGAAGCCAAGAGAATATGCAAAATTTGAATAGTTAGGGACATTCTGAACAGCTCCAGAAAAGAAGCAAAATGAATGATCTGTAGGTTTTATTTTGGGGTGGTTGTAGTCTCCACTTTCAACCCCAATGTGTGACATCAAGGGTTCTCTCTGATCTTTCAGTTATACTAATAATAACTCTACAAATGACAACTTTTGGCTCAAGTGAACCCCATGGTTATAGAGGGTGCACTCAGGGAAGTTCTAAGAAAAAAAATACTTGATGATTTTGCTTTTAAAACACCTAGGCTTATTCTACAAAAGGACATTCTAGGCCAGTGAGGAAGTACTTAGTGATATTATCCTTTGATAATCTAATAAGATGGTTTTCCTCTTTCTTAAAATAAATTTGGAACATTTCAAGTGTACTGAAAAACACAGAAAATTATACAATAAATATCCGTGAATCCACAATCCAATGTTGTCAAACCTTACCTATCTGCATATTTGCTTCAGATCTTTTTACTTTTTAACAAAAATACCGATATAGCTAGAGCCCTTCAAGTCTTATTTTTTACCAAATTCCCTTCCATGTTTCAGATCCTCCAAATAATGCTGAAAACTTGTTGCTTCTTAGTCACATAATTTCTTTTGATCGAAATAGTTTCCTATCAAGCTGTAGTTGTTGTGCCGAGAAAACTGACTTCATGGATTTAGCTAAGCCCCTTATTTTTCAAGGCCCAGGGTTTTCTTATTGTGAAAAGGAAGATAATTTTTTCTTGCCTGCCTCTCAGAGTTATATACTGGTAAAATTAAATACTGTATGGAGATGCTTTTGAAACTATATCATCAGATACAAATTATAAGATTATTTAGGAAATGAGTCTCCCTTTCTGAATATTTTCTCAAAGGCCAATCAGATTTATTAAAACCTAATGTTTACCTATCACAAAGAAATGGTGTTTAATCCACGTACTGGCCTAACTAATAACAAGTTTGGTGACCATATCAAGGATTTCAAATATCCTGTCCCATCATTGCCATGCATAAGTGTGTCAGTTCAGATGTCTCGCTAGTTTCAATAGCATAATTCAAGATGAAAAAAGTAGACAGTGGCTGTAAGTTAAAATCCTTTTTCTCTAGAGTGTAGCTATAATTGGGAAAAGCTCAGAAAGTCAGAAGGTGTCTAATAATGTCCCACTGCTGCTGTTCATAGAGAGAGAAAAAGAAAAGTAATTAGGGAATTGAACTCAAGTGCTAGTTTTCAAATTCTCAACCTGATATCCCCAGCTGCCTTACTTGCATATCTACGCATTCTGTGGCAACACAAGGTGACTCTGGAATTTTAGAAATGTTGGCAGCAGCTGTTTTGTCTGAGACCATGACCCTAGTGGGGGACAAATGGCAATAAAATGATTAACTGGCCATGTCTTCATTTTATTGGTCATATGTATCCTTATTTTAGACCTGAGGAAGTCATCTTATTTTTATTAAGAAATGAAATTACTATTCCCATTGACTCAAATAAATGGTTAGGTTCATTTTCTCTGAAGATATTATCATTCAGTACATGGCCTTTAGTCATTTAATAGACCCAAGAGACTAAGATGCTTAGCTGAAAGGAAAACTGAGAACTATGACAAAACCCTGATCAGTTTCAGGCTTCTGAAAGGGATGTAAAGAATATGAATTAGACTCCCATTGAGACATCATGAGTCTCAAAATTCATGTAGTTACATACAGGGGGTTTTAAGAAGAATTCAGTGTTTTAATTGACTTCTTTTTTTTTTTTTTTTTTGGTCATCCACTTTATTCTGCAGTCCAAAATGCGTTTGGGGTACTAACTTGTTTTAGAGGTGGGCCTTGCTATATGCTGAAAACAATAACTTTGCACCATGAGTTCCTGGTGTATAGTAAATAAAGTTAGAGATGGAAGATAAAATTTAAGGATAGTGATGGATAATGGGGTACAGGTACAAAAAGGCATTAGTTTTATGGTGTTTTGATGTCATACATGTTCATTGCTAGGACTGTTTATCTGACCTGACCCACAGCTTATCAGAAAGAAAGCAACAGGTCTAGCTATGGAAAAAAAGAAAAAATTGACTTATTTGTGATTAGAGTCTCCATCTTTAATGATTAATGTTGCATCCACTGGATTCAGGCAAGACTGAAATTAGACGGGTTACTATCAAGGCTTTGTCAGTTTTCTTGTTTTCTCTCAGCAAACAAGTCTATTCCTTATCTATGTAAAGACTAAAAATGATGTGTTAAAAATGATGTTACCTTTAGAATTATCAGAAGGAATAATAATTTCATTACATCAAAATAAAGATCTAACCATTTCAGATAAAAACATATAAAGACTTACAAGAGGGACATGTGACCTGTTGATTATTTTCCTAGCCACTTATTACCGTCCCCCACCCCCATCCTCTCTTCTGCTCCCATAAGGCCTTACATGATAAAAGCCACTGAGCTTCAAAACCTTTACTAGCACTATTCTTTTCCTAGCTCCTTTATGTTTATTGACTACATTGAGCTCCTTCCCACCTCAGGCCCTTTGCATGTCTTGATCTTTCTGATCAGAAGGTTTTTACTCTGGCCCTTACGTGGCTAGCTTCTTCTCAAGTAATATCATCTAGATACTCAGAGATGCCACACGAACCACTTTATCTGCAGTAACAACTCATCTTTGCAAGTCACTCTCACATCACCCAGTTTATTCCCCTATAGCACCTCATACTAAATTGAAATTGTTTTCTCTACCTATTGAGTTATTAACCATTGCTCCCCTTCCCACACATTAGAGTGTAAGTTACAGAAGGTAGAGGCCTTGTTGCTTTGTTTTTTTAAAATCACTATATATTCAATGATTATAATAATAATTAACACATGGTAGATGATCAATAAGTATTTGTTGACTAAATGAATTCAATTTCACACCCTAAATTTACTCTTTTAACTGTGTACACGGCTGTATAAACATAACTGTAAAGAGTGTGCAGGCTCATGCTTTAGATGTGAAAGAAGTTTTTCTACACTGCAGTTAAAACTAAAATAGAAATAACAATATTGCATAGGTTTTAAATTATATTGTTTTAGAAAAGAAGCATAAATTCCATTGGAGTCAGCTTCTATGAAATTAACACTGTAGAGTTTTATCAACCTTTTACAATAGATGGGCATTTTAGAGATCTATGAGCTAAAGGTTTTCACTTCAAGACAGCATCAATGATGACACTGAAAATGATTGCTGATGAAAAAGCATTTGCATTTAAGTACAGGATAAGCAGATAATGCAAGAAGATCCTAAAAATCAATTTTTAAATCATGTAGATTTATAATTAAGCCTCAAACACTGAAAAATTTCCATGCTCTGGACATCTTCTGAAGGGCTGTGAAGTGTCATCCTTTGCTTAGAGCTTTTCCAGTGAAAACAGTAGAGGGAGCTGCTGCCCCATACTACAAATTTCTTAAATATGTTTTCAACGTAAATTGCTATGCACTGAAATGTGACACATTTGAGCCCACTGCTCAATTCTCATACTGCAATAATGAAACAATGCACAAAAACAATACCAGAAAAAAAAAAAGAAAGAAAATCAAGAGCCTTGCCTGTAACAGAAAGAAATAATAACACATTTTAAAATTAATGTGGTTTTTAATAAACACTTTTTACAGTGATGATGAATGAGAAGTAAAGTTAATATCAAATGGGTGGGCTAATACATACTTCCTTTAATGGCTCATTAGTTAAATTCGCCTGCCTTCCCTCCTGCTCTGCCTCATTTCCAGCTGCTTTCCTCTTTTCTAACGCAACTTAAAACCAGAATGTTTTGAAATAAACTAAGGCATTTCAAGTCTTGAGACTTTCCAGGTCTCATTATCGTAACATAAGGCCACTATTTTCTGTTGCTTATGCTACTCAGATAACTGGAAGGCTTTAAAGAAAAAGAAATTTTTATTAGAGTGTGAGAGATAGTAGTTGAGACTTAGAGAACATCATAACTAATAAAATGCAACAACTCAGATCATGGGTGAACAAACTCCACAAGCAAGGAAGAAGCTACAAATCAGAGGAGAAAAAAACATCACTGACTACTGAGACCCAGTTGTTATTATTGCCTGATTGTGACTTTCACATATCTCTTCATGAGTAGATTTACATACCTAGAATAAGTATTCCATACATACAGCATGCAATCTCTCATTTTAGCAATTCATTGAGATGGTCAAATTTTCGTTAACTGAATTTTGAGAAATTTATAGAGAAAAAATGTGTTTGTTCCATTACAGATTCAAGACAATCTCTTCTATCCACAATATGATATGAATGAGTGAATGTGCTCAGAAAGATAGTAATGGATTTAAGTATATTTAGATAGAGCTTTACATTTACAAGAAAGTTCTTTCACATACATGGCATTTGACTTGTCCAGCAACTGTGTGAAGTAGATGTGGCAGGTACTACCATTTCAAATTCATAGAAAAGGAAAATGGGACATGGAAAGTTCAAGTGAATTGACCAAGGATACATGAGTGAGGGATTAGGTTCCTCACTGTCTTCTTATACTGTTCTGCTGTGCTGAGGCACTGTAGTGCCATGGATTACTATGGAAAAATCAAACCACTTTCTGTGCCTGATGTTTAAGTCAGGTTGATCCTAGACAAATTGTACACTAGGAAGCTTGTCTTTCATACCTGTGATCTAATAGAATAAAGGTTTGTTTAAGGATCAGTTCCTGGGTTTTCCTGGGTTTTAATTCTGGCTCCCTCCACTTGTGTGATCTTGAGCAAGTTACCTGATGTTTCTAAGCATCCTTTATGCCATAATAAAATGAGGATAATTTCTACTTCTCAGCATAGTTGTGAGGATTACTTAAGGCATTGGCAACAGTGTACCTTAAGCAGAGCTAGTGCTGTAATATACTTTCATCTATCCTTCTCTTTTTAACCTGTTTCCTCAGGAGTTAGTGCTATATCCTTCCCCAGGGAGATGCTTAATGCTCTCAGATTTCCTCTTGCAAAACTTTTCTCAATCATAATCTTAGTGTATTTGCATATATTATCAATCTAAGACATCTCTACTTAATGGTTTCCCTCCAATGAAGAATATTCATTTAAAACAAGATAGCAGAAGTTATTTGGGGACATTTGGGAGCTTTTTCCTTTGTATAGGTCACATCAGCTCTGCTTGTTAACAAAAAATCTGACCAATATTTTATAAAAAATATATGTTCATCTAAAAGGGTTGTGGCTAGTTCTGTTAACCAGTTTGATTGCTCTTCAATTATAAGCATTCTGATTAAGAATAATTTTATTATATGAAAATTACATGTATGTAAATTTCAATTAAGTCTTCCCCAAAGAGAAGAAAAATTGCTATGAAATACAGGGAGATGAGGAGCTAAACTTCAATGACTTTGATAAAATACTAATTCATAAAGACAATTTAATAACATTAATTCAATAGATCTACTGTTAGTAAATAGTTCATATTAAAATTTTTTCCCTTAGGAAATGTAGTCTCTCGGGGGAAAAAAATTGTCCTTCCACAAATATATATGTACTAAATGAAAAGTTGTGGGAAATTAATCTTTGTCAACAACTCATCCTTTTGGCACAAATGGTTTTTTTTAGAAAGTGAGAAAACACAAATTTGGCTTCAGAATAAAGAATCACAAGTAGAGGAATTAGTTAAAATGTTTTAGTTATATGAGTTGCTTCAGGCCATTAGAGACTTCTTTCAGCTCTATTTCTAAAAAATCTCACTGACATTCCCTAAATAACAATACTGTCTTTAACATCTCTAAAGCCCCAAAGGGAAGAACATTTTCTTGAAGAAACTGAGCAAAGGATGTTGTGATCAAAGGATCCTTGCCTCCTGATAATGCCTGTTCTGTGATTCTTATCGGATAATAGCTGCTGGTCAAAATAAAAGGTTCCCCTGCCCTAACTTTTCTAAAGACTAACTGCCTAAACACACATACTAAAATTATATACCATTCACTCAGTTGAGGGGTATTACTGTTTATTTGATTGTCATTTGATAAGAGATAAAATTAATTTGAAATATTTTTATATTTCAAATTGTCATAAGTTCTAACATGTGCTTTAGGAATCTTGCATGCAAGCCACTAGGGTGAGTCACACACCATCTCCCAATCTCAACTGGAAGTCTGTTAGCTCCGACAAAACTTTTCCTCTTTCTCTTGTACCTACCTTCCTGCTGTAAAGTAGGGCTCATGTTGAATAAGTTACAGTGTTGAAAAAGATGAATGAAAAAAATATTTTGACTTAAAAATGTTCATAAGTAAAGGGGGATGTCTCTTAAGCTAGATAGAAATTGTAAAAAAAAAAAAATCATACTAGTAGCTCCATGGAACATCCTAAAATAGATTAAAAAAATACTCTGCTGATACTTTAAAAATAGTAAATAGTATAGCTGCATGAATCTTGCTTATTCTCTCAACAATCCAACCCCATTGTGCCACTAGAGTGACGTAATGAAATGTGGACATGGGGCTCTCCACTTAGAAGTCTTCACAAATGTCATATTGCCGCATGGCTTGTGTGGCTTGATGTGAAGTTTGTCAGACTGGACTTGACTTATGTTTCTGAACTGCCTGGGCTACCCTCCTGTCCCCAGTCCCCAGAGGCTCAGCACTCCATGCTTTTGTTCAGGCTCTTTCTTCTATCAGTAGTACTTGGCCTGCTGTCTCCTTCTCCTCTATTTACTTCACTAGATAAACTTTCTTAACTCTTTTTTTTTAAAACAGCTTTATTGAGGTATAATTGATATACAAAGAACTGTGCTTATTGAATGTGTACAATTTGATGAGCTTAGACAAATGCAAACACCTATGATACCATCACCAAAAGTAAGCTGACATATTTAACACCTCCCAGAGTTTCCTTAAGTCTCTTAGTTTTTGTTTGTTTGTTTTTGTGGTAAGAACATCTAACATGAGATCTATCCTCAACAAATTTTGAAGAAACATTACATTATTAAATATAGGCACAATGCTGTACAGTGGAAATCTAGAACTTATTAATCTTGCATAATTGAAACTTTATACCTGTTGAATAACAATTCCCCATTTCTACCTTCCCCCAGCCTCTGGCAACTATCATTGTGTTCTCTGCTTCCATGAATTTGACTGTTTTAGAAATCTTATGTAAGTGGAATCATACAGAATTTGTCCTTCTGTGACTGGATTATTTCACTCAATATAACATCTCCCAGGTTCAGCCATACTGTCGTAACTGGCAGGACTTCCTTTTTTTTTTCCTAAGGCTCAATTTTTATGCTACAATTGTCAATTCCTGAAGGATATCACCTCAACTATTATCTTTCTGCATTCTCTTCTTCTGTTCACATTTCTGTAAACTAAACTAGATTCCCTAGAGGACAAGGACAATATCTTATTCATTTTTGAAAGTCCAGCTCCCAACATAGTGTTAGGCACATAGCAGGTCTTAAATAAATGTTTGTGAAACAAACAACTTTAATTAGGAACAATTTATTTTTGTGAACTCATTTTCTTAAAATATTAGTTAATATGATCCTGAAAGGACAGATTTCAAAACTCTATGTTTATTTCTAACTTTTGAGAAATAAGTCTTCTTGCTGAGGTATATTATTTTAGAAAAGTTAAACATGAAGGTGGCATACAATAATATGGGGAGCCAGTTATTTTATCTTCCTTTTCAATACTGTCCTCAGCTAATTCCTATAAATATGAGTAGGTGCTTTATAGACATTTTCTGTAGCATGTTGGTACACACATCATTAATTCAACTAATCATGTGAACAACTTGAAAAAAAAATCTAAAAGCTGACACAAATTGTACTGCAGGATAAAGTTTTTTTCGTTTTTTTGCTTTTTTTTTTTGTTTGTTTTTTAACAATACTTGTATTAGAATAAAGATAATTTGGTTAACTAGAGGAGATATCCCAGAATCAAAAAGACAAAGATTTTCCATAAATCATAATTCCTAAACATAAAATGAGCTGATGGTACAGTTTCATGTTTTTTTTCTTTTTGAACAAAAGCTGACCTATGAATAAAAACATACTTTTTCTTTTTTGCATAGATTTCCCCCTATCTTTGTAGTCTAAGAAATTGGCATTTTATTATATTACAAAAGATAATAAACAACTTTTAAATACTGTGTACTCAGGATTTAATGACCAGGGTGTATCAGCCACATAGCTGAGTTTAAATTTTAAATCCAATACTTAAAATAAAATAACTACTTCTCTTTCCTAAACATTCTGACCATAAACAGAAACCTGGAACTGAATATTATAAATTCTTTCATATAGTCACATATTTCTTAATTTTCTAAATACTCCAGTCAACTCATTTGATCTATAGTTGAGAACTCATTCCAAGATTTGGTGTAATCCTCTTCTCTTCTAGATATTTGGCAAGTTTGTCAAAAAGGCCTTCATCATTCAAATTCTTCCTTTGAGACAACAATTATCCTGTCTAGAAAGCAGCATCATTCATTTAGAAAACTATATAAAGGTCTAATCTTGCCTGTTAGCATTTGCCAGCTTTTCTTCTTTGTAGAAGACAATTATTGAAAACCCTACATGTGTTCTCTGTTTTGCCAGAAAATTTGGAATAAAAATCAACAAAGCCGATTCCTTTAAAGACTTAATTCCAGGATACCTGATTTATGCCTCTTTTTTTTCTCCACTTACTCAATATAAATTGACACCAGTACATTGCTAATAGAACAATTCTCTGGCTAACGGAATTGTTGTTGATATGAAATCAACAAGACTGCAGTCATGTTCATTTTGGCACATGACCACACCTTATTCGATCCCTAAAGTGCTAGGTTTGGAGCCCTCTAGTGGTGATTTAGAGTAGTTCTAGTTTTTAAAAAGTTCTCTTATTTGCTGGTCTTCATTTTCTCTTCTACAAAATATATTTTTGTTTACTCATTCACTAAATAATTAATAACCACATGCTTCATGTCAGAAACTGTCCTAGGCAATGAGGATAAAACAGAAGTTCAAAAAAATTCACAGTGCTGTGGGCAGACAGATAAGGAAAATAACAGTTAAAAAACAATGTGCTATATCTGTAGGAGGTATAACACAGGATGATGGAGGATGACACCACACATACAGAGAGCCTGGCAAAGACTGTGTAGGAGAAGTGATATATGAGCTGAGCGATGAAGATAGAGGGATGCTCAACTGGCAGTGGGATGTACAAGCCTGGAGCTCAAGAGGAATGTGTAAGTTGAAGTAAAAGACTGAGAATCTTTATCCATGCAACATATAGCTGGGGAAAGAGGGGATATTGTTAATGAAGAAGACCAAAATAGATGGCCTCAGAGGTAGGAGAAAAAAAATCATGTTACTCAGGAGAACAGAGAGTTTCAAAGAGTGTAAGTTCCTATACAGCAATGAGATAACATGAAGCCTGAAAAGTGCCCAGGAAGTCTTGCACTTCTGAGATTACTGGTAACTATAGACAGAGCAGTGTCAGTGCAGTAGTTTGGACACAAACCAGACCAGTGTATTGAGGAGCCAGCAGAACCACAAGAAATGGAATACTTTTCTAGAAGTCTGAGGTAAAGGAAAAGATCAACTAATTGGTTAGAAGACCTTTATAGCTCTCTTTAGCAACAATGGTCTATGAAATTCTATTAACAAAACAGTAGCATCAAGAAAAATGGGTATGCTTCCCCAGATATCTAACTTACTACCAGCCTTGATGTTAAAAAATTGAGGAGATGGACTCAGGTGGGTTCAGAACAAGATTCATTTATTTGGAGACTTGTCTTATGGGTACTCATTCAGGCTGTACAGTTTTTCCTACCATGCAGGTGAGGTGTGTGGACAGCTATCAGCCTCCCTTCTTTCTTTATTTGTGTGCTGGTGGGAGGTATAAAGATTACGACCATTTTAAACAGTAGAAAGATGGAAATTATTATCAACCAGGGAGTAAAATAACCCTTTAGGTAGACAAACAGAAATAGAGATTCTCAAAAACAAAAACAAAAACAGTCATCCTACTGATTACTCACAGGTGGTCCTGGGGGGCCTGGTTTTCCTGGAGGACCTGTTTTTCCTCGTCTTCCCTTGAAACCAAAGAGAAACAGACAATAAGTGATGTGATTCCATTTTATTTTAAGACAATATTAAATGGCAATGTTAAAGACAATAAAAATTAACTGAAAGTTAAAAACAATTTGAAGCCCCTATGACCTTTAAACATCAATGAAGTCTAAGTTATGGGCCAAATCTTAATAACCAAGATGAGAAAAATACAGTCTGGAATGAATAAATCTTAACTGCCATTAGCAGCCCTTTTTAAAAGCTGTCTAACCTGATACTCCGGTAAAGTAATAGAAAATATCCAAAAGATGGTCTAAGATTGCCATTTTTTTCTAATGAGTCTGAGTTCAGATGCAATAATACCTGCATTTGACATCTTAATTTGGTGTTTCTCAAAGAATGGTCAGAATTCTAATTTTATAGGAGTCACCTGAGGGTGAGCGTGGATGTTTAACATGCATACTCCTGGGCTCCATCCTAGACTTCCTGGTCTGAATCTCTGGAGAGAGGAGCCACAAATGTGCATTTAAAAAAACACTTCAGGTGATTCTTATGCTCACTAAAGTCTGAAAAGCACTTCCCTAAACCATATCATAATTATATATGTCGTATAAAGCACATCGACTCATTCTTTTCTTCCTTTTGGATGGTGAAGCTGTTTTATAAGTGAACTAAATATATATACTCCTTACTTACTAATCTTCATTATTATAACCGAATGTTAATTCTCCCAAGTTCATAATCACCTAATTTCTAATTGCAAGAGTTAGAAAAATAAGACTGTGCTAACATCTCTAAGTGATTGTGTATATAATATCATTTAAAGAGCAGTTATTTATTGTAAATTTATTTTCTTAAATTTCCCCCCTTTCTAATAGAGGAAAGTAAGCTTAGATATTGAAAATACATGCTCTGAATGTGAAGCATTTCCAAGCATGTTTTCTAAATACAGTCACCCTAATTCATTGTTACTAATAACTTTATTTCATTACCATATTGGTAGTATATTAATACATATTAAGGCTTGTTGCTACTGAAAAAGTAAAAGTATTGAGTTGATCTTTTAATGCTTTTTTTTGGGAGAATTGTAAGTATAAATATGAAAAGGCCAATTTCATTCACTAATTTTCTTGCTCTAAAAGTGTCGGCAAAGTTGCCTTATCTCTCTGGTTTTCATCTAGGCTTGGAGAGGGGTAGGAAGTCCAGTGCCAGCTGAATCCATGAATAAGCCCAGGGAGGTAAGCAAGCACATACTACACTGTGGTTGGGTGAGAAATGCTCCCACTGTGGCGGATGTCAGGTCACATGCACACCGTCGAGGACTTTACGTAAACACAGCAACTGTTGCATAGATGGTCCTAGCTAACACCTACAACACAGATTTTAAAACACTTCACTAAAAACAAATGCCATTAGTGGTATTTTCATGTACCTTCTATTTTAGAGATCTGAACCTTAGAGTTCCTTTGCGGGATTGTAATATTGGAATAAATCTATAATTTAATATTCTGTATACATAAAAATATTCTACACATGTACACCATTTTCTAGTCTTGTAGTTCACACATTCTAAAAATCAATATATTGTGTCTTTTAGTAAATGTAAGTCAATTAGTCCCTGAGGATTAATCAATGATAAAAAGTTTACTTAGAAAGTGGAAGCACTATAATTTAATTCACAAGAGGACAAAGAAAAAAAATCAATGGGTGACTGGTTCTTACTTTTAGGTTGAGGTATGTTAAAACCATAGAATCAACTTTTATGTGCATTCTCCCTTCTTTAAAGGAGATACATATATTGATTTAGGCAGGAAATGGGGAAAATGAGGCTGACTATTGATCAAATTTTATCACAGAGTTAGTGTTTAAGAAAAACCAAGTGTCAGACATTGTAACATAACATTGGCATGTCTCCAAATGAGGAGTAAAAAACATTCATGATTCAGTACACTACGGGCAAACATCCAAGTTCTTGCACACCATGCCTAATTTACACAATCATTCAAGTCAGCCTTGCAATTGTCAGAGTACACCGATGTGTATGCTGAAGGAGTGCAGGGGGAATGCTGATTTTGTTTATGTATTCTTGCAAAGAGTGGACATGAAGGTAAAATATTTTTAAGGTTCTTAATCATTGGAACTTTTGTGTGCAGATAACTTCAGCTGGCATGTTATTTCAGTTTAAATGTGGTTTCTAGTCTTGAGTGTCCAGTAACACCTAAAGCAGATTTGAATAATTTTTTTTTAAGCTGTGCCCTACAAAGTAACATGGTCACTATTTTCTTAGCCATCCCACCAAATATATAATAGGAACAGGGTTGACCTTAAATCCTGTCTCAGTGACCTAGAGAACTGGCTCTGACAGGACAGAGCAGAGGGGCAAATGGATGAGAAACAGGAGTGGAAACTCCAGAATATCAGAGAAATACTGGGGGCCATAATTTTTGTCAATAGAGTAGTTCAAGCCCACTCTCAGACATTATCTGTCCTCCAAGGAGCCCTGGGATTTAATTCCTTTGTCTTCTGTTCCATTTGAGGACTCTAGTTACACTAAATATAGTCTCACAGACTCCTGTTCCTCCAAAGGGCCTTTCTTTTCACTTAAAAGCTTTAGGGAAAGGCAAAAGCCTACCTAACAGAGCAGATTTCTGGTAGGGTAAATTTTATTATTTAAGCCAGGGTAATTTGGATAGTATTTTATTATCAACACTTATGACAAGTCAACAGGCATAAACCATAGCTCTTATCCTAGAGATAAAATCAAATTCCTCCATTCGTGTGAGGAAAGTGTAACCTGTGAATCTCTGTTCTTTTCTCTTCCTCCCAGGGCTCTGAGGAATTAGACGAGGATACCTGGGGCCAGGGGCTGCTGATGGTAGTGCCAGGCAAGCACCCTGTGATACTGATGGGAGAAATGGATGTCGCACGTTTGTTTTCACTTTTGTCTCCTTTTATTTCAGTCCCTTAAGTACAGAGCTTACTCTAGGCCCACTGTATTGGGAGACAAAAAAGTGGGGACTTGGATATGGGTAGGGATAAAAATCCTGGTAGAGAACAGATGAATGCTGAACTGGGAGTGGCCTTCCTCATTAGGATATCTGTTTCCAGATTGCCATTTGTTCATGAGTGACACTGATAAATTGGAGTTTAGCTGAATCTCCAAATGGATGGAGACCTACTATTCCAGCATAATTACAACTGGGCTAATCCAACACTTTTTTTCTGAAAACTGGAATAAAATGCACAAAACACAGATTTATCATATCAGGTTGCCTTAGAAACCTCAGTGCTCAACATGTCAGTTTCTTGTTTGGCAACAATGTAAAGGTTATCAAACATTAGTTTAGATATTTGTCTAGTGATTTAAGGCCAGTGGTGCTCAACCCTGATCATGCCTTGCCATCACCCAGAGGGCTAATTAAAGCAGATTGCTGTCCCCACTTTCTGAGTTTCTGATTCAGTAGGCCTGGGGTGGGACCTGAGAATTTGCATTTCTAACAAGTTCCCAGTAATGCTGATGCTACTGGCCTGGAGACCACACTTTACAGACCCTTGTTCTAAACCCCAAGTTATTTCATATTTAATGTCAGGGATTCTTGTAGAGCCCCTAATCTCTTGTAAATCTTGTAGCTCAAAACAAAAGAGTTCAGTTGGTTTTGTGATTATAGGAACTTTGAGACTAAAAAGCCCATTGTCACATTCAGGAGCACCAGGACTGGAATCCTGACTTTTCTCTTATGGAAACTTTTAGTGTTAAGATATAATTGCTGTAAAATTGGTACTTATACTTTGCAACACGTTTGTTAAAGATTAAAAAAGGAGATCATATATAAAATTCCTACCACATACACCCATTAGGATGAGTCCTTTAAAAAAGAAACAAAATAAGCATTGGTGAGGATATGGAGAAATTGGAACACTTGTGCACTGCTGGTGAAATTGTAAAATGGTGCAAGTGTGTCAGAAAACACCATGCAGGTCCTTAAAAAATTAAAAGTATTACTACCATATGATCCAGAAATACCACTTCTTGTTATATGTCCAAAAGAACTAAAGGCATGATCTTGAAGAGATATATGCATACCCATGTTCACAGAAGCAGTATTCAGAATAGCCAAGAGGTGGAAACAATCCGAATGTCCACTAACAGATGACTGTATAAATAAAATATGGTGAGTACATACAGTGGAACATTATTGAGCCATAAAAAGGAAAGAAATACTGTTATATAGTACGACATAGATAAATCTTGATAACGTTGTGTTAATTGAAATAAGCACAGTGAAACGAGTCACTAAAAGACAAATACTGTATGATTCCACTTATAGGAGGTACTTAAGAGTAGCCAAATTTACAGACACAGAAAGTAGAATGGTGGTTACTAGGGGCTAAGAGTAGGGGGAAAAGGGAGATGTGTTGTTTAATGGGTATAGCGTTTTAGTTTTACAAGATAAAAAAGTTCTGGAGATCTGTTTCACAGCAATGTGAATATACTTAATGCTACTGAATTGTATACTTGAAAATGGTGAAAACAATAAATTTTATGTTTTTACCACAATTTAAAAAACAACAACACTGCTACCACAACGGCCAAATATATGGTGATAATAAATGTCAGTTCCTTTCCTCTCTGATCTTCTACCACCTTCTATGTAATTCCATACTTTTTTCTTTTAAAAAAGGTCTAATAACATATCAAGAAAACCTCCTAAAATACATATTATGCATTGATTAAAAAAGCATAATGAACTCTAACTCTGTATATGAATTTTTCATCCAAAATAACAATCAAGATGCCCATTAAGAGTAGAAATAAAAAAAATAAATAAATTGTGGGTTATTTTAATGGAATTAAATTAATGGAATACTATATAGCAATAAAAATGAATGGACTGTAACTATCTTCAACTGTATGGATGGATCCTGTGAATGTAATGTTGATTGATTTATATAAGGAATAACAACAGGTGAAACTAATCTATGCTGTTAGAAGTTATAATAGGTTACTGATGCAGTTCAAGCTCCCACTTGCAGTGGGAGTGACTGTAAGAGAGCATGAGAGGGGTTTATAGGGCTGGTGATGCTGATATTTTATTTCTTGAACTGTGTGCTGGTTACATGGGAGTGTTCAATTTGTGAAAAATCCTTAAGCTGTATCTTTATGACACATACATTTTTTTCTGAATGTATGTTATACTTCAATAAAAGTTTTAAAAAATGAAACCCGGAGATTACCACAATGAAATGATTTTATTGGAATTATCTAATGACTTCATCCTTCTGCATTTATTGTGTGCAAGGTCACTATTGTCAGGAAGAAGGGAAAAAAAAGAAAAACAAGGCTATTTAAATAAATGACATCTACAAATTTTCAGCAGCAAAAATAACCTAATGCTTCCAGGATGACTTGCAGAATGACAGCACGTGTATCTTAAATTAGCCACTTGATTTATAAACATTTGGCCCTCCAGGAGCATTAAGAAGAGAAGAATGTAAATAATGGACTACTGTGCTTATCTGACAGATGGTTTTTGTTGCTGATGAGGATGATGATGATAAAGACAGGGTTATAGCAGTAACTGGACTTAAATAAAGGATGGTATGCAGACCCCAAACCCACAGGAGAGACATGTGTGTAAGTATTCTCTCTAAATTTCCAGGTCTTGCTAATACAGCTGGCTCCTCTCAAATATTTCCTTGTTCCCATGTGTGTATTTAGCACACTCTTAGGCATCAGCTCAGCCTGAACAAGGTATCAAAGAAATGTCAAGGAAGAAGAGACAGGGCCTTGACTGGCACACACAACTGTGAATGAGGTGTTAATTACACAGGAAAACATTACAGACTATCTGGGAAGTTTAGTTTTCTTTTTTTACATTGTGAACGGAAATAAGATTTATGACAGATGTTGTAAAAAGTTACATTTTGAAATCAACGATATGTGAAAAATGGAAATGGAATACTTCTGTGAGCAATGCATAATACCCTAAGTGCATTTTATTTCTTAACAGATATTTAAAAATACATCGATGACAGCAACAACACTAGTCATAAAGATTTCATTATTTCAGGGATCAGACAAGTGGCTCTTGTAAAGACATGGGAAGAGGATGTAATTCAGCATGAACAAACAATTTGAAATAGGTTTTGAGATGAGGAAAAATGAACCCACACTGTGATGCTATTCTCAATATTGCCTTCCTCATCTCAGAATTTCCACAAATTTCCCCATCTGTCTGTCCTTTTCCTTTCTTTTCCTTGGATGGACTCTACCAGTAACTAATGTGGCTTTTTGAAACAAGTTAGAAGTTGAAATATTATCATTGAACCCTCCTCAGCTACAATTGAATAAATGATAATCAGAATAAATGGTAACACTTCATCAGAACATGGGGTTGGGCTAAATGGTCTGGTCTGTGGCCAGTAATGTCTATAGTCACTATTCGGATTCCTGTTACCATGTTGATACTAATTTGGTCATGAAAATTAGTATAGTCAAGATCTGACCTCTTAACCCCTTCTGACTGGATATATCCAACAATCAACTTTTCCTCTTATGCCCTGGGCTATTCATGTTATACTGGGTAACATAAGAAAGGTCTATGATTATTAAATGGTTACTATTTATCAAGTGCTTGCCATGGTGCAGGAATAAGTGATAAGAACTGATTTATGTGATTTCATTTAATCCTTTTGAAATTACTGTGAGTAAGTGGTACTGTTCCCATTTGTCAGAGAAAAAAAGGTCAAACATCTAGCTCCAAATCACTCTTCCCTTAATTGGTGGGGCCAAAATTTAAATCCAAGTGTATCTGATCCTAAAACCCATAATCTTCAGGATTAGGGTGTCCTTGGTGGGTATTTAGGTTACTTTCCCAATTTATATTGAATTGCTGCTGAAATTGTTGAGGTTCTCTTGTTTTCTCACAACCAAGCCAGATTCTTAAATAACCCACTTGCTTGTAACTTTGCCCTTGGAATTTAGGTCTTCCTAGTTCTCACTTGCTACACTGATTTCTGCTTGCCCTCTCCTCAGAATCTATCCTGACTTCTGTAGGCCTGCCAACATGCCAACTACAACCTTCCATCTAGCTTTGTCTGGTCTCCTGATTGCTTTGCCAAACCACCAATTCTCTTAGTCCTGATTTCTGGCTCCGTTTTCTGTGCCTGCCATTGACAGTCTCTGCCAAAGCACTTGATTCGTCTCAGTATCACGGGTGGGGCAGTGGTAGGATGTGGCTATACAATTTCCTGAACATGCTGTGATACATTTAAAAATCTTTGTGCCACATTAAGAGTGTGGTTGCTGGAAGTGCACTGTGAAATGTGCTTTCCTTTTTGGAAGTTCACAGCAGGCACACTCCCAGAAGGGGAATCAGGCCCTATACACTGCCTCCCTTGTCTGAGAATTATGCCACATCTCCAAGCACTTTCATAATGCCTCATGAATGCAGAATTCTCCTTCAATATTATTAAAGGAACTGTTATATTTTTAGATTTAGAGTAGATAAAATCTACATGTAGAGGGACACATAATGCACATAAACTGAGTGTCTAGTTTAATAGAAATGTTAAAAGGAAAACTGTGGTGAGGTTCCTCAACACACTTCAGATAGGTCAGAGTCTAGGCCTGTGAAACAGGACAAACTCAGACTTGCCAGCCAGCATTGGAACAAAGAAATCATTAATGACATTTACAGTTTGATTTCAATTAAAGTGAAGTTACAGAGTATATTTTCAGCATTTCTGAGTTGCTTAATTTAAAAGATAAAATGTATCCTCAAAGGGTAGAATTTTAGAACTTCATTTTCAATATCAAGAATCAAATTGACTAGCAACGAATAAATTTATAGGAATACATTTTGCAGCTATTCAGTAACTGCTTGGTAAGTGAAGAGAATTTCGGAGGCTCTGTAAGATGAAACTATAAAGGTCACCCAGTTTTGAAACAGAAGAATTTTCAGTGCATAATTCTCAATTCGTTAATTTGAATTTAATGGGGTAAATTGCATTTGGATTTTTAAATGCTGACTTTAGAATCAAATCCTATTGAAAAGATGAATAAATTTATTCAGCAAAAGTTTACTGCCTGTGTTTTGCATAGAGAAAACACATGAAGATGGCTAAGATCTGGATCTTGCCTTCAAGGTAGAAAAAGGACAGCTATGCACAACAGCTATTGAATACACTCGTTCATTTGGTTACAGGTAAGTAAGCTCAGAAGTTCCGGGGAGAAAAAGTGGGTGCTAAGTTCTTATTCAGACTGATCATATGCTACCTTTCAAAAATTCTCTTTAAACTTCTTTTTGGGAGGGGGAGAAGGGCAGTGGGGTCACCGATGGGAGGGAAATGTGGGCAAAAGATGAGGCACTAAACCCTGAAAAGTCCCCTCAAATAGGAACAGATTTTCTCGATGCTTTTGAACTGACACAGATGTGAGTGTCCTCTTTGATCCTTTTCTCCTCTGAGACTTATCACCTGCCTTTCTATCAAGTGTGTTCAGAGGCATTTCTCAGCTCATGGATCCCTCCTCTTGCATGATTGATTTAAGTAATGGGAAACTGTATTAATGACCTTCAAAAACTGAATACTTGGGGACATGCCATTATATAAATATTGGGTATATTTTTTCTTGATCTGAATACTTTTCATTTCCTTAAACTTAACATCCAATGTCACTTGAAACTATGACTGGCTAAAAACAATTCAAAGTCTTCCTCATCAATCTGTCTCTCCACAATCTCTTTCTCCTTTAGTTCCAACTTTTTCCAAGCATAAAGTTTAACGTTTACTGGGAAAGCTGGTGACCCAATTGTCCTGCCAGCTTCAACTGTAGGTCATTTAATGAATTCTTTTTATGTTCTCCTCTGACTTTTCCATCTCCTGTAGAAAATTATCCTATAGGCAGAAATCCCAGTAATATTTTTTTCTCTGTATCCTTCTACACGTACGTAGTACATACATACATCATGCATACATACATCTAAATACATGATAAAACCTAACCAAATCAGCTTTCTCAACTGCAAAAATTTTCATTACAACTTTTAAACTCTTTATTTGTTCACCTCTACCTTTTCACCATGTTTTTGTAGAACACTTTCCCCACTCTCAGCTGGCACATGCTCAGATTCATTCATTAATTCATTCAACAAGAATTTATTGAGTTCTCACTAAGGCAAGGCCCTTTTTTATGGATTGGAAATATTCTGAACCTTGTCCTTATAGAGCTTAAATTCCAATAGGGACAATCATTGTAATAGATAACACACAACCTTTACTCTCTGCCGTACACTATCCTAAGCAATTTACATCTATTTATTCATTAAGTCTTCAAAATATCTTTGAGATAGTTCTTTTTTATAGATGAGGCAACTGAGTGATAAAGCAACTTGCCTAAGGTCACATGACTAGTAAATAGCAGAGTTGGGATTTAAATCCAGGCAACTTGGCTGTGTTGTCTCTGATCATTATCATTATACCATATTTACTGCATATCTGATAACTATTGAATAACCATAAGAATTTAAAGAAAATAAAGCAGGGGAAATGATGTAGTTGTATAGGGAGGTGTGCAGTTTTAGAAAGAAAAATCAGGGGCAGCCTCAGTAGACACCTGAACCAAGTGAGTATGTGGGGCATGCAAGGTCTGAGAAAGAGCGTTCATCAGAAGGAACATCAAAAACAAAGTCCTGAGTATGGCTTGTTCAAGGAACAGCAATAAACATAGGTGGCTAGAGAGAAGCAAGCCAGTGGGTGGGTGATAGGCAGGCCAGATTATGCTGGGCCTTCTAGATTATGGTAAGGGTTCTGATTTTTATTATTTTCATTGTGATGGGTAACAATTGGATGTTTTGTCTTAAAAAGGTCATTAATAGAAGTTGAACTAAGTATCTGCCTCTGTAGATAAAAGGCAGAGAGGTAAAACTGTAAACTCATCATTTAATACAGAGGCTCAATAGAACTGATTTTAGGCTCTCTGACTTGGATTACTTCTGGCAACATTTCCTTCCATTTGTGAAGATAATCAGGAATTGATTATCTGTATAGCATCTTGTGTAAGCTGACTGTATGTGTTGACTTGGCTGTCCAGATATTTGGTCAAACATGATTCTGGATATCTCTGTGATGAAATTAACATTTAAATTAGTGGCCTTTGAATAAAGCAGATTGTCCTCCACAGGCTAGATAAGTCTTATTCAATCAGTTGAAGGCCTGAATAGAACAAAGATTGACCTCTCCCAGACAAGAAGTAATTATGTCAGCAGACTGACGTTGGACCTAAACTGTAACTCTTCACTGGGTCTCTAGCCTGCCAGCCTATGCTATAGATTTTGGATTTATCAAGTCTCCACAATATGGGAACCAAGTCCATAAGTCTTTCTTATGTATACATACAGTTGTGTTTCTCTGGAGAACCTTGACTAATATAAATTTCCATTTACACATACAAAATATTTTTTACCTTCCATTAACATTTTATGTTATTAAATATAATATCTAATATTCTCTGATATTTATCCACTTTTCTTTTGGAGTGAGAAGAAAAGATATATAAGGAAGTAAGATATATCTCATTCTTCACTGAGAACTATGTTTTTAAAATAGATAAAGCTGCATTGTGTAAGTAATCCTACAAGACTTATAAAAGGATATTAATAATTTAATGAACTTGTACTCAGGGGGAAATATGTTCTTGAAAGATGTCAGGATAAATTTTCAAGGGAAAGACCTAATTAGCAGTGTCTGAAGCATATGTCATCACATTTAGAAAACAAGAACCAGTCCCTGTGGACAGAATGGTAAGTTGAATTTTAAAGCTTTAACTACTCCAGTTAATATGTATGATTAATGAGCAATATGTCACATTGGCTGGCCTAACTCAAATGAACTTGTAGGGGGGAAAAAGAATGTTTAAACTAATACACAGAAATATGCAAATGTAGTTTATAATCTCTTATGTTATGATCGACTAATAACTTAGAATTCTTACTGGGAAATAAAGCCATAGTTTGGACATCTTTTAAAATATAGAATCAAAGCTACGAAGATCTCTAAATGGAGGACCGAAGGTCCCAATGACTTTACAAATGAGAACTCTAAAAGGCTAATGAAAGAAAAAAAGCCCTCAATGTTGGATCATGGCTGTGAAACCAACAGCTAAGAAAAAAATATATAAACTTAGGTGATAATATTATTCTTTTTCTTACATATAATAAAGTATTTTTACTTGATGATTATTTTGAAAAAACCATATTGAATAAATAAGAGTTAAGTCCCTTTAAAGGAAAAAACACATGTAGGTGAGGACTATGTGATATGAAGGCAAAGAGAAAAATCCCATCATATGTGTATGTGATTCTAAACAAAAAATTATTTGGTAATATTCACATGCTCATTTAGATGTATGGGTGCCTATAGATAGAACATGAGTTTAAATCCCTCAGAAACATTAAATACTAAAACTATAAGAGTTAATGTTGGAAACCATCAAAATTACAAATTTGTTTGCTACCTTAATGAGAAATTAACTGCCAGTGAAGAACACAAATGAGTGGCAAAATAAACAGATAATCTTATATCAATGATTACATTTATGTTTTTATTAAGTGTTTACAATATGCTGAATATTAAGTATTAAAAAAAATTAGACACAGATCCTATCCTTGAGGGACTTAGAGTCTGGTATTAGACTATTTATTTTCTCTCTGTAATTGCCCTCCACCCTACACACACACACACACACACACACACACACACACACACACACACAAATTAAGGTTGCTTAAAGATATCTAAGAAAAGAGAATGTAGTTCATCACTATTTTCAAGAGTTGGAAATTGTATTAAACTTGGTCATATGTGGTTTTGCATGATTAGAATAGTAATATTTCTATTTTGGTATACTTTATGTAGTGCACTTGTTGTCCACGGTTATGTTTTTATATTATAGAAAAGTACTATTCAGTTGAGATGAATATAGATTCTGATTGAAAACAGATTCATAATTATGACACAAAAATTACTCACTGGCTTAAACAATAAAAATCAGCTAGAAAAGCATATGTATTGTATTGAAAAACCAGAGAACTGGCCACTAGTACTTTTTCTTTTATTTATTACCTTAGCTAAGTGAACCTGACCAGGTCACATAATTTCTCAGCCTTAGTTATTTCCACCTTTTAAAAAAAAAGAATACAAAGATTCTTGCCTAAAAACAGTCATCTGAAATATATGAACATCTGAGAAGTATTTACTTTAAGATAACTATGTAACTTTGAAAAGAGCTTTCTATAATATTTTCCCTATTATTAGGCCATAAGCTCTTTAAAGGCAGGGACAGTGCCTGGCATTGAGTGAGTTCTCCATAAATGCCTGTATAGAAGGTCTCAAGCTTTCCCAGAGAGGTTAAACTGCACAGGGGCATAGAGAAGGTGGTCGAACACACTCTGATGTAGAGCTAGTCAATCAGTTATATTGTTGGCAAATACCAAGAAAAAATATAATCCAAATACTTTTTTGGAAATTTAGTACTATTGAGGTTGATATACTGGTCTAAAATAAGGCTTTAAATAGAATATACTGACACGTCGACATGGCTGACTTATAGGTAAGATATGTCCACAGAAGTGTTTTTCAAACAACGGTAATATGTAGTCATCAGCTATCTAGTTCTCTTTTCCTCTGAACATTGGTAAGAATTGGCAGGATGGCAAGAAGGGTTAGAACTGAAATTTCAAATGTAAACAGCATTTTTCCTAAGGAGATGGTATTTATAGCTTTGGCTCCAGTCTCTAGATGAAATGAGTATTCTAGATTTTACAAAGGACAGACTAGGGCCCTTACTCAGAATAAAAGCCAAGTTCCTTACACACACACACACACACACACACACACACACACACACACACACACGAATAAATAAGTCATTTTGAGTATTTTGAAATTTGTAAAAATTATTTTTGCATGTATTCTTTAACCAGATTTTGGTACTTAATATTATGTTTTTAAGCTCCATCCTTGTGGAGGGAGGGGAGAGGGAAAAGTGAGGAGAGAGAGAGAAAGAGAGAGAGAAACATTTCCAAAGAAAAGTATTTCCAAAGTAACAAAATACAGAAGTATAAGAAGTGCAAGGATATATATTATATTATAAGGCAAAGTCTCAATTTTTGGGGGGTTTTCTATATTGCAGTCTACTGTTGCTTAAAGATATCTAACAACCCAAGGAACCCAAGAATTTAGCAGCATTTTATTTTTTTCTGCTAGAAAATCTTTATCCTGTAAAATGTCAATTAAATTATTAACATATGGTAAGTGTTGCAATAGCATAACTCACTCCTAATATTTCAATTTATGCAGCTAAGTTTTAAAACACCTAACTGGGGATCATAAGGGACTTTCAGTTACATAAAACATTAGTGGTCTCTCTAACAGTACAATAACGGCAAATATTTTTAAATGGCATTTAAAATGTAAACTGAGCAGACTGAAATTAAATCTGGGTCTACTGATCCAAAGTATCAGTTTCTTAGAGCTTTGAAACAGGGTATCCATTTACGATATGTTAGATATATGGTGACCTTAAAAAAGCCTTCTGTCATATTTTATAACATCAAGTAATAGGAGAAAGAATGAAGAATCCTTATGAAACATTTGCAGTCCATAAAACATTTCAAAAAATACTTGTCATCCCATGTTATAAATAGTTTAGTTCTGATGTGCTGCTGGATTTTACAAGTGCCTCTACAATGACAAAGAGAAGAACCTCTCAAAACTATTCTAGAATACCATTAGAAGTAGAAAATATGTGTGTGTGTATGTGTGTGTGTGTGGGGGGAGGTGAATTACAGTAAAAGTTTACTCATCTAGCACTTTACTAAATGGGAAAGTCCACCAAATGACTCTCTCGAGTTCCCATAAGATAGTGCTAAATGACTTTGATGACCCAGAAGTTAGCTAATCAGGTGCTTTTGAACTAAGAAAGAGATGCTGTTCCTCCTGATGGCTGCAGCCCTAGAGGCTCACAGTGGGTCATTGGGGCACTGGCTGGATTTTAGCTCCCAAACGCTGTTGGCTGGTTGCACTGTGCTAAGTGACAAATCCACAAAAGTCTCCAGGATTCTAAAAAAAACACTAAATCTTTTCCATGGCTTTAGGGCTAGGAAATTTTATTGTACTTGGAAATTAATATTGTAAGCATGATAATTAGTGGTTATTGAGCATCTGCTATGTGATAGGTCCTGTACTGGTTAATTTACATACTTTTTTCCTTAATCATCATTTTGGGATCATCATTAGTATAATTTCCACTATATAACTGAAGAAACTGAAGATCAGAGAGCCTGGGGAGCATTCCCTATGTCACAGACCCAGGGCTCTCCTGGGAGTCTGCTTGACTCCAGAATCCGTGACTTTTGACATTTACATTGCTGCAGTGATTGATATAGAGGTTAACATTTTATTAATAAAAAGTTCAAGGAGCCAGATCTCCATATGAGGTACAAACTAATTAAATGATGAATGGCCCTCCCGCCACTGGCCAGGTTTGTGGGTTGCTTTGGCTAGCACCACCAAGGACATTTCTACAGCAGGAAGAGTAGCATCTCCACCCACAAGTTAGTATTCATGTGCACAAGTTGCTTAGGTCAGGGGAGGAAAGGAAAGTTAAAAGGGTTTAGTAGGGAAGTGAATCAAAGCAGCCTCAGACAGATAGGGGGCTGGGCAGAGACAAATAGGCAGAGAGGCTTCTATACCAGTATCGGTATGGCCTCCGATGTCACCCATTTCCCTTTACACTGGTTAAACTATTTTAACCAATATTATATTGTATTCTACTTTTTAAAAGTCTGATTGTGACCCATTAAGTTGATTTCTGACCTCCTGATAATGAATCATGACACAGTGAAAGAAATTTAACATTGGGTGGTGAATACACAATGCAATATTCAGATGATGTATTATAGATTGTACACTCAAAGCCTATATAACTTTATTAACCCATGCCACCCCATTAAATTTAATTAAAAAAAAAAAGAAAAAGAAAAACATGGTACCTGTGGGACAAGAACATAGAGATAAACTTGGGTTTGAACCTGATTATCAACTTCTTGTTCTGTGATCCTGAACAAGCCACTCTAACTTCTTTAAGCCTCACTGTCTTCATGAAAAGTGGAGATAATAACCCTTAACAGAGAAGGATGTTCAAATAACCTGAATAATACAGAATTACTACACATATTATTTTACTGCTATAATGTTGCATATATTGTTATTTCTATAACATAGCACTAACAACTAATGAGATGGTCCAAAATTTTGCAATTTTGTGACCAAGTCAGCTTTAGCCATGCATGTTTTGCACCTAAAGAAAGCCAGTCAGTAAGAGTCTAAACTCAGCCATAACGTTATCTTCACAGATCTTTACTTGGCTACCTTCAACTGTATCTTGTTTGCCTGTCTATATACCTAAATCCAATACATAAATGCCCTTTACTGTGAGCTCTAGAGTGTTGAACCCTTTATGTAAAATGGATCCTCAAATCTTAAAAGGGTAAGTCAGACTACTGTTCATACTTCACCCATTAACTTCCATTTTATCTCCTCCTACCCAAAGAACAAAACAAGAGTGTGAGAGAAAAGGGCTCTTCCCTCTTAGAATACTTTTTCAGAATTCCATTTACAAAATCACTTTTGGCCATATTGGTTGTCTTGATCTGCATATAGATTTCCAAAGAACTAATTTGGTTAGCCAGAAATGAAGCAGAAATAAAGAAAAGCCAGTAAGTTACCCTTACTTTACATAAAATATGAATGTCTGCATTCTAAGTCCTGGTATCGTATACTGTATGGATGAGAACTCATTGCATATTTTAATTGTTAATTCTTAGAGTTGACATGGGTACGTACACACTTCTCTTAATAATTGTAATTTAAACTATTTTTAAAAGCTTAATTAGTAACACTTAAATAAAAGGAATTTTTCTGCTGGTGATAAAGTTTTTGTTATAAGAGTTTAGCTTTTAGTCGATGTAATTCACTAAGTCACTGCTTTCCTAATTCTATGAGAACTAGTTTTTTAAAATTTCAATTTCTTGTGGACCAAGTACTTTTATAAACTATAATAAAACTGAATTGCTAGAAAAAATGAAATACGAGCATAGAAATTATAAGACTCAATGTTTATTATTGGATTCAGTAGACAAAAAATTATACAATAAATATAATCAAACAGAGGAAAAAAGAAAAAAAATTACAAAACTGTACACACTGTTGAAAGTGGTTGTACATGCTGAGAATAAAAATTTACTATTATGCTTGCACTTACAATGAAACAAATGTTATGAGTGAAAAAGTGATTCTCCATACTCAGTGCCTATAAACACTCTTTGAGCAATTAACACTATTATATCAGTATTTAAAGTTTTAGAGTAAAAAAGGAACTTGCTTTTTGCTTGTTAATGTATCTAACCTAAGTCGAATTTGCAACAACACTACTGGCAAGGTATAATTTTATCTATAGTGCTTCATTGTTTTGTTGTAGTGACATTAAATACAGAAATAAGTTTAGCAGAGGTTATGTTGAAGGGAATAAAATAAGAGATTCCAAACTGACTCCAGCAAACTCAGAAGAATATTCTTTATAACTTTTATAAAAATGGTGTAAGTGATGCTATATTTTAAAAATTTATCTTTGATCTTTCATCAGTAGCCAGTTCCGGAAATCTGCCCTACAAATTTTTAATTTAAATTATTTTTCAATGAGAGATAATGAATTTGGCATTCCTATTATGCAATTCCTATATATGAATCTTCTTTTTGGTGAAAAATAAAATTCTATAAAATATTAAAAATATTTGATGATAATTTCACTGATGCAGAATATCAAGATCATTTATTTCTTGTAAAATTGTTGTAAAACTACGGAACTACATTGTAACAATATGTAGGAACTTCAGTGTTTGCTCTTCAGTTTTCTTTTGCCCTTAAAAAACACATTGCATCCCTTCTTTGCATTGAAATATTGATATTATTAAAAAATATTGAAGGTGTAAGGCAAATAAACAAGTCTGTTTGTCAAACTGTCCAAATTACATTTTTTGAAATGTGAGAAGAAAATTTTTCTCCCTATTTCCTCCACCCTATAATCCTGATAACCATTATAGTCTGTTTCTGAGTTCTGCTTTTCTAGATTCCACATTAAGTGATTTCATATGGTATTTGTCTTTGTCTGACTTTGTTCACTTACCATAATGCCCTGATCCAAATAGAAGATTTCCCATGGCTGAATAATATATATAACAAATCTTTATCCATTCATGGATACTTAGGTTGTTCCTATATCTTGGCTATTATGAATAATGCTATGATAAACAAAAAGTGCAGGTATCTTTTTGAGATTCTGTTTTCATTTCCCTTGGATATACCCACAGAAGTGGGACTGTTGGACCATACAGTAGTTCTATTTTTAATTTTTTAAGGAACCTCCATACTGTTTTCCATAGTTACTGCACCAATTTTCGTACCCACCAAGAGTGCAGAAGGATTCCCTTTCTCAGCATTCTTGCCAACTATTGTGCTCTCTTGTCTTTTTGATGACAGCCATTCTAACAGGTGTGAGGTGATATTTCACTGTGTTTTTGACTTGCACTTCCCTGATGACTAGTGATGTTGAGCCAATGGTTTCTTAACTTGCAGCAAACAATGAGTTGTTTCTGTAATTTTAACATCCTTGGTAAAATTTTTCTCCTCAGCAACTATTATACCTGAGAATGCAACGATAGTTGTTTTTGATATTTTTTCCATATTACTTCAAAATTTTAAAACCCCAAATTTAACATATTAAAGTTTAGAAATTCACAATTTTTACCATGTCATTAAGCCTACTGTTTCATTCAGCTGACATTTCTTTGTTAGCAAGACTTTCTTTATTTAAATTTTATTTTAAATACAGTTGATATATAATATTATATTAGTTTCAGGCATACAATATAGTGGTCCAACATTTATATACTTAAAAATGTGATCACCAGCAGTCTACTAATCACTTGTAGCAAGACTTTCTTGATGAAGGAAGCAGTGTTGGTTTACACTCTGATGCAAGCTCCCTAATCAAGGTAGCTGCTCCAGAATGCTTCCCTGTCACTGCTGCTGTACCATCAGAAAATGTTTCTACACAAAATTCGAACTCCAAGCCAGATCTGTTGAAAATGTAATCCTTCATATTGTTCTATAGCCCGGAGCTGGTTATATTTGTTGGCAAAGAAGCTGAAGAAAAAAAATTCTTCCTTATCTCACCATCATCTATAATTGCATATCATCTATAATTGCTTATGTAGCAAGAGAATTGCCACTGAGCATTACCTGTGCATTGTCAAGATACAGTAAAACTTTTTTGTTAGTTTTATTTGTTCTTTGAGCTGGTATTAGCTATTTTTTTGTTGCTGACATTTTATTTTTCCATGTAAGGATTACACTACTCAACAATATGTTTTTTTTTTTTTTTATGGTGACGTTGGTTAACAAAATCCAATAAGTTTCAGCTGTACACTTTTAACAATAAGGCATATACATATTTACACTATATGTTCACCTCCCGTAGTTAGATTTCTTTCTGTCACCACATATTTTACCCCTTTTATCCCATCTACCTCCCCCCTCCTCCCCCACCCCCTACTCTCTATAGACTAGTAAACCACTAATCTATAGTCCATGTTCATGAGTTTCTGTTTGTTTGTCCTGCTCATTTGTTGCTTTTAGGTTTGTATCCCACATGTAAGTGATATCATGTGATTTTCAACTTTTTCTGTATGGCTTATTTTGCTTAGCATGGTTATCTTGAGGTCTATCCATGTTGTCGCAAATGGCAGTATTTCATCTCTTCTTATGGCTGAGTCATATTCCATTGTATATATGTACCACAGTTTCTTTAGCCAGTCATCTATCATAGGACACTTCGGTTGCTTCCATGTCCTGGCCACTGTGAATAATGCTGCTATGAACATCGGTGTGCAAATATCTTTTTGGATATGGGTTTTCAAGTCTTTGGAGTAAATACCCAGTAGATCAATTCTTAGTTTTTTGAAGAACTTCCATACTGTTTTCCATAGCGGCTGTACCAATTTGCAGTCCCACCAGCAGTGTATAAGGGTTTCTTTTTCTCCGCATCCTCTCCAACATTTAGTATTACTTGTCCTGTTGATTACAGGTATTCTAACAAGTGTGAGATGTTATCTCACTGTGGTTGTGATTTGCATTTCCTTAATAGCTAGTGACGTTAAGCATCTTTTCATATATTTATTGGCCATTTGTATGTCCTCTAGGGAGAAGTGTCTGTTCAGGTCCTCTGCCCATTTTTTGATTGGATCATTTGTTTTGTTGTTGTTATTGAGTTGTATGAGTTCTTTGTATATTTTGGATATTAGGCCCTTATCGGAGGTGTTTCTTGCAAATATATTTTCTCATTCGGATGGTTCTCTCTTTACCTTGTTGATGATTTCTTTTGCTGAGCAGAAGCTTTTGAATTTGATGTAGTACCATTCATTTATTTTAGCTTTTACTTTCCTTGCTTTTGAGGTCAAATTCATAAAATCCTCTTTAAGTCCAAGGTCCTTGAGTTTAGTTCCTACGTTTTCTTCTATTCATTTTATTATTTCAGGGTATTAGCTATTTTTTAATGTCAAGCAATGGAATCTTTGCCACATAATCACTCAATATTTCCAAGCAAATATCTTTGATGTCATCTTTCACTAATGCCTCAACAAAGTATGTTTCTTTTTGTCTCAGCAATCTTAAAGCACTATTATAAAACACCTAAAAAGCGCTAATGCTTAAATATGAAGTACTGAACATTTGTTTCAATTGGCTTTTTAAGTCAATGTTCATTATTTCAAAATTCTTTTGATTTTGAACTTGTTTATATTTTGTTTGTAAATGTTGTTTATATTTTGATGGTTTCATTGCTCCATTAGTCAGTCCATCTCTACAAGTAACATGCTATAATTTAATACTTCACCACCAATTAACTGAACTCAATGTATGAATGACCATACTTCCTAATAAAACTAACATCAAACTTTCTGATCTTCATTTCTTTGGAATCACTTCCATGGCCATCAGTTAGTTTATTTCTGCTGAAAATGTATATCAAAAAAAAAAAAATCCTGTTCTGCCATTACTTAGTGTTATAAATAATATAAATTTTACTTCCCTAAATTGAAGAAAATTAAAATAATTAAAAATAAGAATTTATAAAAATAAATGAGTACATTTTCTCAGATTTTTGTGTATTACAATTGACAAGCTAACCTCGAAATGTCACATGTTGTGTTGTGGCCCTACTGTTTTTGACTTGTAGGTAGTTAGCACCCTTATGACTCTCCATGTGAGTTCAGCAACATATAATCTCTTCTAAAGGCTGTTCTACTGGATAAGTCCAATAATCATATTCTTAACTTACGTAGCAATATTAAATTATTATAAAAGTTTCTAAACACACAGTTTCAATTTTTATATTTATCATGGTTTGGCAATATTTTGTCTGAGATCATTCTTGAGTAACATTGTATTGCACCACACTCATGGTTTGTTAACTCCTATCTCTTTTTTGGGAACCTTCCTCTCAATTGTTCTACTTCCTTTTAAGTCCTTTTAACTAGGTGGACAGTAATCTACACTTTAAAAGAAAGCAAACAGGGTCAATTATGGGGAATATGAGATAAGGCAGGGTCTACTTTCTCGGACCTTGTCCCTCGTACCTCTTTCCCCATCACATACTTCTCCCACGAATGTTCTAGGCACTTTGTCCATGATGGTCTTGTTTCATTGGCTGACTCTTCCTCACCTAATTAATCATCTGCCTTTGTGTCACTGAGCTCATTTCAATGTCTCTAGAAAGTGATGATGCTGACATTTTTGTAACAGAATCAAATTAAGTAAAACAATTCTAAATCATAGAATATAATCTAAGAGTGTGCTAATTTTTTTTCAAGGGAAGTCAATAGGACTTATAAAATCTGAACATGAACAGTAATAAGATTTGAGAAAGTTTCATATATTTGTTCATCTTTATAATATTGTGTTACTGCTAGAAAATGTGTCTAATTGTTGGAAATGATGTGGCAGAAAAAGAAAGCCAATAAATTGTTTGTTTTTAAGAAAAGACATTATAGGTAATTAGATTTGAAATTGAATAGCAAGATATAAAGAGGAAGGATGGAGATGGAGCCATGAGGAAGATAATTAAGAATGGTGTAACTCTTAAGAATAAAAGATTAAAAAATGAAAGCTTCATCCCACTAAATGTCGTGGGGAATTCACCTATTTTATTTTTGATTCAGTTTTTCTGATACTAGAAATTATCTAATAAAAGTATATTAGACACACTCAATTGCATGAGACACACTCATGCAATTTTGACAAAATTAAAAAAAAGGACTAGTGCACCATTATCAATATTAAATTTGAAGCATAACTTCTTTTGCCTTAGTAATTTTTGTGCCATCCTTGTTTTACTTTGAAAAGGTTTTTATCTCTATGGCAACCACTGCAAAGAAATACACCATGCATTCATTTCCATCAGCTCCCAAAGAAAATATTTTAAGTCCATAGTAAGTTAGCAGTATATTGCATAAAAATTTATAACTATAACCACAAGTATTTATTGATAATAAGACACAAGCAAGACCACTTACATGGTAAATCAGTCCCTTGATATTTCCTAGCTTGGGAATTATACTTAATTAGTATGCTTCTGAAATTTTTATATCATTTAAGAAAAAATAAATGAAAGCTTACAAAATGCACAAAGATATAAAAAGTGAAAACTGTTAAGAGCAATAAAGATAAGAACAATTTAATTTTGGTAATATATTACTCTGACATCATTTACATTATACCAATAAAACAAAGTTTTCCAATAAGTTAAAATTGCATTCTAGCAAAATAGATATATAAAACAAAATAAATGAATTCAGATAAACAGCTGATAATAGAAATGTTCTAAGGTACTACTGGTAATTCACAAAGGATAAGAAGCATATACAGATGGGTAAAGAGAAATGCCTGAATTTTTACCAGCTGCCTGAAGAATCTTGCAACACTCTGAAATTACAATAATAGACATTTCCTTTTCCCAATGACCTGCCCCCTTTACCTTTTTTTAGTTTTGCTTCCAATACTTCTATATTTCTACCTTTACTTGACTGAATAAGGCTTGCTATTGATGAAGTAAGGAGTACCTCTCGGAAAACTATGAATGCTCTTGAGATCAATGCCTCTTACAAAGAGCGAAAGTTTTATTAAATTATATCTACACTGAAAATTTCATTCTGTCTAGATAAATATAATGTCTTGATTCCTATTTTGCCCCAGAGTGACAGTCCATGCTCCTCCTCTCTTCCTATGTGTCTCCAGGGTAGAGGTACTGACCCATATTTGATCCATGTGTGACTTCTCTAACCTCCTCTGGTTCTTCTGGATTATTATTGTTTCCTATTGCTTGCCTCTTCAGTTTCTTCCTATTCATCGACTTCCTTGACTTAGTTTATGGGTATACTCAATTACAAAAAAAAAAAAAATTTACTCTGACCTCTCCAATGGTGATGTTATGCCATTTCTCTTTATATCTACACTTTTGAATACTTCATAACCTCCAACATTCTCAAAACCAACTATACTCCCAACACCCAACCCTGAAATGTCATGTCTGATTCTACACAGCATAGCCACTTAGAAACCAAAGTCATTCAAGATCACCAATGGCTTTGCCTCAGACCCCATTCTCCCTGATGTCTCTAAAGCATTTCCAATTAGAAGACCATCCATCCTTTCCCTTTTAAAAATGTTCTTTTATTCTATTTCTCTATACTTTTAACTTTCTCATTCACTTCCTCACTTATTCCTATATATAAGCTTACCCTAATTTCAAGGTTCTGCCCTCAGTTCTTTTCTTTCTATAGTCTCTTCATTGGCCATCCTACCCACTCCAGTGGCTTCAATTAACACCCCCAAATTGATGACTCTCTAATAGTATATTCTGTTCTTTTCCTTGTGATCTCAGTACAGAAGTGCTGGTGCATTTCCATTTGCAGATCCTTTCAGCAGCTCCAACGCTATTGGCTGGAAACTGACTCATCTTGTCAAAAAAAAAAAAAAGGTTTTCCTCCAGTGTTTTCGACTTTGGTTAAAGGCACTAAGAACATTTCAGATTTAATACCTCAGTAATCTCTTTTGATACATAAGTCCATTGCCTTCTCTCTCTGATCATTCTTTCTTCTTAATATCTGTCTCATCTAGTAATTTTATTTTGTTTTTATAGGCATGACTTTAACCTTTTACTACTCACTGAAAGAATAGTTATCATCCGCTTCAACACACACACACACACACACACACACACACACACACACACTCACACACACCTACACAGAGTCTCTCTCCCTCCCTCCTTTCTCTGTCTCTGTCTCTGTCTCTGTCTCTCGCTTGTGGTAAGGTTAATATTATCAAAGTTTTCATCATGTCTTCACTTCTGCTCAAAAACCATTGAGGATGTTGCTCTGGCAACATTAATGGTAATGTTTTATTCCACCTCTGGTGCAGGTACAGTTTGTGTCAGGTTTGGTTGGTACCCAACTACCATGGGTGTTGGATGCTAATGGCTTCTGTCTGCACCCTTCTCCAGAGGTTTGCCTTAGTCTATAGGAGCTGCCTTGGCCGGAGATACAGAAAAGTTGCTACTCCTATCCCTACCCAGTGTGGTCGGTGGGTATCAAATCTAGCCACTTGCTCCAAGGTAGGATAAATTCTGTGGTGTTCCAGAGTGCCTGGTGGGAGTAGGCTGAGACTAGACTTCTGAAAGCACATTTTTGCCTGTATTATTCCTCTTCTTTTTTCTCCTTCTCTCACTTCCAGTTTTCTTCAGAAAATCACATGCACAAGAATCCCATCTTAGATTCTGGTTTTAGGAAAACCCACCTTGAGCAAATTTCCATGATAGCTCACACAAAACAGGCACTCGATTTTGCAAAGTAAATCACGTTTACTTTCAATAGCTCTACTCTCCCCCCACAAATTGAAATATCACATATTGAAAAAAACTAAAGTGCTATAAAATTAAATTTGCTTTGAGAATTCTATGCTATCACCTGAGGTTACTCAAAATACTATGGACTTTTACAAAGTTAAAGTCTTGCATTATTTATTAGAAACACAATTTGCTGGCTTTAAAAGCCATTAGGCCATAAGAATGTTTCATGTTCTAAATGTTTTGCATTTCTGAAAACTTATATGTTAATATTTTCCAAATTGATTAATAACTTGTAATTAATTATTGGTTTTGGCATCCATCCACCTATATATTTAGTGTGTCCCAAATGAATAAATAACTTTGTACTTGACATTTCCAGCGGTAAATGTACCAAAGAGCTACTAATGTGTTCAGAGTAATGTTCTGAATAAAGATACTGATGCAGGAGTATTAGCATATCGTCACTTTGGCGGAAAGCATCTTCTCCTTTTGCATTCTCTTTAAGTGTTTCTGTGGCTAAGTAGGTAATATTTATAAGACTTTTTCATAGAATACCTGTCACCAGAGTGCTTCGAAAGTGCTTCTGGCTTAATCCCATAATATATCTGAGGGCTAAATTGTGATGAAGCAGATAAATTAGATTAGAATCTTGAGTGACTGAAGTCACAAATTAATCTAATCCTACAAGTGGATAAAAAGCAGCTCTGACTCCCACCCAGGTCCCCACTGACCAGACAATGCTGGTTCCCAACTGTTGGTGCAGGATAAGCAGGGCATGGGGACAGAATGTGCACTCTTTATAATATGTGGAGACCACAAAAGGACCAAGAGTACATATCTACATTTGTCCCCTATAACATGTGGCCTTAATTAGAAAAATAAAGTGGCTCTGGTCAAATTCTCAATATTCTCCATTTAAAGACATGCAAATCTGGATTTTGCTATGAGACCACAAAATAGACAATGGTTACGCTTCATACAGAATAAAGAGATTAATAGCTGTGCAACCCTAAAAAATTGTTAAATGTTTCTGGACCTCAGTTTCCTTATTTGGTGGATTGGAATAATACTACAGTTCCTTTTCAGCTCTAAAATGTAAAAAATTTGATGTCTCTGAAATGGGCCTTCCTACCAGGTCCATCCCTCTGAAATAGCTCCCAGTCTCTCCAATCCTCAGGGTGTCTCCAGTTCAGTAGTGGTCCCCAACATTTTTGGCACCAGGGACCGGTGCTCCTAAGAGAATCTAATGCCTGATGATCTGAGGTGGAGCTGAGGGGGTGATGCTAGCGCTGGGGAGCAGCTGCAAATACAGCGGAAGCTTTGCTTGCTTGCCCATGGCTCACCTCCTGCTGTGCAGCCTCATTCCTAACAGTACCAGTCCATGGCCCAGGGGTTGGGGATCCCTGGTTTAAAGGTATCCCCATGAAATAAGGTGTATCTTCCACAGCAGATACCAATTCTGGGTCTATTCATATTAAATTCTAAGCCATTCAGACTCAACATTCTATCTGAAAAACTGGAAACATTTCCTCTTTATTAATTCAAATAACAGAGATAGTTTATAGGACTATTCTGTTACAATACAAATGGTGTCACTTCACCCTTCATTTAAATAGATAAGAACCTCAGCTCCTGTGGATTAACAATTTATATACAGATTAACTGAAACAAAACCATTGGTTACAATCTTTTTCTTGTTATAGCCTTCCCAGGGCCCTTGGTGTCTTGGCTTCAAGTGCACTGCAAAGACTAGCTAATTAGAGTGAAGTTTACCACAATGAACCATGGGCAAAACTTTATCTAAGAGATGGCCCGTTCTCACAAAATCTGGGCTGCATCTACTGCGTCTCTTTTTTACTTGATTCTAATTACATTGCTAGACATTGTCTCCCCAAATCTTGTTCCTTTGATTTATCTTTCTCACCAGTCACAGAGTGTGAGGCAAAAGTGGAGAATTCTTGTCCTTGCTACATAATTACTCCCTTGTGGACATCTGTTTGACATTAACATGCATTAGCCTCTTTCCCCTCTTCCTGCTTTACTCCATTGCTTCAGAAACTATAATTGATGCAGCTTTGGAGGACACGAAACTAAAGTGATAAAGAGTAACTGGGTTCAAGAAATTAGGAGAAAATTATAAAGTACAAATTTTCAGATAAAGCAGATCAAGGTCATTCCTTGAATTTTTTTCAATGTTCTCTGAAATTCTGGTAGAATTTAGACTACAATATATTTTTCTCCCCAGGTGGCTAATTTAACTCAATAAAAGTTTCCTCAATTATAAGTGTTAATTTAATAGTCTCATAGTTAAATGGAGGGATAACAAGATAATCCTAAATGTTAAGTGAGTTTCTAGAGAGACAGCAAGTAAAGGCAAAGCCAATAATATTGGGCATTAAAACAACAGCAAAGGTTCCCCAAAGTCTGCTATGAGGCTCTGCAAACAGGAATACAGGGATAAATGTAGATTTGATCATTTTTATCCTTTGAATCTCACTGGTTTTGTAAATTCTAGTAAGCTGTTGGGGGAAAGTTGCATAGCCCTTGGGTCCTGAACAGGGTACACAATTTACTAGTTATCCACCTGGAAATGTCAGATAGGATCAAAGTTAATATCTCTTGTAAATTCTCAAGGTATCCTCCGGGAGATATCTTTAGGAAATTTCATAGGAAGTAAATTTGAAGTTTAAAACATGTGCAATAAACATGAACCACTAGTTGTGGCATGCAGGACCTCTAAAATATTATTTATGACATGTATATTTACACATTTATCTGTGGATCCTTGCTGAAGAAGATGCTCCCCCCATATTTATGTTCTACCTAGGATCAGGATTAAAATTATTATTTAAAATAATTTGTTGATTTTTTCCTGTTAGCAATACAAATTCTTGGTATAAAACACTAGTCATTGCTTTAGTGAGTGAGAAGAACTATGGATACACTCACTATGCATTTTACAAGTCAATGTCAGTTTTAACACATAAAGATAAGAAGACAATCTTATATTTCCCCTCTCATTTTAATGAGCAAGCAACCAAATTCCTTTCTGAGCTGAAAATTTATCACTATTCATTCTTTTCCTCACAAGGCAGATCTCCAAAATTCAGGCCCATGTAAAATAATTTAACTGCAACTACCAACAATTGTTAGTGGTTTCTACCAGACTCTGAACTTGCTTCATTGAAAGTATGAGGCCATTTTATAGCTATGAAATTAGCACTGTGGAATAAGCTACCCTAAAGTGATAAGAAATTTTTTTTTTTAATGATATGGAAGGCAGTTCTGACTTGCTTTTGCTGGCTTGCTCTGTTCTATGAAGATTTCACTGACTATGGCTAAGCTATCAGGGTATAGTTTCACATGAAAAATATATCAAGCCCACAAAAACAAATCAGCTTATGGAAAATTTTGCTTAGATGAGTCCCATAGTATGTGCTGATTTCATAGAAGCAGTGAGTTCATTGTCCTTTTTCCTAATGAGATTGATATAATTTAGGAATTATTAGAACATAATTTATGTTACTTGTATCATCTTAAATAAAGCACACAAATCAGTTCAGAAACAAATAAGCCAAAAGAAAAACAAGGCGTTTTTCTATGAACATCCTAGTGAATTTATACATGATAAGCACAGTTTATGCACTAAACAAACATTAAGGCCTCAGCTACTCCACCATGAGGAGACCGACCTTCATCTCCACTTCTTTAAGGAAAAGACCATAGTTTACTTCATATTTGCAAAATTTTTTAGATACTTAATTTCATTATGAAGTTGGATCAATACTGGGCCTCATTAAGCTTCTGGGGTATTAGAATGTGGGCAAGAATTCAGGTAAAAATTAAATAAAATTAGTTCAGTGGAGTGGTAGTGAAAACAGTCATTTTTCCTTAAATAATTTTTGGTGACCAATTAGACATTCTCTTTAATCAAGTCCTAATACCAGGCTGGGGATGAGAATGGTGACAATAGCTAACATCACACAGCATACTTCTCATAATAGCTCTGTGAGGTAGAGATTATTAAATTCTTCATTTAATGAGTGAGAAAGCTGAGGCACAGAGAGGCTGAGGAATTTGCCTAAGATCACACAGCGAATGAGTGGTAAAGCTGGGATTTAAATTCAGGTAGTCTGGCCCTAGAGCCTATGTTGCAGCCTCCATGTTATACCACATGTTGCTTGTACCCCAAGAAACCAGCAGACATACTGCCTGCTCTGTCCTCCCAGACTTTTGTAGGATTGACTATCAGATTCCCACCTTGTTGAAGAAATATGACCCAGTGCCTTTGCCATTAAGCCTGGGCTGGTGTGAAGAGATGCATCCTGATAGAGGTGTTCTCCCTGTCGTTTAGAATGCAAGTAATCCAGACCCCAGAAACAGGCTTCAAAGCCATCTTGGAGCAAGCACTTCAAAGGAAAGTAAAATCTGCACAAAAATGTTGAAAGGAGGGTTGGTTGCCTGGAGATGTATTTTAAAAAAAGGATAGTTTTTGCCTGGAGAGAAAAATAAGAAGGCATGGGCAGAGAAGCTAAACTGAGAGCACAGTAGAGGAGTAAATGTAAGGAATTTTAAACACAAAATTTCTTTTTAGGATCCAGGAACAGAGTGCAAGAGTGATGTGTCATTTTGGTCCAACCAAATTTCTACTTGGGAAAGTAACTATAGTGGATTCACCAATAAGTGTTTTTCAGAGACCTAGAGTGATCTCTTTTAAAAAGGCTATGGTAGTTTCATAGCAACATTGAGGATTATTCAAACATGTACTTCGTGCCATGATAAAAGAGAAATCCAAAATTATGTTAAAATAATTTTTAAAATATCTTGGCAGATTTTATTAAAATATTAAAATATCTTATAAGGAATCTATATGTTAGAGGGAATGTTCATAAATGCCAGTTCTTTTGAGATGTTTCATGTAAATGTCTGAACATGCTTAGCTTTCTGAAATCTTCCACTTTTCACTAAGATAGTTTTCTGGGCATCCATCTAGTTAGTGTCTTTATCCCTCTACCAGATTGTCCATGCTACCTCTCCTTCCTCACAATTCACCCCCTAATTCTCTCACATATTTTCTTACAGTTATTTATTCCAATGCTCTCCCAGTTATTCAACTAAAACTGCTCTCTCAGCTGGACCAATGCCAGTCACTTCTTCTCTTATTCATCATCTCTCTCCTTACTTCGTTTCAGATTTGAATCCCTTGAACTCTCCTTGTATCTTAAAACTCTCTTCTGTTGATTTCTCAGCCCTGCAGTGTGTTGGTTCCCCTTCCTGGCCCTCCTCCGTCCTCATCATGAGCCGAACATCCTCTCCGCCTCCAGGTAGGTGACTGCCCACAGTGTGCTCCTTCACTGCTATCTAATACATTCTCATCTGTGGCTTAGGGTCAATATCCAACATTAGTTGAATTTTAAAAACTGTGTTAATTTATAAAGGATATGGCACTGAAAAATGTGCTAGCCAAGTGTTTTATTTGTAGGACTTTAAAAAGGTAACAAAGTGGAAAAAAAAAGTTTAATGGCACATAAAAGATTCAAAGAAGAAAATCAGGAGGTTAAGAAAAACAAAGCCCACTAATCTCAGATATGTGTCACTACCAAACATTGTGAGGTTAAAAGCAGCTTTAGAGTTTGAGAAACTTACTACCACTATATTTTATTAAATGAACACTTTATAATCTGAGATTTAGCAGCATAAAAGATAACAAAAGGAATAAAATTAACTAATGGAAAATTCAAACAGAACTTTGGTGTGCTACTTGGAAAAAATAATAGTCTTTTTGTGTTTATTGAAAACTCTACACAAAGGGTTAAATAGAAAAATAAAATGCATTTATTAATCAGAATTTTTATGCCTTAATAAAAATAATAGTAGTAATATTAACAAGTTTCTACAATGTTTAGTTATTTTTCAAAGTATGTTTACAAGTGATACCCATGTTTGAAACTCACAATTATGAGATATTGGTAGAGTAGAAATTACTATCTACTTAATCATTGAGGAAAACCAACAAATCAATAATTCATTTAATTAAATTAAATGTTCTGCTTTTTTAAGGCCTAAGGGTGAGGTGCTTAAGACTTACTATATATTTTATAAACTTAATGATAGTCAATTCCTTCCTGGTCAAACAGCTATAATCAGAACATAAGAGTTTCTTGACAATGGGTCAATACAAAGAATTTTAAATTCATAGATTTTTCTGTTGTTTACTATTGTAAACTTTAATGAAATGAAAAATTATTGGTCTAAGTTTTCAGAATATGTGTATGTATGCATGTAGGTATGTGTATATATATGTACACATATCTACATACACTATATTTTATATGTCTAAAAGAGCTGAGCATGACCTAACTCTTGCACAGAGAAGAAATAGTGGCACTAATAAAGACCTAAACATAAATATGTAAGAATGCTCATTTCTTAAATTGATTTGCTTCCATTTCAAGTAGCTTATAAAGCAGAATAAGTCATCGAGTATATGTGGAAATAATCATTTGTAAACATGGATAATGTCAATCATACCTGTTCTGGCCACTCTCATCGATAAATACAATTATAGAAGAGCACTAGCAACAATGACAAACCATGCCTAACAGCATATTTAAAATTCTATTATATTCTTTAGTTTCTAACACCATGTTACTCTTGATAGAAGATAAAATAAAAGTAATATAAAATTATCTGGGTTATTCATATTTATAAATGGAATAAATTTGCATAAAACTGGTTGAACTTTACAAATTGAATACATTCCTCTATAATTACCATGAAGAATACATAAGTTTAATTTATTCATTAACCCACCTTTTGAAATGTAAGCTTTGCTAAAGTGCAATTTCAATTTGAAGCATTATTATTTTTAAAAAGCCTGATTTGAATATTTTTTCAGTTCAGCTAGTCTTACAAAGACTCATAATTATTCTACAAGCCAAATTAAGAAATGTGGGTGGGAAGAAGGTAGATTTCAAATGTATTTGTACATGATTAGATTATCATGCCATAAAAATATGAATGGTAGACAAAATGGCAGCCTTTGCTGGTGTTACATAGAGTTGTCAGGCCCTATTCTAGTCAGGATTTATTAATGATCTGAATGAAGACTTAGAGGGTAGGCTTATTAAAATTTACGGTGATGTTAAGCTAGGAGATATTTCATTGGGAAAAATCCTAATATAATAGTATTAGGGACTAAAATCTAAAAGATGAAGTTTAACGATGACAAGGATCAATTCCAACTCAGATTCAGAAAAGCAAGCACACAACAACAGGACGAGTGAAGCTCTGACTCAGCAGAAGTTTTCACAAAAACAAGAGGCGGAGCGGAGCACTGGACTGACCGCATGTCAGTATCAGTCAAAGTGCAGTGCTGTTATGCCCTTAAAACCTTAAGAGGGTAGATCTCAGGTTGAATATTTTTCACACACACACACACACACACACACACACAGCTCTGCGATCTCAAACCACCTATGGAATATAAGAATTTTTGGGGGGTTGAAATTAAATATCTGTTTATTATTATTATTATTATTTTCTAATTTATTGAGTTATAATTGACAATTAAAAATTGTATGTATTTAAGGTGTACAACTTGATGATCTGATATGTTGTGAAGTATTCATCACAACCAAGCTAATTAACATATCTATCATTTAACATAGTTACCTTTTTTATGTGTGGTGAAAACACTTAAGACTTACCTTTTTAGCAAATTTCAAGTATACAATATAGTATTGTTAACCTATAATTACCATACTATACATAAGATCTCCAGAACTTCCCTTGTATAACTGAAACTTTGTACCCCTTTGCCAATATCTTCCGATATTCCCCTCCCTCATCCCCTGGTAACCACCATTCTACTCTCTGTTCCTATTAGTTGCACATTTTTAGACTCCACATGTAAGTGAGAAGGTTCAGCATTGATCTTTCTACGCCTGGCTTATTTACTTAACATAATGTCTTCCAGGTTCATCCATGCTGACACATCCTTGCTAGCAGGACTTCCTTCTTTTCTAAGGCCAAATAATATTTCATTGTGTGTATCTATGCATACTTTTTCCTTTATGCATTCATTTGTCAATGGACACAGGTTTTTTCCGTGTCTCGGCCATTATTAATAATGCTGCAATGAACATGGGAGTGTAGATATCCCTACTCTATCTGTAGAAATTGTTATATTTTGTGTTTCTGATCATTTTAACAGGTGTGATATCTCATTGGAGTTTTGCTTTGTTTTGCCCTGATGATTAGCAACATTGAGCACCTTTTCATATACCTGCTGACCATTTGTATGTCTGCCTTTGAGAAATGTCTATACAGGTCCTTTGCCCATTTTTTTAATTGGGTTATTCCTTTCTTTGCAATAACCCAAGTTACCTGAGTTCCTTCTATATCTTGGATATCACATAGAGAGTATAACATCATCAGTTTCCAGGAAGGGGTAGTAACTAGAAGGAAAATATTTCTTGGTTGTTGAAGACAGAAATTAGTTCAGAAACATGGCTCTAGATGCAATAGACATCTTGGCTATCACTATGAGAAAACAGGATAAGAAGCCTGGAAATTAACTTCACAAGGTCATTTCATTGATTCCTTGGTCCCCAGTGGGTTAAATGCTCAAGACAGCTACAAAAACATAAATCTAGGGAAGTAATTTTTAAATTTTTTCCTGAGACTAAAATTTTGATTCAGGTGGATTAATGAACTCTTAAATGGAAAGAGGCTGTAGCGCTAAAGGGAAACTATAATTGTAAACACGGGTGTTGAAAGTAGAAACCAAATGTGACTACTTTATAAATAATTTTAAAGTATCAGCATAGTTCCAGTTACTAGCAATGTACCCTATCCTAGTTGCTTATAAACTTCAGTTTCTCCATCAAGATTAGAGTAGAACCTACTTCATAGGGCTAATGTGAGAAATAAATTAAATAATAATTATGAAGCATTTAACACATAAGTAGCCCATAAATGTTAGCCATTATTCACAAAGTTTTAATTTTCTTAGCCATCAAAACTTATTAACTCCTTTTGTGTTCACGAAAATTCTGAACATAGAATTTTTTAAATTAAAACTTAGAAATCATTCAGTCCAAATTAAATCTTAATTGCAATTACCACCCCGCCTCGCAAACGAATCAAGAATTAAAAACAGACCTGCTCTAGTGGAAGGTGTTAGTTTTAAAAAAGAAACACCATACACAGAAGCCTTGGCTCAATCTCAGGCTGTAATGGAAGTATACTGCATATAGTAAAGGGCATACTTGCCACATTTTGCTAGGTCCTAAATAAAGCTGAGTATGTTCAGTCCCATTCCTGACACCCCCAGAAGGCCCAGATTGTTTTCTAGGAAAGACTATCAGAATGTTAGAGGGTCAGAAATTCATATGGGAAGAGAAAGAGTTGAGAGAATTGAAATTTTATTAACCTGATAAGAGATAAACCTTGGTAAAATATACCATTGGTCCTCAAATATTTGAAGGACTCTGACATATTTGCAGCAACAGTCTTATTTGCCAGACAGCAGGACTGGAAATAATAAAAAAAAATGACGAAAAGACAGATTTGGTGTTATACACTGAGACAGTAAAAGAGAATGTGGGATTAAAAGACAGAAGCTCCAAACTTAAGGCCTGGTTTTACTTTTTATTAGCTTTGATTTTAGACAAGTCACCTAAACTCTATGAGTCACAGAATCCTCCCTGTAAGGTCAGAAGTTAATAATAATCATGTGAGAAAGCATACATAAAATATTTTGAGACTTAAAAATGATATAAAAGAATAATAATAAACCACAAGATGGGGTGCCCCATTGCTAAAAGCGTTTAGGAGAAGCTGAGTGATTATTACTGCAGGGATTCTTTTAACTAGGGATAAGGCTACCTAGACTAGAGATGAAAGGTAATTGCTATACTCCTAATTGTAAGTATAATTTATTCATATTCTATATAGTTTATCTCAAAGGCAGTAAATAGTAATGATAGAATTACAGAGTCAGTAATGTCAATAATTTAATTTGGCTAAAGAATGTAGTTAATATCCACAATCCACAGAATTCATGAACAGGCTAGAATTCCACAAAGATACTCATCAACTTAACTCTGCAAATATCAGCTTAACTAAAAATCCCCAAATATAACCAAATATGCTCTAGATCAAATTACGGTTAATTCATTTTACCCAAACTATATTTCTACATTTGTCCTGCCAATCTTGAAAATATATAGAATTTTCTGGATTGTTTTTGTCCAATTCTCTAATTTCAGTCTTTGGATAGTTGATACTCTCCTTATGCCCATCTGCTTGCTATATTTTGGTTTTGTTTTTATTAGTGTTCAGAAACAAGTAACCCCTGAGCTATCAATGCCTGCCAGTTGTTCCAAGTTTACTTACCCTTTGACCCTCCTTTCCAGGTGGACCTTGGGGCCCTTGAATCCCCAGAGAACCCTATGATGAAAAAAAAAGACACATGTTAATAGACTGTTTCATGTACACCTGGCTCACAAAGAATGTTGTGGAAATTAATATCTACTTTACTAATTAAACAAAAATTTTAAAGTGATTTGAATTCTTCCAAAGTTACATAAATAATGATGAACTGTCCTTCTTTTACTGGTTTATCTTGATAGTTAACTCCAAGGAAGAAAAAAAATAAAGTAATTCCAAACAAGGTGTGAGGCCCACTGTCCACTTCCAGTGGTGACTCCCACATGGTCAGAACCACATTTCACCAAACTACCATACATAAATGGTAACAATATTTGCAAGCAGAAAAAAAAATGCCTCTTTATATATTCAAACTCTGTAAATACATCTATATTTGTGATTGCTAGCTTTGTATAGATCCTCTAAGAAACTAAGAAAACACATGATTATGACGTTACCTTCAACATGTCTATTCATAATATTTAATTTTTAGTATTATAGACATTATTTAATAATTTCTCATAATATTGTCAAGTGGTAGGGAAAATAATCATTTTTCAGATCATAAAAAAGGCTCATGAAATCCCAGGTGTTGTTAATCTGGAAGTCAACTCTTCCCAATTCTTACAGATAGTTATTGTTATACAGGAATTCCAATCCATCTTGACAATCAAAATGATATTGCTAGCTTTAAAAAAATCTTCAGCAGTTAATGCTAAGTTGTTACTTCTTCTGAAAGCTTTTTCTTAGTCTCTCCTGATGCTTCCTCCTTCCCTATTCAAGCTTTATGTGGGAGATTTAGGTCCATTTTCTTCTCAGTCCACATTCTCTTGCCAGTGGGGTTTGAATTCTCTAGGCCAATAATTCTAGATTTATAACCCTGGTTTATTTTCTAATCTAATTGTCCACATATCCAATTGTCTGACCAGACTCATTCCTTTTTCTTTAAAAGTCATGGGTACCTTAAAACTAAAACATCAGATGTGCTTGTGATGACCTATAATTATCTATCATGTATATTCTCATTTTTCATAGAAACTAAATTTTTAAAATGTATCATGCATAATTTTACCATCTAATTTTATTTTGAATGGAAAAAAGTTATAGACATTTTAATTTTTATTGAGATAGGTTTAATTTGATTAAAGTTGTCATAATTTAGCATAAATTATGGAAACTAATTTTTAAAGAACATTAGTACAAAAAATTCTACATGTATCAATAATCTTCAGTATTCCCTCAAATCTGACTCCTCCACAAAATACTAATAAAATGTATGTATTTATTACTTTCATTTCTTTTATCTACTTTTGAAAAATTTAATGTTATAAGGACGTGTGGAGCCTATGTTTTATTGATTTTGATAGAAATAAAAACCAGGGAATGAAAAAAGTGATTAGTTCTGTTTGTTGCTATAAAAAACACCTGCCAAATGTTATGTAACTAAGGAAAGTTGGCTAATTAGGCCAACTTTAGGATGGTAAATTCCTAATGTGTATAAGAAAAAAAATGTTAAAAATCAAAAATACCAAGAATTAATTACAATATAATAACAGGGAGCTGTATCATTATTTAACAGATTGACACAATCTTGGCTCTACATTAAACTCTTCCCTTTTACCCTTAGGAAACTAGTGTCATTTCATGAATAGTCAAACTTATATATAACATTTTTGATATCCATCCAGATGCTAACAGCTCTTTCAGTGTGTTTTTTAAAAGAGCTACTAAAACATGTACACACCAAACATTCATCAAGAGATTACTATTAATTTTGAGCGACATATAATAAAAATTCCACTTCCTTTACAATTTTTTCCTTTGAAAAAATTATATAATATAACAAAAGCATACATAACACAAAAACACTAAACTTGATTTTAAATGTGTTCAATGGATTAAAAACTATTTTTGAGAACCTTCTGTGTGCAATGTCCAGATAGCAAGATAAAGTACGTTCACCTACATAAACCCACTTACATGCCTCCTGAATGTTCATGATTCTGAATCCTCTCTCTGCCCTTTCCCTTCTTAAGTCTAGGAATTCGGTGAAAAATTGGGAAATTATTTTTAATCTCCAATGGATTACTATTTGAATTATTTGTGACCCATTTTAAATCCTAGCCATGTTGTATTAGTGTTCAGAACATTTTTGAGCTGTATTTCCCAAACATTAGTTGACATGTACATAGAAAAATGATATTAATATTGTCATTAATAAAACATAGGCCAATCAACTATAGAAAAATTATATTTTTTACAAATTAAAATTTGTGGATGATTTATTATTTACAATTATCTAGCTCATTCTTCCTCTCATTTAGTAAAATAAAAAAATATATATTTATTACTTACTATGAAAGTTATACATATACCTAAGCCCCAGCTTACTTAAATTAAACTTGGGTAGGGCTTAGCATTTGTCTCAGAACCCTCCCACAATTCTTTCTTACTCTAGCCTTGTAAATGTCATTATTTGTGTATTTTACTTTTCCTCTTAATTGATTATGATTTCTAGAGGACAGAGGATCATTTTTTTTTTATCTTCTATCACACTTATAGAAGAGATTTAATAAACAGTAAATTGAATTATAAGGAAGAAAATACTGAAATAGAATAACACTGGTTGGTGGTGGTGGTAGAAAACAGTGTTCTGTTCTACACATAATATTTATTTTCAAAATGTGGACTTGGATTTAAATACTACATTGGAGAGCTTTCAGTCTTGTCTGCGTTCCTCATCTAAAGTGATTCCTCCATTCTCTGATATCTAAGGGTAAATCTGCCTACTGTTCATCTAATAATAGATCATTTAAGACCTATAACATCATCTCTATTACAGACCTTATTTAAATATTTGACTACTACTTGAGATTTTACAGACATATATTATTTTTCTAGTTAGGGAATCATATCTTAAGTGTCTTTGTGCACACGGCATATTTGCATACTCAGTACATTATTTTCTTTTCTGATTTACTTTGCCAAAGAATAATGACTATCCACTTTTTCTACTTTTTTTTAAAATCTATTTAGTCTGCTATCAAAACAACTGTAAACTGGGTTATTCCCAAAATTTCACAAACATAAAGATTTATTGCTTTTCAGAAAGAGAAGCTTAAGAATATATTTAGGATATTCATGATATAAACATCTGCATATGTCTATCAGGAATTCTGGACATTAAAAATATTCATCAAGAAAGGAATTTGTAAAGCTGTATCTCTTTTGGCTAGGATAAAAATATGCAAAAATAGTCCAATCCAGTACGCCATTTTAAGTTCCAGTGGACAGCTATTACAGTGTGTAACATTTCATATACCTCTCTCTGGACAATCTGCTGATTATTTAAGACCAGCTAGAGCTTATCATCATGCAAGCTCATGTAAATATTTAACTGGGAAATTACTTAGAATTAACTGGTTCAGAACAAAATTTTGAAGTGTTTAACAAATACAGCAGATCTTTAGTAGAGTTAATAGGGTAGGTTAATTGCATTTGACACATTTTTATTTGCGAAAAGAGGCAAGATATATTCATAACTTCTCAATCAAAGAAAAAAGCTGAAGTAAAAAAGGGAAGTTTCATTTTCATGTATTATTTGCATTCCCTTGCCAGAAATGCTACAGAACATATGATACCTAAAACTGACTTCAACAAAAATGTTATGCAAGTAAGTGTATTTTAAGTGTTATGATTATTGCTTTAGAATATGCTTCACAGACTTGAAACATAAAATTAAACAAAAACTGAATAAATTCTTAAAATTCCACTAGGGCATTTTCTGTGTTTCAAATAGGCTATATAAAAATTAAAATTGAAAACAGAGTTTATCTGTTTTAATAAAAAATTTCATGCCTTTAATATGAGAACAATGGGAACAAACTATAAGTTGGAGACATCACAACAAATAACAAAAGCAAATAAATAAAAATATTACAGACATATAGTCCAGTTATGGGAAGAGATTTTTATGTTAGTTCTGAGAAGCAGCATTTAAAACTGTTTATGTTAATAAATTAAAGGAGCAACCAGTTTTATGTTATTTCACAGAATTATAATAACAGAAAAAAAGAATTTCCTGGGATCTTCAGAAACATGGCAGAGTGAGAGACGTCCCCAGATCTCTCCCCTTGAAACAACAATAAGCTGAACATCTAAAACTCAATAAAAAACATCCAAACTACACGCCAGCACATCTGAGCATGGGATCTGCACTAAAGGGCTACTACAGGTCAGAACCCTGAGTGTTGGGTGGTGGACTGGGAGAAATAAAGATGCTGCCTCTCACAGCCAGAACTCCCTGTAGGAGGAGGGGGAGCAAAGAAAGTATGGTGATTTCCCCGAACAGCCCTGCCTGAGAGTGCTGTGAGCTCCATGCAGCCGGTAGCAGTGCCCAGTCATCAGGGCAGAAGGTAGAGAAACAGAGATGGCAGAAAAGTGGGGACAGTAGAGAAACAACAGTTGATTTTTACCAGTCGCAGTTGCAAAACAGAAACTGAGTTGTAGCCCCCAACCCTCAACCCAGAGGGTGCTGCCTCCCTTTCCCTCCGGGACAGAATGCTGCAAAGCCCCAGGGGAATCTGAGGAAACTCTACCGAAACTGTCACTTACATGGACAGGATCTGAAACTGAGGGTAGCGAGTGTGATTAAAAATCTATAAGGGGAAAAAAGACATTATTAAGACTTTATATAAAGCAGAGATCTAAGAGGCTTAGATGCTATCTACTGGAAACCAAAAGATAAACACCTTCTTTGCAACAGGGTAGGGACCATTCTATAATAAATCTTCTTTCTGGAAAAAAACAAACAAACAAAAAACAAACACACTTCCATTAATGACCAGGCAGAGAAACAGTCCATTAAACACCATGAACAACCACGGTGACAAGGCATCTCAGAAAGAAAGAAAAAAATCTCCAGAAAATAAGCTTGTAAACATAGAAATATGCGACTTAAATGACTGAGAATGCAGGATGGTCCTTCTGAAAGAACTCAATTAGATCCGAAACGAATCACATCAACAATTTCAGAAACTGAAAAAATAACTAGATGAGCAGAATGAGTTCTTTAGCAAGGAGACTGAAACTTTCAAAAAGAACCAAATAGACCTTCTAGAGATAAATAACACACTGCAAAAGTTGAAAAATGAAATAACAAGCTTGGAAAACAGAGTCAACCAAATGAAGGAAAGGATCAGTGATATTGAAGACAGAAATCTAGAAATAAATCAGAAGGAAGAAGAGAGAAACCGAAGAATGAAAAATAATGAAAGAGAAATACAAGAACTAGCTGATACCATCAGGAGAGGAAACATAAGAATAATGGGAATTCTCAAAGAGGGGGAAAGGAGCAGGGATTAGAAATTATTTTCAGACAAATAGTTGACGAGAATTTCCCAAATCTAAGGAATGAGCTGTAGCTTGGAATTCAAGAAGTCAATAGAACACTCAATTATCTCAACCCAAAAAGGACTTCACCAAGACACATTGTATTAAAATTATCAAAAATCAATGACAAAGACAAAATTCTCAGTGCAGCCAGGGGAAAGAAGATGGTAACCTATAAAGAAAAAACCTATAAAGATTATCCTTGGACTTCACAGCATGAACCTTACGAGCCAGGAGTGAAATCAAATATTCAAAGTATTAAATGAAAGGAACTACCAGCCAAGAATAATGTATCCAGCTAAGCTCTTCTTTAGATATGAAGGAGAAATAAAGACTTTTCCAGACATACAAAAATTGAGAGAATTCTCCACTACACGGCCTGCACTATAGGAAATACTGAAAGGGGTCAGCTCACCTAAAACAAAATGATAAAAAGAAAATACATAATTAGGAGTAAGGTGACTAGCAGGCTGCTAAAAGCAGAGGAGTTGCAACCCTTACTAGGAACAGGACATTATAAGCTTAAAATAAGAAGAGATTTGCTATAGCGAGATAGTAATGAATGTTCAGCATACGTAGGGACAAATTGAGACAACAGTGACTGAAAAGGGGAGGATTTAAAGATCCAAATTTTCAAAGGGAAATGGAGATAAGGCACACGCAGAAGAAAATTGACATATATATATATATATATATATATATCCTTTATATATCTGTAATGGTAACCACATGCCAAAGATTCAGAACCAGTGTATAACATAAACAAGAAAGACCAGAGGGAAAACCCAAAAAAGCCAACCAAAATAAAGAAAACAGAAACACAAGGACAAGGAAGCAATGGAAACACCGAGCTACCAGAAAGCAAAAGATAAAATGGCTATAAGAAGACCTCATATTTCAATAATCACCCTAAATGTAAGTGGACTGAACTCACCAATAAAAAGGCACATAGTTGCAGATTGGATCAAAAAACGAAACCCAACCATATGCTGCCTCCAGGAGACACATTTCAGTTCCAAAGACAAATATAGACTCAAAGTGAAAGGATGGAAAATGATATTTCAAGCAAATGGTATTCAGAGAAAAGTGAGAGTAGCAGCACTAATATCAGACGAAACAGACTTCAAAATAAAAAAGGTAAAGAAAGATACTGAGGGACACTTCATAATGATAAAAGGAATTATGCACCAAGAAGACATAACACTTATTAATATCTATGCTCTCAAACAGGGAACCCTGAAATATGTGAAGCAATTACTAACAGAACTAAAGGAAGAAACAGACCAAAACACTATCATGGTAGGGGACCTAAATACCTCACTGTCAGATATGGACAGATCATCCAAACAGAAAACTAATAAGGAAATAACATCCTTAAATGATACATTATACCAACTAGACATAATTGACATTTACAGAACCTTCCATATCAAAACAGCTGCTTATACATTCTTCTCTATAGCACATGGAATATTCTCAAGAATTGACCACATACTGGGACACAGAGATAGCCTCAACAAATATAAGAGGATTGATATCATACCAACCATATTCCCTGATCATAATGCTTTGAAACTCGAGATCAACTATAAAAAGAAAATGGAAAAAATCACAAATACATGGAGATTAAACACCATACTACTGAAGAATAACTGGGTCAGAGAATAAATAAAAAGAGAGATCAAGAGATACATAGAAACGAATGATAATAATAGTAAAACATATCAAAACTTTTGGGACATGGCAAAAGGGATCATAAGTGGAAAGTTCATATCATTACAGGCCTATCTCCAAAAACAAGAATGAGCCCAAATAAATAACCTAATGCTTCATCTTAAAAAACTAGAAAGGGAAGAACAAATGAAGCCTAAAGTCAGCAGAAGGAAAGAAATCATCAAAATTAGAGCAGAATGAAATAAAATTGAAAACAACAACAACAACAACAACAACAAAAGCAACAGAAAAAACAAATGTAACAAAGAGCTGGTCCTTTGAGAAAGGTAATAAAATTGACAAACCCCTGGCTAGACTCACTAAAGAAAAAAGACAAAGGACACAAATAAACAAAATCAGGGATGAAAAATGGAAAATTATGACTGACATCACAGAAATACAAAGGATCATACAAGAATACTATGAAAAAGTGTATAACACCTAATTTAATAACCTAGAAGAAATGGACCAGTACTAGAAAGATACAACCTTCCTAGACTGAATCAAGAAGAACTGGAAAATCTAAAGAGACTGATCAGCAGTATGGAATTGAAACAATCATCAAAAACCCACCAAAAAGTAAAAGTCCAGGACAAGATGTCTTCACCAGTGAATTCTACCAAACATTCAAAGAAGATTTAAAACTATTCTCCTCAAACTCTTCCAAAATTTGAAGAGGAGGCAATACTTCCCAACTCATTTTATGAGGTCAAAACCTGATACCAAAACCTGATAAAGATAAAACAAAAGAAGAAAACTAAAGATCAATATCTCTCACGAACACAGATGCAAAAATCCTAAATAAGATACTAGCAAACTGAATACAGCAACATTTTAAAAAGATTATACACTACAATTAGGTGGGCTTCACCCCAGGGGCACAGGGATGATTCAACATAGGCATATCAATTAACGTGATACACCACATAAACAAATTAAAAATAAGAATCATATGATCATATCAGTAGATGCAGAAAAAGTCTTCAACAAGATAGAACATCCACTTATGATCAAAACACTTAAAAAAATTGGTATACAAGGAAGGTACCTTAACATAATAAAGGCCATATATGACAAACCCTCAGCCAACATTATACTTAATGGTGAAAAACTAAAAACTTTCCTTCTAAGATCAGGAACAAGGCAAAGCTGTCTACTATTGCCACTCTTGTTCAGTAGAACATTGGAGGTCCTAGTGAGTGCAATCAGATATGATAAAGATATAAAAGGTATCCAAACAGGAAATGGATGACATGATTCTCTATGTAGAAAATCCTAAAGACTCCACAAGAACACTACTAAAAACAATAATTAAATACAGTAAAATCTCTGGATAAAAAATAAACGTTCAAAAATCCATAGTTTTCCTATACTCTAATAATGAAGTATCAGAAAAAAAAAGTGGAAAAAATAATTCCTTTTGCAATTCCAACAAAAAGAATAAAATATCTAGGAATAAATTTAATGAAACAAGTGAAGGACCTAAATAATGAAATCTATAAGACCTTATTAAAAGAAATAGAGGAAGATACAAAGAAATGGAAATATATTCCATGTTCTTGAACTGGAAGAATGAACATAGTTAAAATGACCATATTACCTAAAGCATTATACAGATTTAATGCAATCCCCATCAAATCTCATTGGCATTTTTTAAAGAAATAGAACAAAAAATCACTAGATTTGTATGGAAGCACAAAAGACCCCGGATAGTCAAAGCCATCCTGAGAAAAAAGAACGAGGCTGGAGGCATCATGCTGCCCAACTTCAAATTATACTACAAAGCAACAGTAATCAAAATGGCATGGTATTGGCAGCAAAACAGACTCACGGACCAGTGGAACAGAATCGAGAGTCCAGAAGTAAACCCATACTTATCTGGGCAAACAATTTTCGACAAAGAAGCCAAAAACATACAGTGGAGAAGGGAAAGTCTCTTCAATTTATGGTGCTAGGAAAACTGGAAAGCCACCTGCAAAAGAATGAAACTAGACTGTTGTCTATCACCACACACCAAAATTAACTCAAAATGGATTAAGGACCTAAATATAAGACCTGAAACAATAAAATGCATAGAAGAAAACATAAGAACTAAACTCAAGGACCTTGGAGTTAAATAGGATTTTATGAACTTGATCTCAAAAGCAAGGGAAGTAAAAGCTAAAATAAATAAATGGGACTACATCAAATTCAAAAACTTCTGCTCAGTGAAAAAAAATCATCAACAAAGTAAAGAGAGAACCATCCACATGGGAACATATATTTGCAAGTAACACCTCCGATAAGGGCCCAATATCCAAAGTATACAAAGAACTTATACAACTCAATAACAACAAAAACAAAACAAATGATCCAATCAAAAAATGCGAAGAGTACCTGAACAGATACTTCTCTCCAGAGAACATACAAATGGCCAATAAATATATGAAAAGATGCTCAACATCTCTAGCTATTAGAGAAATGCAAATCAAAACTACAATGATATACCATCCCTCACCTGCTAGAATAGCTAGAATCAACAGGACAAGTAATAACAAATGCTGGAGAGGATATGGAGAAAAAGGAACCCTCAAACACTGCTGGTGGGACTGCAAATTGGTACAGCCACTATGGAAAACAATATGATGGTTCCTCAAAAAACTAAGAATTGATCTACCATATGATCCAGCAATCCCGCTACTGGGTATTTACCCCCAAAACTTGAAAACCCATATCTGAAAAGATATTTGCACACCGATGTTCATAGCAGCATTATTCACAGTGGCCAGGACATGGAAGCAACCGAAGTGTCCTATGATAGATGACTGGCTAAAGAAACTGTGGTACATATATACAATGGAATATGACTCAGCCATAAGAAGAGATGAAATACTGCCATTTGCGATAACATGGATAGACCTTGAGATAATCATGCTAAGTGAAATAAGCCAGAAAGAAAAAGCTGAAAGCCACACGATATCACTTATACATGTGATATAAACCTAAAAGCAACAAATGAGCAGGACAAACAAACAGAGACTCATGGACATGGACTATAGACTAAGTGGTTATTTAGGAGTGGGGGTGGAGGTGGGAGGTAGATGGGGTAAAGGAGGTCAAATATAGGGGGACGGGGGAGGGTGAAGAGGGTAAAGGGGATCAAATATATGGTAGCTGAAGGAAACTGGACTTTGGATGGTAACATACAATAGAATATACAGATGTCAAATTATAATGTACATCTGAAAATTGTATAATTGTATTAACCAATGTTACCCTAATAAACTTAAAAAATAATAAAAAAATAAAGTGACAGAAAAGCTAGAAATCTGGCAGTCACAGCCTAGCAAAAAAAAAAAAAAAAGAATTTCCCTTTGGTTGTATAAGTATTCAGAAAAAGAATTCTATATTATATGTAAAAAAACCTATTATTTTTTCATAAGCAGTTGTCAATGCACACTAGGAAATAGATGTCTTTGAAATAAAAAGTAGAATCTCTTCTATATACTAAAAAAAGCTCTTACAAATCTATCCATTAACTGACAAGAGAAGTATAAGAAGAGCTGTCACCAGAAATAAAACACTGTAAAATATTTGTGTAGACAAATATTTTTTGTCTACACAAAATGAATGTTTCAGTCATTATCATAAACAAGTTCTATAACTGGATGGACAAGTTTATCCTATCCTCAACAGTTTAAAAAAATAGAGGTCATGTGTGGTGCTTTCAAAACTTAATTTCATTCAAAAGCCCTGGCAGCATTTTAGACAAGAGAAATATGAATTATGATTGTTCCATGTGGTTGCATGGGCAAATTTTAATAATAATCTTTTTCCATGTTTTTTGAACTCAGAAATCATATCTCTTTCTATTTTATATAGATTCTGAAATAGCATGTTCTCAGCTCTACTGATTCAGCAATAATACTAGAAATGTTATAAAGTGAATAGAAGTTATAGTCTGTAAATTTGGAATGCTATGGTACATGTAAGTCCCCCAAACTTTCTTCTAACAATGATTTTTGTCCCTTTTTGAGACATTCCATTTCATAAGTTGTATATATCCTCAGTTCCTTTTCACTTTGCAAATTATGTAGCACAGTGGATTGCATTTAATGGGTGTTCAATGGATGAACGACTGCTAAGATTCTGATTCTTTACACTTTTGGTACTTCTGCTGTAGTGAGAACATTAATTGCCATAGCTACAGAAATTCCAATTTAGAAACATATTATTCATCAACAAATCCCACTTGATACCAAAATAATTCAAGTTATTTTTAATTCTTACATGGCAGTATTGCAAAATAGATGCTATACTTTCACGTGGAGGAATTTATCGTTCATTAGAAATATAATCTGAATTCTTTAATTTATCTCATTGATGAGGATTAAGTACTTAGTATTTCAAAAAACAACATGATGGAAGAAATTAAAGTATCTAATCAAATCATTTATTAATAAGTAATAGAATCAATCAAATTACTTAAAATGCTATGGCATTTAAAATAATGTAGTTTCATATTTGGTAATTATTCTTGATTCTTCTTCATTTATTTGTTCTAAGTAATTCTATATTTTGGTCATTTCATATTCTTCATTATTCTCGACTGTGAAAAACTATGTAGATTTGCCTTATTTTTGCCTAACTTAATAAACGAAATGGTTTGATTTCTGTTAACTCAAGGTTCTGTTGACAAGTAAAAATAGTGATAGGTCATGGTCTGTCAAATCTATTTGTATCATCTGTCTTAATGATTTATGGGAGGACAAATATGATTGATTCATTTTAAATGATTAGTCTGATCAAATAACAGTCTATTTTTGGGTTGGCCTTGCCATAGGTCAGTGGCCATATGGAAACATGGCTCCACTGCACAAAGAAAGAATAATCTAAACATAGGTTGTTTTTAAATGTCACCTGACATCTTCCAAGGAATGGATAACATGATAGAAATGTAGTTTCAAATTTAATGCCATCAATAACTTTTACATATGGGCTATGCAATATAAATGATTAGACTAAAGGAAACTTAATCTAGGAATTTTAGGGTTAAAACATAAATCAATACAGAGCTATTCATACACCACATTAAAGACCTAGGTATTTAATGCAGACAATTGTGAAGATGGTTTATAAACTATCAGGCTAAGTGAGTTGCAGTTGAGTAAGGTGGCAAAAAACAAACTTTTAAGAGAAGGAAATGCTCTATAATGTAATAAAAAATTTTAAATACTAAAGCTTAACCAGGAATCACTGGGCACAGAGGAAAGAGCAATGTAAGGGTACCTCTACCAAACCAATGTAAAAAGTCCTTCTCTTTGTTTTTACTCAATAAAGGGTTTTGGGAGAAGAATGGTGAATCAGACACCAGTCTTTTTGCTTCACCTCTTTTTGGGAAACCAGGTGGAAGATGGAATTAAATTTCTCAATAGCAACACTAATACTAGAAGACAATGGTGCAAAATCTTCATAATTATGATGAAAATAATTTTTGACCAAGAATTCTATATCAAGATAAACTACCCATCAAGTATGAGGGTAGAATAAACATTTTTAAACATACAAAATCTTGAAAATTTTCAATCTCTTTCACAATTTCTTAATAATTTGCTTGAAGATGTATTAACATAAATGAATGAATAAAACCAAGAAAGGAGATGACAAGGAAACCAGAGAAAAAAAAATAAAGAGACTCACAGAATGAGAACTATTAAATTAGCCTAGAAAGCTACCAGCCAAGGATGAAATAAAAGATCTGAATGGCACTCTCTCCAAATCAGAGACTCAATGAGAGAATGCGAAAAACATGGAAGGTAATTACGGGGAAAACACAAAGACAGTTGGAAATCACCCCACAACACACACACACACACACACAAACTATTCAAGAAAGAGAAAGCATACTACTTGGCTCTGCAAATATCAATATTTATATACAGTTATATAAAAATGTGAACATTTTATATTTTTAAATAAAAATAAAATTATAACTATCAGTCATTCACCTGTAGCTGGGCATCTAGATTATTTCCATTCTTTTCTATTTCAAACAATGCTGAAATAAATAGCCTTGTATGTCCATCATTTCATAAATGAGTGAGACTATCTGTAGCTATATTCTGACAGACAGTATCGAACTGTCCTCCATGAATACTGTATCTAGATATATACCTCAGAATTTATGGGCAGAATTTATGGGTGTGTTTCTCCACATTTTTCTCCATGTACTGTGCTTTCAAACTTTTTGATCCTTAATATTTTATTTTCATTATGGTAAGAATACTTAACATGAAGTCTACCCTCTTAACAAATTTTTAAGTGCACAATAGAATATTGTTAACTATAGGCAAAAGGTTGTATAGCAGGTTTCTAGAACTTACTAACCTTGTATAATTGAAGCTCCATATCTGTTGAATGGCAGCTCTCTAGTTTCTCTCTCAAGCTTCTGGAAATTATCGTTCTACTCTCTGTTTCTATGAATTTGACTATTTTATCTACCTCATGAATGGAATCCTATAATATTTGTCCTTCTATGTCAGCCTTATTTCACTTAGCTAATGCCCTGCAGGTTCATTCATATTGTTGCATATGGCAAGGTTTCCTTTTTTTTTTTTTTTAAGGCTGAATAATATTCCATTGTATATATAGACCACATTTTTTAAAAAATTCATTCAGCTATCAACGGACATTTAGGTTGTTTCCATAACTTTGGCTGTTTTGTCACAAGCATATGAAAAGATGCTCAACATCATTAATTATCTATGAAATGCCAGTCAAAACCACAATGAAGTATCACTTCACACCTATTAGGATGACTATTATTAAAAAAAAAAAAGAAGATAAGTGTTGGCAAGAATGTGAAAAAATTAGAACACTCGTACACTCTTGGTGGGAATGTAAAATGGCATTGCTGCTATGAAAAACAATATGGAGGTTACTAGAAAAAAAACACTACTATATGATGCAAAATAACTGAAACCATTACAATCTTATAAGTCAAAACTAGTATCTCAGAGCCATTGTAGTTTACATTTCTCTTATGAAGAGCAAATTTAGATGTCTTTTTATATGTTCAAGGGCCATCTTATTCTTTCTTTTCTATAAACTGTGTTCACAGCCTTATGCAATTTTTTTTTTAAACTAGGTTATCGGTCTTTTTTAAAATTTTGATTTGTAGGAGTCTCTCTACATATTAGGGAATCTAGTCCTTTACTATAATATGAGTTGTAAATATTTTTACCCAGTTGGCCATTTGCCTGTATAAATTTTTTTTTTTGCCATAAGGAATTGTTTGTTCATGTAGTCAAATTTACTACTTTCATATTTATTTTGGGGGCTTTTTCATATTTAATGTTATTCTTTATTAATTAATTTTTAAATATCTAAATCTTCCATAGGACTTCCCTGGTTTTATTTTTCACTCTTTAAATTTTAATCCATCTTATATGTTTATTGGTATAGGTATGATGAAAAGATCCAACTTGGTGATTTTCCAAATGCTACACGATTATCCTCAGTCCATTTATTGAAATATGATATATATTATTATGATCTTTTCAGAATTGTTTGTTTTTAATTATGTAAATTTACTGATTTGTAAAGTATTAAAATTTTATTTAAAATAAACTGATTCTCATAGTTCACTTACTGCATGCAGATTCAACCTCAGCAGCTGAAATAGCTGAAATAGAAACTACCCTTTGTCCCAAAGTGTCAATATTAAGCACTTTTAGGAAAGGAGATTTTAATATTAAGTTTTAAAATGATAGTTTAGAATTCTGATGAAAACAGTTCGAAATATCTTTTGAAATAGAAGCAAACTGTATACAGAAGGGCAGAAAGAGCTATTCTCAAATCATTCATCTAACAAAAGGTATATAAATCACCTCCCTGTCAAATGAGCTGATGGTAGGTTTTCCAAAACATAAATCTTCTCTGGGGCTAAACATAAATCTTTCTAGGGCCTTAAGAATCAACTCTACTGTATTTCTGCATGGAGTCAATAAAAATAGCTTTATAGTATTGAAAGCCTTCTATTTTAATCAACAAATTCATTTACATGTCTTTTGCCCACAAACTTAGAAAGTAGATTGATTTAAAAAAAAAATCAACTGCCTTCCATCTACTGGCCCACTAGTATTTTAAAAATCTTAATATTGGGCTGCATCACCAGTTTCAGAAAGTTAATAATGAGTTAAATATGAATTATGAAACATTTTAGACTTTTAGACTAATAGTATTAACTCAAATCCAGGCAATTCAGAGAAAAACCATACACATAACTCAGATTTTAATATGTGAGAAATTTAAAATAATCCTAAATCGAATTGCCTATTAATTATTATGCTATAGAACATATATTTATTCTAGTAAGAACAGAAAGAGAAATTATGCTTTATGGGCATTAACAAGAACTTGTATATTTCATTCATTTAAAAAGAGATGCTTATAGTTCCTTAGGAATTTTAGTAAAACAGAATTATTTAGTTGAGTATGTGGTTTAAATGTATTTAAAGTAAGTAACTATTTAAATTATAGCATAAGAATTCTAGAAAAAAGTTATTGTCTCTAAAATAACTAAATGTTTTTGTGTAGTGCCAAACAATCACAGTTGTACAAATACTTGCAGACTATTTATATACTAATTGCAAATGATCAGTTTATAAATAGTTAACTTTAACCAACTGGTTGCTTTTTCTTAAACCAAATAGGTTCTAAGAAGGCAACGACAATGAGTCTGTTTATTTGTGTTCCCAGTACCTAGCACAGTATTTGACAAACAAGTTAGCATTCAAATAACTGGGTAGGTAAAAAGGAAGGAGGAGAGGAGGGAAGAGACCATATTATCTACTGAACTGATGATTTTTGTATCTTGTATATGCTAATTTAGGAAAAAATATATTTCAAGGCTTCCCTTATATGAATACTATATGATCTCTCGTGCATATGTTAATTTGTGTGTCATTTGATTTATAAATGACCAACTCTGAGATTTTCTCTCAGTTGCGTATGGTATATAAGGTAGTTTTCATAGGGTGAAAGCTGTGTTCTCTCTGTGCCTAATTTTCACTTAAACTGGATTTATCTGGGCCTCAAGAAATTGGCATTTAATGTATCATTTAGTAAGCATGTCTAAGACATTTCTGCTGTTGACTGACTAAACCTTTGGCCTCTGTGTGTGTACATGTTTGATGCCATCTGGATGAGTATGTAATAACTTCCCAAAGAGGCAGGGCCAGAACAACACAGTCATTTTCCTGGGAACTAAAATTAGTGGATGTATTATGTAAAGTAGCACTGTTCCACCTTCCTCCACCTGTCTCATCTGACATGACAAGCAAAGGCCAAAAGAGAAAAGAGGGAAGGAGGCAGAGGCATTAGCCAACTGCCTCACTCTTATAATGCCTTGCATCATTTAGAGATTTTAGTAAAACTTTACTGTAAAAAACAGCAGTATATTTATTTGAAGAGAAGCTGGTAATAGTAAGGATATAAAACATATACACAATTTTAAGAAGATATATAGAAACACACTATACTTATATAAAATTAAGCTTTAACATATGACAACAAACCAAGGAATTTGTACTTTTTATAGCTGCATATTTAAATGTAAAGACTTATAGATATATTTTAGTGTAAGGGAAAAGCTAATGTATAATGCCATAATTCAAATAATATGAATAAACCATACAACTGTACCTTTGTATTGATGTGGTTTTAGCTTACATAAATAGAGTCATTTACCACATAATGATGTTTCAGTCAGTGATGGACCACATATACCACAGTGGCACCATAAGGTTATAATAGAGCTAAAAAATTCCTATCACCTAGTGACATTTTAGCCATTGTAATGTCTTAGCTCAACGCATTACTCATGTGTTTGTGGCGATGGTGGTACAAACGAACCTACTGCACTGCCAGCCACGTAAAAGTAGAGCACATATAATTAAGTCCAGCACATAGTACTTGATAATGATAAAAAATGACTGTGTTAGTGGTTTATGTATTTACTATACTATGTTCTTATGGTTCTTTTAGAGTGTATTCTCTCTACTTATTAAAAAAAAACATTTGCTGTAAAACAGTATGCCTTATTACATGGACAGCAGTCTCATCTCCTGCTTACTTTGTCTCTCGATTGCACCATTTTCTCTTGTGCTTGATTTAATGTTGTGTTGTTTTGTATAGTAACATGATGTATAGTGTGTAGTCTAGGAGCAATAGGCTACGTCATGTAGCCTAGGTGTGTAGTAGGCTGAACGATCTAGGTGTGTGTAAGTGTACTTTATGATGTTCACACAATGACAAAATTGCCTGACTAATTTCTCAGAATATATTACCGTCAGCAGCACATAGCTGTAAATATCTGCTTTGTAAATTATAATATTAACAGAAGAGACATTCTAAAGTCATCAGTAACTCACTTTCCCCCCAGCTTTATTGAGATAAAATTGACATACCACATTTTATAAGTTTAAAGTGTACAACCTGATGATTTTATACATGTACACATAGTGAAACGATTGCCATAATAAGGTTAATTAACATCTCCATCATCTCTCATAAATATCTTTTTGTGTGGTGACATCATTTAAGATCTAGTCTTTTAGTAACTTTCAAAAATATAATACAGTACTGTTAACAATGGTTACCATGCTACACATTATATCCCTAGAGCTTACTCATCTTATAACTAGAAGTTTGCACCCTTTCACCAACATCTCCATTTCCATTATTCTCCTCCCCTGGCAATCATCACTCTACTATGTCTATGAACTTGACTTTTTTTGGTTCTGCATATAGGTGAGAACATGTGAACATATATATATACATACACACAGTTGTGATATATACATATATATCATATATATCATATATATATTTCATATATATCATATATATATAATATTTATATATCTCATATGTTCTTTATCCATTCATTTGTCGATGGACACTTGTGTGATTTAATGTCCTGGCCATTGTGAATAATGCTGGAATGAACGTGAATTGCAGATATCTCTTTGAGATATTGATTGCATTTCTTTTAGATATATATACAGAAGTGGGATTGCTAGATCATATAGTAGTTCTATTTTTAATTTTTTGTATAACTTTTATATTGTTTTTCATAGTGGCTGCACCAATTTATATTTCCACCAACAGTACACAAGGGTTCCCTTTTTTCCATATCCTCACCAACACATTTTCTCTCTCTCTTTTTTTTTTATGATAACAGCCATTCTGACAGGTGTGAGGTGATATCTCATAGTGGTTTTGATTTGCATTTCTCTGATGATTAGTGAAGTTGAGCACCGTTTCATGTACTTGTTGGACGTTTGATGTCTTTTTTGGGAAAAAAAAAAAGTCTATGTAATTATTTGCGTCTGTGTGTGGTCTTTTTTTTTTTTTTTTCTATTGAGTTATATGAGTTCCTTATGTATTTTGGATTTTAACTCCTTATTAGCTACATGGTGATGGTGTGTAAATATTATCTCCCATTTCATATGTTTCATTTTCATTTTTTTGCTCATTTCTTTCATTGTGCAGCAGCTTTTGAGTTTTGCTTTTGTTGCTTGTGCTCATAGCGTCATAGTCAAAAATCTCATTGCCAAGACCAATGTCAAGTATATTTCCCTATATTTTCTTTTAGGAGTTTTATAGTTTCAGCTCTTACATTTAAGTCTTTTATCCACTTTGAGTTAGTTTTTGTGAGCGGTGTGGTATAAGATATGTGTCCAATTCATTCTTTTGTGTGTGATTATCTAGTTTTCCAAAAAACATTTATTGAAGAGAGTATCTTTTCTTCATTGAGGATACTTGTCTCCCTGGTCCAATACTAGTTGACTGTATATGCATAGGTCTATTTCTGGGCTCCCAACTATGTTACAGTGGTCTATATGTACATTTTTATGACGTTACCATATTGTTTTTGATTAATATAGCTTTGTAACATAGTTGAACTCAGGAAGTGTGATGCCATTAGCTTTGTTATTCTGTTCTTGTTTTGGCTATTCAGGATCTTTTGTGGTTCCACATAAATTTTAGGATTGTTTTTCTGCAAAGCCTCTCTCTTGCTGATCTGCAGTACATACAGGAAGTCAGTCATGGGGTGGAGGTGGAGGTGTATGTATGAAACACAGGTAGCTTTGGGTATACCTGTGGACCACTTGGAGGAGGGGTCTGCAGGTGAGACATCCCTGGTGAAATCACTGATGAAATCTGCAAAATGGTTAATAGGATCCATGTTCTTTGCTGCCCTCTGAGAGCCCTGGCTGCTATTCTTCCAGCTGCTCCCCATGGCCATTAATTAACATTATTGTGGTGATCATTTTGCAACCTAAACATACATAAGTTCACTACAGTACACACTTAAAACTTATACAATGTTATGTGTCATTTATACCTCAATAAAACTGGAAAAAATAAAACAGGAAGAGAATACTTCTTTAAACAAAATTATATGCATATCTCAAAAAAAAAATAAGCTTAGGATTTAGAGTCAAACAGGTATTTGAATATTAGCTCTGTCACTTACTATCTTTGCAAACTTGGGCAAGTTACTTAGATTTTCTAGTCTTCGGCTCCCTCACCTATTACATAGTAATAATCATTTTCTAATTCATAAGATTGTTTAAGGAATGGTTTATATAACACATAGTAAAGCACTCAATAAATGTTTGCCATTTATTATTGTTATTATTATACTTAGGATATAATAAGATGTGTTGTTTTTAAAAGTAGTTATCAGTTTGATATATAAAAAGAGGATGAGAAAAGAATAATCAATTGATTAGATTAAACCAGTTTTAAAAACTCATATTTATTTCTTTGGAACATTAAAATTGTATGTACTGTAAGCTATTTAATAACTTACTATGTTTACACAATAGTTAATTTAGTACTGAGCTAATTAGTGAATTTGTTATCTAAAAGAGGTTGAAAATACACCAAAGTGATTTGATTAAACTTTTTATTTTCAACCAGCTGTGTTCATGGAAAATATGCCTAGCAAGAGATACATGGAATGAGTTTATGGTGGTGAGCATAGATTTTTCTTTCTTCCTTTTTTTTAAAGAAAATTCAACTGCATTCCCACTTTTTGAAATAAAAGGAATTTTATTCTTCTTACCATACCTCCAGAGGGCATTTTGTTAAAAAAGAATTTAGAGAAGATTCTTAGACAGTGTTTTATAAACTACTTTCCATATGTTCCACTTATATATTTATAAACTTATTCTTAAGCTTATTCAGTAATCTTTTGTTAGAATAATCTGTAAAGGCTATAAATTAAAGGGAGTAACTGGGAAGATTTGCACATTACCTTTGTATTGAAAAGTATAATTCAATTTTTTTTCGAACTCAGATAGGCTGACAGAATACTTAAAGGTTAAAAATGGATATACCTTTTGACCCAGCAATTACACTTCTGGGTATTTATCCAAAGAAAACCAAAACAATAATTCATAAAGGTCTGTGTACTCCAATATTCATGGCAGCACAATTTGCAATAGCCAAAATATGGAAGCAACCTAAATGTCCATCAGCAAACAATTGGATAAAGAAATCATGGTTCATATATACAATGGAATATCACTCAGCCATTAAAAAAAATATGAAATCCTACCATTTGCAATGACATGGATGGACCTAGAGGTTATTATGCTGAATGAAATAAGTCAGACAGAGAAAGATAAATACCATATGATTTTATTTATATGAGGAATCTAAGGAACAAAAAGAACAAACCAATTAAAAACAGACACAAATATAGTGGACGATTTGGAGATGGACAGAGGGAACAGGGTTGGGGGGATGGGAGAATGGGTGAAGAGTTAAAGAAGTACAAATTAGCAGTTGATAGTTGGTCATGTGAGTGGGAAGCATGGCAGAGGGAATGTAGTTAGCATTAATATGATGGCTAGGTGGAGGGCCAGGAGAGGGAGGGAGAATTGGGGAGATTGTTTTACGAACTATATAGATGTCTAACCAATGTACTGTATACTTGAAATTAATTTTAAATAAATTTTAAAAACTTCAATATTATAAAGATGTCAATTTTCCTAAAAAAAAAAAAAAAGTTGAAGAATACAAGTGACAGATCATGCCATAACTATATTACTCTAATCTTATAAGATCTAGATTTCCCTTTCCCTTCCTCCTTCTCTCCTTCCCTCCCTCCCTTCTTTCCTTCCTTCCTTTCATTCTTTCCTTTCTTCCTTGCCCCTTCCTCTTCCTCCTCTTTCTTCTTTTTAGCTTTTTTTCCCTGAGGCAGTCAATTGGAGTTACCTCCATATGATCCATGAACATGGATCTATAGAAGGTTCAAATGTTATCAAAGGGATCAAAAATGGGAATGTCATTTCTTCAGATAAAAAGGGAGTTTAGAGCACACTGCATTTGCAAACTACAGCACTGTTTTGGTTGGTTTTCTCAATAAGAGATTTCCTATATGTCGGAGAAGAAGTAAAGTTGTATTGCTCACTGGCAGTGAGAATACTTCGAGGTGTGGAAAAGGTGAAATTAAGAGTAAGAGTTGTTGTGGTTGAATTTAATTAATAAAACTGTTTCTAGGACTCTGGTCTATGTTTCATACCACTTCCTCAACTTTGTCTCTCCTTATTTCTTTTACTAAACCTGGCCTTTCTTACTCCTTTATCCATTTCCTCCACTGAGACCCAATTATATACAACCAGTTATAAGAAAGAATATAAATAAAACACAAAGTTTACTTAAAATAGAGAGTTTTATATATTGGATTTTTAAAAATGGAATGGGTCTACATAATTTTTAAAATTTAAAATGATAGCCAAAGCATGGTAATCCACAGGGACATGAAAATAACAGCAATAAACATAATCCTTCATAAAAAAAAATGTTCTGCATCAAAAAGGATTGCCCTGCATCAGTAAATTTGATGTTTTAGCAAGCTCGATAACTATTTCTTTCAATTTCTCATTAAGCAAAATATGAATAAAAGTAAAATAAATATAGTACGTATGTATTAGAGGGGAAAAAGTGTTCAACTTTTTTTCCCTATTTATTTGGGGCAGTTCAGCTCTGCATCCTTAGACAGTCTTTGGAATTCTCTGTACTGGACTTGCCAATGCTTGTGGTCCTGCTCAAGAAAGGATTGTTAATGGACTTGCTAGTGGTTTGTTAATGTGGAGATAGAAGTTCATTCTCTACAAGCAAGAAATCAAGACGTGAATCGCAGGTATTAATAGGGAGTCTGGCATTTCCTGGAAGCTTCTGAAAGTAATCAGCTTGGGTGTTTTTGATATTAATACTGAAGTAATGAGTAATTCCAAAATGTTTGCTCAAGCTCTGAAAGAGGAAGCTGAGGAGAAAAGTATTTGACATGCTTTCAGAGCATTAGTTCTCAAACTTGGCTGCACATTGGAACTGCTTGGGAAAAATTTAAAACAACCAGACATTCTGACTTTATTCGTATATGGTGCAGCCTGGGAACTGGATTTTTTAAAGCACTGCAAGTGATTCCAATGTGCGGTAGAGATGAAGCACTAATCTATGGAATGAAGCAGAGAGGCTGTAGCATAACTGGGGATTGGATGCTAAGCCCTTGTGACACAAACTGTGGTCTGAGGACCAGTGACATCTGCAACCTCTAGTCACAAATGTAGAATCTCAGGCTCCCATCATAGTTTAAGGAATAAAATATGCATTTGAACAAGAGTCCTAAATGTTCCTCTGCACATTAAATTTTGAGAAGCATTAAGGTACCTGAGCCCACAGGAGTCCTTGAATGGTGAGGTTAAGGCTATAATTAAAGTTACCTTCCTAGCCCTAATCTCCTCCACTTAACCAAGCAGGCTTCAACCTTAATTTAATTTTACTAGTATGTCTCCCTAATGGAAAGAGATATTACTTTATTACCATACATTGAGTTGGATTTGAGATGAAAGCCAGACTTCTTCAAAAGTCTAAAGGAATCTTCCAAATTTAAAAAAAAAAATCTTGTTCCATTATTGTGCCCAGAAACAGTGGCTTTCAACTCCAGCTGCATATTTAGAACTACCTGGAGTGCTTTTTAAATATACTGGTTCCACATCATAGCTATTGAATTATAATTTATGGAGGTGGAGGTGCACATTGGTGTATTTTAAAGCTCTCCAATGGAGATTTGTGTGAGTTAGCTTTTAGAATCACTATGGATGAAGTCTAAGTTTACTGACTCAATTAATTCAAGTATAGTGAGGTCATTCATTTTGGCTTCCTTGAAGGCTATTATCAATCACTTCATAAAATGTATCAATCTGCATTATAAGATCAATTAAATATTTAATGCATAGTAAGCTGGTATTCATTTCAGTTCATCCCTATTTCATAGTTAATAGTTGATTATCTACATTAATAAAGTAATGACAAGTATATAAATAGTCATACCCAAATGATATTAACATTTTTCTTTATGAAATAAAGCACTCATTTCACAGACTTTTTATCTTGACATATCTTTAGATAAGTATAAAAATTAGCTTGTACTCCCTCAGTAGCTTCCAGCTGAACAGTGCAAAGAGACACCTATGGAGGGCTACTTGGAAAGAAGACATCAGCTGTCATCAAAAACCCACAAAATAGATATAGTCCAATAGAATTTTTTGGCTGCAGTGCCAAAATTGCATATCAGGTGAAAAGATACACATAGCTTGCATTTTGTCCTCAAACACAATTTGAAAACAATGAGAAAATCAGATAACTAAAGAGGTTGAACATATAACTTAGTTGAAGAAAAACAGAAAAATGTGACAAGTAAAATGAGCAGTCTTAACTGTACATCATTGACAAATAATTTTTAAAATAAACCACACATACTATTAAAAAGTTGAATAATACACAGTTAAAACCTCCTTTCAAATAAAGAGTTTTTACTTTCATCTTGAAAACAAAAGCTTCAAGGACTGAACTCATTGCAAATTTGGGTATTCCTAAGTAAGTCATCTGTATGGTTCCTTAGATTTTTCCCATTATAAATAAATATTTGTTCTTAAAGTAAGCATGGAAAAGATTATTTGTGTAAGACATTATTAAGGTATTGTTCAGAATGACATTTTCAAGAACAAAAATAAATGTGAATGGTATCAAAGCCACACAGCCTTTGAGATTCCTGTGCTGCCCTGTTGTGAAGGGCTCTGTCCACATGCTAGAAGATTTCTTTGAACCTGACTTTCTATAATCAGGACAGGTACATGAAAACTTAATTTATGATTTAAATTCTTAATTTATGTCATTGCATAATACCAACATTAAATTCAAGAGACCTCAGGCTACAGATGATCTTATTTAAAAAAGCTTTTTCTTTTTCATTAGGCTTAGAGTCATCCTTAAACCAAATCTTTAAGTTAAATGAGCATTCTTAATGGCCTATAAAGAAAATCTATAATAGTAAATTGTATCTAAATATAAAAGCATTACATATTTATGATTAAATACTTAATAAATGATGAACCATTTAAATGAGAATAATCCCATTATGTGCACATTATAAACTTTTTCATAAATCTGTTACTGAAATACTGCCATTTTATCATTTGCTAATTTTAGAAGCAAATCACATAGAAAAAAGAAAACAATGGTCTCAGGCAGGTTTTGGGGAATGTAACAATCAGCTTAAATAGGTAGCTGTTTTTACCCACTGGGTGATTGCAGTTTATTTTGTTCTTTTACAGTTTTTAGAGTAAGTAGAACTGTCTCTCCTTCCATTAACTTTAAAAGCCATGTTAAGAATGTATAATCAAACGTTTAAGAAGCAAAATTATGGACCATATGGAGGGTAGAGAAAATTGCTCAGGCTCGTACCACTTCCAGACTTTTCTAGTAACTACCTGCATAACCTCGGGTTAAGTACTTCACTCTTGTGAGTAGATACCCCATCTTTAACATTTGGAGGTTTGGCCAGATTTACTCTAAGGTCACTTTCAATTCTCAAAGAACCCTATGGCTTAAATTCTGGTTTAGTCATGATGTGGTGTAAATAATAAATAGGATAATGTGTTTCAATTTTGAATTTTAATTTTAAAAATACTTACAGTTAAGGCTGGTGGTCCCGGAGGTCCCATATCTCCCTAAAATAGATTAAAGAAGAGCTGCAATTACCAATAGTCCCCTTTTGAATGTGTTATTTATCAATTTTCTGAATGAATAGAAGCAATACTTAGATAAATCTTAAACAAAAGAAAAATAGAATTTAATCTTGACAAAAGTATCTGCACAATGAAAAATGTATCATGTGCTTTTAGTTCTCATGATAGAAATATCACCTTGTGTACCCCACACTTTTTGTAGAACTTGTTTTGAAAAACTAAAATAATCTAATTTCTATTCTTTTGTCTACTAATCCAAAATTAGAAAAAAATATCTCCTCAAATATGGTTACTTGCCAATGGAACAGCTGGGAAGTGTCATAATGACAGATCATTTTTCTGACAAAGTTAGTATGAGGATCAGCAGAAATAATAAGTGGATGTCCCCACTTCATATCTCCCAGCTGCCAGAAGTGGTCTCGTTGCCCCTTCTAAAGCTCTGCTGAATTGGCATTGTGCTTGCCATCAATTGTAAGAGGCTTTGCCTATATTTATGTATTTTTAAATACTAAAATTGCTTTGCTGACCTATGTGAATACAAATTACCAGGTGGACATATTGACAAACTATTCAAAACGTTTTTAAAATGGTTCAACCGAAAGTTCACAATCTTCTAGATACGTCACCTATATGTCTATTGTATCAGCACCCCTACTTAAATCATAAGACCTCTTAGTCATTAGGCCCAAGCATCACTGCTATAATCCTTGTTTAAGTGGACACAATGGAAATCACACACTATGTGGCACAGCGTGCAGGGATGTTGTATTCTCACGTGGAGAGTATCTCTAAAACTTTCTCTTTTCTCATCTAATATAGTCACCTCAAAAGTTAAGACTTAGCATTGTGCAATCATTATTTTAGGGAACAAGTAAATAAAAATAACCAATAATTGTTAAGGAACATTGATGTAGCTTAAACCACTCACCGAGGACCAATTTGCAAGACCAGATTTAATGCAGAGGTAAATATAGAAGACAGACAAGGATTTCTAAATGCACTGATAGCAGAGAACAAAATCTAGTGCAAAACAGTCACACCTACAATTCTCATCAAACTGGGATCGTCCAATAACCTTATGCCAAACAACTCTTGCTTTTACTATTTCTTAATTATCTTTTCAAGGTCAATTGCCAATATGCCATTATAAAATTGCATGTGAGAAAAGGTGGCAGGAAATGGAACATTTAGACTAAGAATGAGATGCAAAGGTAGCCTCTTTTCCCCAAAGGCCACCTGCTTCACCATCACAGTGGCAGCTGAGTGCTACTGGCAAAGTTCCCCAATACAGGACAGGGTTGCTAATTTAGTGATGGAATCCTAATGCAGTTAAGCAAAGGAGAAAAAAGGGAAATCTTATAAACACAAATTCATGTTGACTAGCAATTGTCTATTTAGTCTCTTCAAACTAATTAAATAGACCAAAAAGGCTTTTCTTGTTCAGATGCTTTTAACATAATAGCCTTTGGTTAATTTTAACAAAATTAACTTTTGGCAGTTAAACTATCCATGAAAAGTCACTACAGAGGTTCTCAGGGTTTTCTTAAGAAAAGATTGGCACTTTTCTGGGTAAATATAATACCTTTTCTCCTTTTGGACCTGGTGGACCACGAGGACCCAAGTCACCTTTCAAACCCTGTTCAAAAAAACACAATCAATGTGATTTCTATATACAGTTCACAGAAAGCTTCAATTTCCAACAAGTCATTAGTCACAAAATAAATCATAATTTACTGAACTCCCAAATCCCATTCTTCAGTGTGTGTTATAGAGAGAAATAGAGAAAACTGGCACTAAAATGACAAGCAACATCTGCGCTGTGGTGGGTACAGATACATTAAATCAGTGTGAGTCTTCAATACTGCATATTTGTGCAACTTTGCTTCCTGCTAAAATTACATTAATTCACCATCTGGGAGAATATCATTTAGATCTATATGAGCTTTTAAGTGTCCACTTTGGATTAAATTTGAGGATGTGGTAAATATCTCTGATTTAGCATTGATTTGGCCTTTATGAAACTTGCCCCCAAAATTCAAGATTTAAATAAAAAAACATTTTTATGTCTCTTTCAAAAAATATAATTGTGGGGGGAAAAAGAAATAAAAGATGTATTCTTTTCAGATCACACACAAAGCTGGGGTTAAACTGTAATCTCTTTTCTGTTTTAAAGTATTTTTTAGTTCTCTAATCCCTCTTTTTTTTTAAGCCTGAGTTTATAAAAATATCAAATAAAACTATATAAGACAGAACATATCAGATAAATATATTCATAAATCTTCTAGACTCTTGGGCGTTTTAGTGGGTATTTAGTTGCTCTGACTCAGAAATGACAGCTTTTAGATTACCACAATAGATTTCACTAGAGATCAGGTCTATGCTGAATGTATTCATAGTGTAAATAGAAAGTTTGATAGTCGCAACCTGACTGTGAGGCAAATAGGAAAAAAATGTGTTTCCTTGTCCTTCATTTAACACACTGAATGAAGAACAACAATAAGGAAAAAAGAAATAGTCTGAAGTCAGACAATGCACAGTAAATCTAGGTGTCTTACTGTTCCTAGCAGAGGAGCCAGCTCTGACATCTTGTAGTGAATAAACAATGCCAAATGCCATCACCCATAGGCACTCAATATAGAAGCCAATGATAAATATAAAGGAACAAAAGAGAACTGGATACTCAAAATCTTGTTGCAGAGAGTATATGAAAACTGTAGTCTTACACATAAAAAAATCAATAAATGAAAACAGCATCTAACTGGCAAAACGAAAAACCTTATTAGTTGCATAACACCTTTGTGGGTGAAATTTATAGCTATGTTTCGTCCATCATTATCTTGCAGTATTTATAGAACAAGGATTAGCAAAAAATTAAATCATATTTGAGATGTAATATTCTCTTATTATTTGAAACACCCATTCCTTCCCAAATCAAGCAACACATTATTTAGATATGCCTCTGATATAAAATTTGGCACCAACATATTCTGAACACTTGGGAGAGGAAAACTGCTAGTTTTGTGAGTAGATTTTATTCTTAGTTCACTTTTTCATTCATTCATTTATTCAATAAACATTTATTATATATCTTGTATGCAGTCACTCTCTAGCTGTTAGACTTGCACTGTCTAATACAGTAGCCATGAGCCACATGTAGCTTTTGAGTCCTTGAAATGTGACTAGTCTGAACTGAAATATGCTGTGAGTGTAAAATACTATTGGGTTTTTGATATTTAGTATAAAAAATGTAAAATGCACATTCATAATTTGCATGTTGATTATATATTGAAATTATAACATTTTGGATATGGGATTAAATAAAATATATTATTAAAATTAGTTTCACCTCTTTCTTTTTACTTTTCTAATGTGGCTACTAGAAATGTAATATGTTTGCATTTCTCTTGAATTTGTAATATTATATTTTAAGATAATATTGTGTATAAAATATTGTATATTACATAAGAATATATCACAATTAGATGGTATTACATAGGGATACAAAAAAGAACAAGAAGTTGGCGAAGTATGTCTTTGACCAAACTTTAGTCAGGCTCCTCTGATCCTCAACCTCGGTCCCCGTCCTATCCTGTCTTTGGCCTGTCTAGTCCAGTTTAAGCAAGAATCTTGCTTAGTCAGTTTAGAGAGAATCCCCCACCTTTGATATCTGATCAAATTTCTCATCGCCCACCTTTGACATCTTTGGCCTACCTTTAGCAAGAATCCTGGTAAGTCAGTGTAGCAAGAATCCCCCTACCCTTAATATCTGCTCTTAGTAATTTTCCATTCACTGATCCATCACTCTGCTGACTGGCTATAAATCCCCACTTGTCCTGGCTGTATTCAGGGTTGAGCCCAATCTTTCTTCTCTATTGCTATACCCTATGTAGAAGTCTTGAATAAAAAAATCTTCCTTACCATTATAAAAAGGATCATAATAATTTTTCCTTTACAAAATCAAGATTCCTGTCCTTATGCAACTCATGTTATAAGAGAAAGTTGACTGACAAGAAACAAGTCAACAGGCTGAATGTGATAAATGTGAAGAAAGAGAGAGCTGCTACTTCAGTTGGGGTGGTCAGAAACAGCCTCTTTGTGGAGGTGACATTTATTATTTCAAAAGGTCCAGCCATACTATGATCTTGGGGAAAAGCCCTGGGAGAAGAGGGACCAGCTAGCACAAATGGCCCCAGTGAGGAGAATCATGAGTGAGTAGGTAAGGTGACATGGCACAGAGAATTGCAGATCATGGGAAGGAGTACAGTGGGAAGCCACTTATTGTTTTAAGCATGGAAATGATATGAGATGACTCTGTTTCAACAACAACAACAACAACAACAACAACAACAACAACAACAACAACAAATCAAGAGAGCAAGATGGCCGAGATAGTGTGGTGACAGCAGAGATGGAGAGAAGTGGTAGAATTGGCACAAAATAGAAGGCAGAACTTGCAGATATGCTGAAAGTGGAGACAGGGGCAAGAAGGCAACAAGGCTGATTTGCAGTTGGCTTAGATAACTGGCTAGGAGACTGTGCCATTTACTGAGTTGAGAAATTTATGAGAAGAGGTTTTCTCCCTTCTTGCTGGTGTAACGCTATGCAGAGGAAAGACAAACCTAAAGAAATGGCTGAAAAAGATATCAACTATCCATTTAATCAACAAACAATATTAAATATTTATAAATATGCAAAACTAAACCTATAAACATATTAATATAAAAACATTTTTTTTAAATGGAAGGAAATGTTAAACACAATATTTAGGAAAAGGTTAACTCTGGGGCCAGCATGAATGTACCCAACATTGAATGTACCCATTTAATATTGAATTCAATATTGTTATAACATGAATTCAACATGTTACAAAAATATTTTTAGGCTTCAAATAATACATTCAATTTTTTTTCAGTATTTCTGTCTGACAAATTGACCCTAACTGCAACTTCTGGGAAGGAAGTTAATGACAAGTGATTCTTCTAACTATTCCTGGTTCAATCAACTATGGTCAGGGAGGGGAGTGGGGAATAATGCAACCAATTACAAGCTGATGTGCATATGGAGGGCTATTAGACAAGTATATAGCAGGTATGAAGGAAGCAGTTCCCAGGGGTGCCAATTTCTACTTGAGGCGCTCAAGAGTCCAGCTCAGAAGAGTCAGAACAGGAGTGGCATTTTATGCATAACCTTGAGTAAGTTATTTAAGCTTCCCTATAAAGTAAATATAAATAACAGTTATCTTGAAATGTTCTGAGAATCATATATTTTAAAAATACTTATCACATAGTAGGTACTTAATAAATGCTGCTTTTGCTTTTCAAGTCCAAGTTTAAAGGATAATTAATAGTTCATTCTGTTCAGTTTTGTACTCACTTGATGGATATAAAACAACTTGTTTTAACTCACAAAGTATAAAACACAATTGAGAAGTGCTGCATTCATCAAGCTTCTACTATTATGGCCACTGAAGTGGGCCCATGTAACTCATGTCTTGCTGTGACAAAGTGCAATGTTTTTAAGGCCATGGCATCATAATAGGCTCTCAGAAACAGATCTGTAATGCTTTGATCAAGTGTAATTTTTCTCCTTGTGTCACACTAGTGCTGTTATCAATGGTTATTGAGTACTGGGGAGAAAAAGACACAGCACTCACCATAAAGCATAAAGAATCAAATAGAACAGACTCTGAATTCAATATTGAATAAGGTAGGCACCTATTACCAAGGTTCTCAATAAAATTCATGTGTATAAAGATTCTCAAAAGCACAGTAGTTGATTCCGTATGTTATGTGGAGACAGGAATTCTTCTAAAGGCAAGAGGAAAGCTGAAGGACAGAATTATAGCTAGAATTATAAAAGCAGGTAGACTTAAAATTAATTTTTATTGGAAGACCTACTACTTATGGTATGCAGCATCTTTAAAAATCATAAGATGATAAAAAATAATGTTTGTTAAATTTTAACCCATCAGTTAATTCTTTACTCATCTTCCACTGACTGCATTTTATTCCCTAGCAATAGCACCAGCTGTCACCAGCTGATATTTCAGCTTTGTGATTTCAATATTTTTGTATTCACTATTACAGATTGCATTGGTATAAAGAGATTAACATGATTATTTTAGGAACATCAAATGCTGTCATTCTGATAAGGGAGGTTTGAAAGAATAATAAAAATGCAGAGAAAGAGACTAAACTCAGTGACTGAAATTTGCTTCTTTTAGATTATATAACACCACGAAAATAAATGATAAGATATTTCTATTAGAGATAAATGTGTTTTGCTTAACCCAATTTCTCAAAATAGCAAATGTTTATATTACTCTCGCTGCATGCGAGACATTGTTCTACATGCTCTACATATGATAACTATATAATCCTCAGGAAAAAAGCCTATGACTTAGGTACTTTTAAAATTAAGATCCTATTGTGCAAATGAAGAAACTGAGGCACAGAGAGAATAAGTAATGTACCGAATAGTATGACAGTTAGCCAGTGACTGAGCTGGAATTTGAGCCCATATAGTCTGGCTTCAAAGGGTCACTAACAACTTAATAAGACTCCCTCTCAAGTCTATTCTAAGATGCCATTGTTGAATGTATCTCATAGTAGGTCACAGTAAAAATCATTTAAATATTAACTAGAATGTTCGTAAAGCTAGGTCTTGTATTTTGAAGAACAAATTCTAGCAATTCAAATTTCTGACAATTTCTATGTATGTTTAGTACAATATCTTTAGTCTAATACTCAAATAACTTGTAGATCAAAACAAAGTTTACACACACACACACACACACACACACACACACACTCACACACACAATCAAGGATGCATTTAAAAAGGTATCTGAACTTTTTTTGTGTTAATGACTAAGGTCTGCTACTTATATTTAGTTGGTGAGTTTCAAGGATGCTAAACATTCTACTCTTGTAAGACAGTCCCACATGGCAAAGAAATGTCTTGCCCAAAATGTCAACAGTGTCCCATAGAGAAAGACTGAACTACTGCATAATCCCCTTTAAATAAGTTTTACACTTCATAAAGTGAGCTTGCCAATTTTGTGGGAAAGCTGGCACAGAAGAAACTATTAAATACATTTACATCAAGGTATATGTAATATGCAAGAATAAAGAATTTTAAAAGGCTTTTGAATTCATTTTGTAGGAATATTAAATTCTTCCAATTTTCTCTGACTTAGAAAGTAGTAGAATGAGCTGGCCCATTGAGGTGATTCGCTATGCATTCTAACAGGATATTTCTGAAGTTATAAACCCCATCATGGCTTGATTCTAATTCAAACTGAAATCACTATTATAATACCCTTTATTCCCTAAGAATGTGTGCCTGCACTTATTGAAAGTCAGAGTGAACTGTCATAAATGCTGAATGATTTTAGTTTGCAGAGTCAGTTTATTTTAGCATTGAAAAATAGGCAATGACAAATGTCGCATAATTTAGTGGGAAAATAAGAAACTTTTCAGTTAAACATGTAGGATTAAAGGATGACTTTACTGTTTTCTAAAAAGTTGCTTAATTTCTCAAGCCTTTATTCCTTGCCTCTGAAATAAGCTAGCTAGCTAGGCTGGGGTAAGGATCGAATTTCAAATTCCTCATGAAAACAGTTGCTGAACTATAGCACAAGATTAACACCACCACCACCAATGATGTAACAACGGAGCACTTGATTCTTTATTCCTAGTGATAGTAAAGGGGAAGTAGGAGAACTTCCACTACTTTTCTTATTTCTCCATAGTCATGACTCCTAAATATCTTTGGCAAAATTAAGGAAAGGAAAACAATATCACCTCCGTATTAACTAAGTAACCAAGTGAGAAAAGTTAGTTAATGTGTTTTGTCATGCTTTACAATGTACCTAATGAGCTACATGAGACAATAATGATAATAAAGAAATGACACCCTGTGATTGGGGCATGTGAAGGACCCCTCCAAGATCTTTCTCAAAGAGGAAAGCTCATACTGCCCATTAGGCCGTGTGTGCTCTCTCCACAAGTAGATCTATTCAGACTTGAGACTCATACAAAGGCTGCCAGAGTGTTTGGGCATGTAATAGGCACTCAAATATATGTGCGTCTCAATTGATTAATTCTAAAAACCCAAGTCACTTTAGACACCAATAAGAAGAATTTCCAAAGCAGTAAGGTAATGTGAGTATATTTCAGGTTCCACCTCCTCAATTCTCTTTCCAGTTTTATTCAAGTATTTGGAAAAATTTGTGCTCTATTTCAATTCTAACATCATCTTAATGAACTTCTAAAAATACATTCTTTTCCTCTTTCCCAGAGAGTCCACATATATGTAGCTTGGTTATATTTTGCAGCACCGTAGGTAATTTCTTTCAACACTCCTACATTTCTTGCAAAATAACATCCTTCCCATAATGAATGGTCAAATCCTTGGGCTATTTCTGAGTTTTCACCACAGTCAAGTGCCAAATTGTATAGATATTTCACCTCTGCAGCATCACTACCTGTGCCTTCCCTTCTATCTCTGTCATCCTTAGGCTCTAATATTTTAGACTATTATAATAATCTCTCAATTTTTAAAATACAACTTCAGCAAATAATTACTGAGAACTCAATCACTCCAAATATTTATTAAGTACTAGGGATTCCATGAAGAGTATGATAAAACACATACACACACACACACACACACACACACACACACACACAGAGGAAATGGCCCCAGTTCTCTCCATTTTATAGAATACACTATAAAACAAATCTTCATTTAACACTGCTTGGATCATAGCTCCCTTCTGTCCAAAAGAAGAAGGAAAAACACATAGGACTTTCCATATTCTGGCTCCAGCTGTATTCCTGTTTTATTTTTTCCACAGTGCCTTACACTTACTTACAGCAGAAATTCCAGAAACTTGAAAAAAATGCTTTAAATTTCACCATGCTTTTCAAATTTGTAATCTTAATAATCTCTTTGTAGAAAATCATAGTGATGGGGACTTGAGAATCTATTCACAGTCCATCACTTTACAGACTCTGAAAAGTGATTTTTCTCAGCTAGTGACAGAACTGGGACATGAACTGAGCTCTGGTTTTCCACTCCAGAACTCTTACCACCACACCAGACACCTCCAAAGATAGGGCTAGTGAGACAAATCAGAAGCTCCATTTAAATGTATGGGCCAACAGCTATGACATTCTATGTCCTTAATGTACCAAAAGGAAGTAGAGAAGAGGCAGACTCCTCTAGCTCTAAGCCATTGGTGCCATTCCCTTTCTCTGGTGTATAAAAATGACTTCAAAGAGGAGAGGAACAAGAATGAGGGGCATATGAAAGATGTAAACAGGACTTCTTAGGAAGTAAACAAGAGTAAAGCCGTAGGGGTCAGGCCGCCTGCCAATGTTAACTACTTAGGTATTCCTCTTTTGGAAGCAACACTTCCCCAGGTATCCCTCTAACTTTGTTCAATGACCTCAAGGATTGTAATGATATCTCTCTTCCCGCTGTAATGATCTACTACAGGATGGGTTTCATAACACCTCTGAAGCATTAAAAAATCAAATCTAGCTTTCTTATTCTTTTAGCCATGAAGCGAGTAGTGTGGCCCTTCAGGACCTTCAAAAACATTTCTATGCATGTGACAAAAAGAAAACCAGGAAAAATGATTCTTGTTTTGGACACTTTCTCTTAAAGTTATTTTATCTTTAGTAAATGGTGAATTTGATGACCTGAAATAAGATTAATCTATATTTCAGAAGAAAACTCAGATGTGGGCTATCCTTCAAATTTCATAAGAATCGAAGTGAAGCTCCGGGGGGATAACTGTCCTAAGGGAAAGGGAGGAGATGGCAGGACTACAGGCAAGAGTATCTGTGAGGCTGAAGAACTGGAGCAGAGGAGGGTGAGCAACAAACACAGATACACGTTTCTCTTCTTTTCTTCCCTTTCTTTGCATCACTGTGATCCTACCTATATAGACCCTTCAGAAGATGGAGATTTGGGGTAGAATAAAAAGTGAACCCCGAGTAAGAACACAGACCACAGTAGAATGAAAAAAGAAAAAAGAAAGATAAAGGAAGACTAGAAAAAATGCAAGCCAGAAACAGCAAGGGAGAAAGGGCTGTTAAGGGTGATGCAAGTATGAAATACAGTTGACTCTTGAACAACATGGGTTTAAACCATGTAGGTCCACTTACCCACAAATTTCCTTCAATAAATACCAGTACTATTTCTGATCTGTGGCTGGGAGTCTGCGATGCTGAGAGCCAACTGTATGCATTGATCTACGTCATTTTATATAGGGGACTTGAGCATCTGAGGATTTTGACAGCTGTGTGTGTGGGGGGGTGGGGGGCGGGTTCTGGAACCATCTAATCTTTTGGTGAGTCAAAAGTTATATGCAAATTTTTGACTGTGTGGGGATCAGTGCCCCTGACTGCTGCATTGTTCAAGGGTCAACTGTATATAAAACCAAGGAACTACCTGTAGTGAAATTAAAAATACTGAGCTTCTGCTGAGCCATGGAAATTTTGCCTTGATTCTGGATATTGCTGACTGTGGCTAGGTCTTTCAAGATAGTTCAATCTTACTAGGATTAGACAGCCAGCATATTTCAGTGGCAAAATGTAATCAAAATATTAGAAAAAAAGAGAGTTAGGCTCACATTTTGTCCATTAATGCCAGCCACACCTGGATCTCCTTTTTCTCCTTGTTCACCCTAGAAAAAAATAATTTATACAATAAATGTTATATATAAGAACCTTTACTAAAAAAAAAAAAACAAGAGAGCTATTACATTGTTTGGATACTTATAACAATGTGATTACTTTGCTAATCCCTTGAAAGAAACATTTATTGAAAAAACAATTCTGAGTTCTAAAACCAAATAGAAGTTTAAAAGTTCAATGAAAAGCTGCATAAAAATGATTAGAGTAGAAACAGAACAAGGATTATTTATTTGCTTCTATATAACAAGAAACTTTCTGGAGGGCAATTTGGCAATACATATTAAAGGTCTTGAATCTGTTCATTTCATTTGGCCCAGTAATTTCATTTCTAAGAATGTATCCTAAGGAAATAATCAGAGATGACAAGTTTTAGATGCTAAGACTTAGAGTGCAATGCTATTTATAGTAGTGAAAGAGATAGAGAGAGACAGAGACAGAGAGAGAGACAGAGACAGAGACAGAGAGGCAAAGAGACAGAGTGTGTGTGAGAGAAATATCCTAAGGGTGCAATAATAGGAAACTGGTTTAAAATTGTGGTTTATAGATATAATGGATATGATGTGGCCATTAAAATCATGTTTATAAATTTTATTTTAAAGTATACGAAAATTTTCATTATGTAGAAATAAGGTACAATTAATGGATTGACAAATTCAGAGAATAAATGTTAACCACTACTTATTTTTGTTACTTTAAAGTTACAAGTGTTCAAAATAGCCACTTTTTAAATATCATTGTTGATGACACATACCCATGGCGACATATATTTTTGTTTGACTACCATCTGAAAGGTGTATACTTTCATTGGTAAACTCTGCATATCTACAGTATAATTTTAAAACTTTTAATACTTGTTCACTTATCTACCTACCTATTTTATCTACCAACTTGTGTATCCATCTACCTATGGGTCTTAGAAACAACACTGGAAGAAAACAAACTAGAAGAATATATGTGGCTAACCTATTCATTCTATGATTATGGCTAGTTTTTTTTTTTCTTCACTATACTCTTCGGTGTTTTCCATTTTTTAAAAATAATAAATATGCATTATCTGTATAATCAGTAATGTGTTTAAAAATAAAAGAACATATTATGTATAGAAAAAACTCATCCAAGTCCCCAAGTCTATCGCATGTCACTGTGTGGAGGGGGAGAGGGGTAAAGGCATGTGTGTGTAAGAGGGGAAAGAGTAGTAGTTGTGCCACTGGGGTAATTTTTATTCTCTTCTTTATCTCTTGTTAACATTTTCATTCATTTTTTTAAATGAACACATTTTGATCTGTAAAAAAAAGAAGAAAAGAAAAAGAAAAGCAAGCACCTGATTTTAAGAGATAATACATTATATACTCTACACACGGATATACACATGCACAGTCCCAATCATTTAAGACTATTATAATTATATGGAAAATACAGGATTATGAAGTAAAAATAACTTGATTACTGAAATATAAGAAATATCTATAACATACAGGGTAAACAAAAGTGCACACAAACACGTTCAATGAAATAGGTTCAAGTTCAAATGAAGCTGAAAATTTTAAATTGAAAATGGAAGAGATACTCTAGAACTGGGCTGTTCAATGTGGCTGCCACTAGATGCATGTGGCTATTTACATTTAAATTAACTATAATTTAAAATTCAGTTCCTCAGTTGTTCTAGCATATTTCAAGGGCTCAGTAGTACTTTTCGAATAAAACATTTCCATCATCACAGAAAATTCCATTGTATAATACCAATCTAGAAGATACCATTTTAATAGAAAACCAAGTAAGAATTAAGAAGCTCGAAAATACACAAAAGAAAAATAATCTACCTAGTAAGGGGATCAGAAATAACACAGTGTCTAGAGGGTGACATAAAATGTGTTCAGCGCAGGTTAATAAAATAAATTTAAATTTTTACACAAGAAGACAAATAGAATTCCAAGGGTATCATCATTAACTTTCAGAATATAACTAAAAATAGATACAGTCTTTATGCAAAATTAATTGTTCTCATAGGTGGAAATATAAGTAACTCTACATATTAAAGAGGTATGTGCCTACAAGAAAATCTGCAAACTTGGCAGTGGTAATAAAAGTTAAATAATAATAATAGAACACAGTTGATAGTCTGATGAGGTTTACGCTGTATGGCAAGAGGATAAGACATGTAGCAGAAGGCTAAAGAAGAAACATGCTGTTTCGGTTTGATCACTGGAGAAAATCTGCAATGGATTTTTAAAAGTACAATTTTTAATATAAAAAGTAAGTATGGGTCACCATGATCAAATAAGGTTCATAAAAAAAACCAAGTCATTTACTTTATTATCATTGTTACCAAACTCTTCTATAATGTTTACTATGTGTCAAGCATTGCTTTAAGTGTCTTGCAATTCTATGATAATCTAGGATAAAGGTATGATCATTATCCTCCTTTTACAGATAAAGGAATTGAAGACAGGTTAAGTTACTTGCCCAGGGTCACACAACTTTTAAGGAGCAGGACCCTGATTCAACCTAGACAGTGTGGCTCTTAAAACTATTATGCTCATTTGTTTTTTGAAATGGCCCAGGGATAATAAAAAATATATAGTCTAGATTTCTTCAAAGTAGGAGCCAAAGTCTCTTACAATGTGCCTCAGAGTAGGAAACAGAAACATAGGCCAGGTAATGTTACTATTGGTGAGTATATAACTGGCAGAGAAATGGTACCCAAGGGATTGATCTCTCTTGATCTTTCTCTCTCATCTATCAGGTTCTTTTAATCTTGGCATTCATTATTGACAATTCTTTGTTGGGGGCTGTCCTATACATTGTAGGATGGTCAGCATCATCCCCAGCCTCTACTCACTAGAAGCCAGTAGCCGGCCTCTCCCCCAACCCTTCTCTCCTTAACCCTGACAAATAAAAATGTCTCCAGACATTACCAAATTTCTCATAGAGTATAAAATTGCCTCCAGTTGAAAACCACTGATGTATTATGTATTATGAAGATATATGTAACAGATTTCATAGTATGAAATGTTACCACAGACTGAAACAATATGCTATAATGAACAACATGGACTTTATTAAGAATAAATGTACAATCCTGTATTTAAATTAATCCTGGATGGATTAGAGAGCTCATTTAAAAATAAAAATTTTAAAGAAGCAGAAAAAAATAAATGAACATTGCTGAGCTCTTGGTGAATGAGATGTCTCTAAGCATGGAAATAAAAGAAGAAATTCATAATGGAAAAAAGTTACATATTTGACAAAATATTAATGATATAAGGCAACAATATTATAAACTAAACTGAAAGGCAAATAACAAAATAGGATAAAAGTATTTTGTGGCTTAATAGTTAACATTATTAATATACAGGGTTTTTATCATTCATAAGAAAAAGAATAATATCTCAATTGGTAAATGAGCAAAGGACACACCTGGCAATTTACTACAAGGAATACAAAAGAAATGACAAATGACAATAATATTTTAATTGGTATTAATTCATTTGGTTATATAGAGAGAAAAAGTGAGCTCTAAAGGATCTTCATTGCAAATTCTATCATTCTTTGGGGGAAAAAAAAGCAGTGGGAGTTCTATATCTAGACAGAATATAAAAAAGATATCCATGACTTGCATACTAAATAAATCCCAACACAAAAGAAAGTTGACAATAGTAACCAATTGTTCCTTTTTTCTCCATCGAGAAGAAAATGAATAAAAACAAATGACAGCATTAAAGATTTAAGCTAGAATTAAAGAAAATTTATTTGCCATCAGAGGTTGTTAGAGAGGAGATACATTAGATTGCTCCTCGGTGTTTGGATAAGTTCAAAAGCAGAAAAGATTCAAAAATAAAACCAACAGAACATCTCTGGAGAGTTCTTTGAAAAAACAATAAGTCATTCTGGTCTGACGAAAACTTAAATGCGATCCAAACTAAATAGGAATTAGATTACATTTAATATTTTTCCAACGCTTATTCTTTGATGAAACTAATTTCAAAACTATATCAAAAGTTAATGTCCTTCCAAAAAAAAACTACAATACTTTAGTATTCAAAATATTACATTCAGGAAGTAGTAAACATCTTTTATAGAGTCTGAATTAATCCATTATCATCTACAAGGCAGGTAGTTATTAACATTACTAATGCTTCAGTAGATAACTAGCAATAATATATTAGCTTCTATTTCACATGCATTACTATACGCCAGACTCTATGCTAAGCACTTCACATAGTAAGGGTATATTTTAATTCTAGCAGTAGCTACAAAGTGGACATTCTTGTCCCCATTTATTGATGATAAATCAACAGCTCAGAGGACATATGTAACTTTCACATAGCCAAAAAACTCTTATTATCCCAAGTTATTTGCTCAATTACATTGATCTCACAGGGACTTTCATTCAACTGTTCTAATTTAACCCTGTACCACATGCCCTAGGCCTACTTCATTTTTCAGCTCAAGCTGTGGTGTTCAATTCTTATGGAGCCTTGGATGCTGTCAACATTTCACCTCAAGCTCAACTCTCCTTCCTATCTTTGTTTTTCTACCTCTGGGATTTTTCTGAAGCTGGGGAATTTGTTCATCCCTAAAAAGGCAGCCTGGAAGGGGTGGGGTGTGTAGGGCCCCTGGAAGCAGTCTTCCACCAAAGGGTGGCAGGAGTTGGTGGATTGTGTCCTTCAAACCCTGCAGAGATGAATGCAGGGCACATTCCACATGGTTCCACAGAGGGTCCCCAGCGCAAGTCAGGCCTAGTTGCCTACCATGATAAACAGCTAAAAATGCACATTTTTATTAGCTCTTACTTGTCCCCTGACTTACTCTTCCTATTCCCTTACACCTGCTTCTTGAGAATTCTCTCAAATAAATTCATGCCCCAAAGGATTGTCTTAAAACTTGTTTCAGGAACACCCAAGAAACTTCACTTTTGTCCATATTCATGATCTATCACTTCAACTGCTCTCCTGCCACTAAACAAGCTTTCCCTTAATGCCCTGAAATCTATTAATTCGCTTATACCTATACCACCATTTCCTATATTCTTATACATGGAAGAATTGTTTCATTCTCTGTTTAATGCTAATCCCTCGACCTGTGCTTTCAATCCCATTCTCTTCTGTCTTCTTATGGAATTTGTTTACATTTACACTCCTTCTGAATTCTCAACATCCTTCCTTCTTTCCAACTACAGTGAAACATGCTATTGAATCTTTTATTGAAACAAAAATCTCTCACTTGCATCTCCTGTCAGTTTCTGCTTCATCTGCCTCCTTCCATTTTCAGGTAAACTTATTAAAGCAGACTCCCCATACTTTTTGCCTTCATTCCATTACCTCTCTCTCACTTTAAAGTCCACTCTAGATTGACCTGTACCCTCCCTGCTCCTCAAAAACTTTCATGCCAAGGTCTCAGGTGACCACCATCAGAAAACTTTTGGTCTTTTTTCTTCTTTGAGTCATCAGCAGCATTTGATATCTTTTTGACCGAGTCCCCTCTGAGCAATACTTGCTTGCTGAGACACTATATTCCTTTGGTTTTTATTCTACTTTTATAGAGGCATTTCCTTTTTCTTTTTTTGCTGGTTCTTCTAAGTATTGCTGGACCATAGGGATCTGTCCCAGGTTCTTATGTTTTCTGTTTCAATAGAGTTTCCCCAGGTATCCCCTTCACTTTTATAGTTACAGTGATCACCTATATGCTAATAAGTCTCAAATTCCCACTTCTAGGCTAGATACCTTTTTATTTTTAACAGTTTTATTAAGATATAATTTATATACCAAAATATTGACATGTATTATATATATAGTTCAATGGGTTTTAGTAAATTCATATAGGAGTGCAACCATCACCACAATTCAGGATTAAAACACCTCCATCACTTGCAAAAATTCTTTTATGCCCATTTGCAGTCAGTTGCCCCTTGTGTTTACAGCTTAGACAACCACTGATAGTTTTTTATTTCTACATTTTTGTTTTTTCTTACAAATTTCATATAAATAGAACTATACAACATATGGGCTTTTTTGGTCTCACTTCTTTGACACAGTATGATGGTTTCGAGGTTTACTCATGTTGTTACATGGATAAGTAGCTCATTCCTTATTTCTAAGTAGTGTTCCTTGTATGGATATACTACATTTTGTTTATCCACTCACTAGGTACTCATTTTTAGTTATTCTAAATAATGCTGCTATGGACAATAACATACACATTTTATGTGGATGTATTTTTTATTTCTTTTGGGTAAATAAATACCCAGGAGTATAACTGTCAGGTCACATAATAAGTGTAAGTTTAACTTTTTAGGAAACTTCTAAACCAATTTCCAAAGTCCCCGTATCATTTTACATTTCCATAATCAGTGTATAAGGGTTTCCGATTTCTTCTAATGCTCACCCACAGTTGGTATTGTCAATCTATGTTATTACAGCCATTCCAGTTGGGGTGTAATGGTATTAATGGTAGTTTTAATTTGCATTTTCTTAATAATTAATGATTTGTTTCATGTCTTTATTAGCCATTCACATATTTCCTATGATAAAGTATCCATTTAAATATTTTGCCCACTTTAAATTAATTTGCCTGTATTATTATTGAGTTGTAAAAGTTCTTTATACGTGGCTTATCTTTTCATCCTCTTAGCAGAGTCTTTCAAAAAAAGAGACATTTTACATTTTGATAAACTCATATCAACTTTTTATGGATTGTCTTTCGTATTATATCTAAGAATTCATTTATAAATAAATGGATAAATGTAATGGATAATGTGGGAGATATGGGTTAAAATTCTTTCTTTCTTTCTTTTTTTTTTGTAAATGAATATCTAATTGTACCAATAGTTTTGTTGAAAATTATTCATTATCTGCTGGTGTGTTCTTGTACCTCTCTTGAAAATGTTATCCATATATATATGTAGTTATTTCTGGACACTATTTTTTTCCATTGATCTATTTGTCTCTCCTTACACTACTCTACACTTTCTTGATTACTTTATCTTTATGCTAAATGTTAAAATCGGGTAGTATGAGTTTTTTTTTTTTTTTCAAAGTTGGCTCTACCAGCTTATTTATATTTCCTTATGATTTTTATATTTATTTCATTTTTATAAAAATGAAAGGAGGAAATCATTAAAGATGTCTGCTATTCCCATTTTCACAATAGGGAAGCCGAGTCTGAGATAAGATACCCAGCCCAGTTCTCTCTTCAGAAACCCTATTGACCCTCAAGTGCATTTCCCATCAGACTGCTGCATCTGTGACTCCTGTCCTTCTAAAGCACCTCTATGATGGAGTTTTCTTCACTAGGGGGTGGGTGGTGTTTTTTGGAATTCTTAATAGAGAGGCCCATTCAAATGAATGTCAGATTCACTAATGAATTACCTTTTTTGATTTTGCCTCTTTTGATTCTTTATCTACTTGTTTTGGTTTAATCAAAGAGATTAAACCACTTTGTTGGACTTTAAGCTCTATCTCCCAAGAGTTTTAATTGTCTTGGCACAGCTTCCCATTTGCAACATAGGAAAGGATTAAAGATGAAGAGCAGTAATGAGCTTGATGAGGTTTAATAGGATTTGCTCAAGACAGTGCCCTTCCCTAGTCCTGCAGACAATAACTATAATACTCGGCTTGTCTGTTCCAGATCAAAGCCTTTCTCTCTGCCTCTCAGGCAGTTCTGCACAACTCCTGGGTTTAAAGGGGCAATGCTAGAATATAAACTGCAAGAGAGCTGAGTCTGCATTTGTTTATTCACTGCTTTATCTCCAGCTCTTAGTACAGGAGCTGGACTATAGTAGTTCTCCAATTATGAATGCATAAATTAATAGAATGGATCTTGAAAATCTGATTAAAGTAGTTCATCTCCCATCTAAGTACTAAACAGGCCTGACCCTACTTGTCTACTCACTATGTTGTATACCTAAAACTAATATAATATTGTATGTCAGCTGTAATTAATAAATTAAAAAAAAATTTTAAAGAAGCTCATTTGCATTGTCCCTGAAAATTCTTTTGACTTGATAGGCCCACAACACTGGAAGCCAAGATTGCCAGGATGGCATTTTGCTTTGCTATGAAACTTGGAATATATTCTCTGCCTCTCTAGCACAGGGGGTCATCATGGTGATCCAGGAAAAGAATATGTGAATATAAAAATAAATATAAGTATAAATGTAAATACAGATATTCATAAATTCTCCTTGAATTGAAATTTAATGCAGTGTCCCATTAACCCCATTTTAAAGCTGAACAAAGAGGCATAGCATCTAAGTTGATTATTTAAAGCCCCTAGTGGGCGATTTGCAGGACAGGTATTGAGCTGAAAGACATAAAGCCTCTACTACCCAGATTTCTCCTAAGAGTAAGTGAACTGCCCATATGACTTAAATCACATTTAATGTAATTTTGGTATGATGGATATTTATGTGCAAAAAAAAAAAAAAAAAAGAATAAATTTTGGTCCAGAAATCTCACCCTATATGAAAATTAACTTACATGAATTTTAGACTCAAATGTAAACTCTAAAATTATAAAATTTCTAGAATAAAACATAGAAGAAATCCTTTGCAACACTGGGTTAAGCAAAGGCTTCTATTCTGTTATTTAATTTCTATATGTCTCATATCTTTTTCACTCTTTTGTTCTTTCTTTACTGCCATCATTTTGTTCAAAAAATATTTCTAGCATGCTATTTTAGTCTTATGAGTATTCGGCTTTTTTTGAGATTTTAAAACTGTTTGCTCTAGCACTTAGAATATGCATCTTTAACTTATCATAATCTATTCCAGTTAATACTTACTTAATTTCAGTAAACTATGGTAAATTTGCTCTAACTGAGCTTCATTTCCTCCTCTTTCTGTGTACTATTATTGTCATATATATCTGTTACAAACCTAACAATATAGTGTTAGGGTTTTCTTTAAAATACGCTTTTAAAAAAATTAATAGAAGAGAATATAAACATATTTACATATTTATACACACAGAGAATATTTTACATTGACCCATATACTTAGAATGTCCAGTACTTTTCATTCCCTCCTATGGATTCAAGTTGCTGTTTGCTATTATTTATTTTCAGTCTGGAAGATTTTCTTTAGTAACTCTTCTAGGTCATGTATGCTAACAAAGAATTCATTTTATGTCTTGTTATTTGGGAATCTATTTTTGCCTTCATCTTTGAAAGATATTTTCACTGGATATTGAAATCTTAGTTGAGAATTTCTTTTCGAAGATGTAATTTTACTACTTTCTGCCTTCCACTGTTCCTGAAGAGACATTAGCTGTTCTTCTCACTGTTATTCCACGTATATGATGTTTTTTTCTTGGCGCTTTCAAGATTTACTGTTTGTCTTTGAGTTTTTAGCAGTTTGACTATGATATTTCTGGATGTGATTCTCTTTGTGTTTATACTATGTAGGATCTACTGAGCTTCTTGGATCTACAGAATAATGTTTTTCATCAAATGTAGAAAGTTTGTGGCTTTTGTTTGTCTCATTTATTTCTCTCCCCTCCTCCTGAGACTGCCATTGCATACACTGGCTTCCTTGGAACCCAAATAGTTTAATCAACATCCAATGGTTTAGACAGAGGTTGTGTTCTAGAACATCAAGTCCATAAGGCTTCCACCCTTTTCTGATGAATTTGTGGGTAGGCTAAAGATTACATTCAATGTTAAAACACTTTCTGAGGTCCTCTTTGTTTTCTTCTTTTTGCTGGGCTTATTCAGATTTCTCCTGTGTATGTACATAGTTACCCAGTCATCTTTTCACCTTGTTAGATTATATAAATAATTTTATGTAATAAGTATATTTTATATTGTTATATATGAGATCGGGGACCGACTGTGTAATTTATGTTATTTGCTGGTCTATTGAAATGGAAGTAAATCTCAGTATAGGAGATCAGAACAATTAAAACACATTTCTTTGATAAATTTTTAAGGTATAAGATTTAAATAAACTTATGATGTAATTAGTTTTTCAGTAATTTAAACTATTAAAATATTTTGTTTTTCCTTTACTTAAGGATCAGTAAGTTAAGGACTATCATTTTAAGAGAAGCCCCTTGGCCTAAATGTTATAAAGTAAAAAAAGCCCCTTTGTCTAACCCACATATATAGATTACCTAACCAAAGAAGTTATAAAACAGAACTTTTCTAAATAAATTCTTTTCTAACAAAAATATAACTGTGACTTACTATCTTAAGATAGCTTACAATAGATAATAATTTACTACTTTGTTATTGATGATGATGATAAAGTATTGATCTCTGGCAGCTAAATATATACTGAGAAACATGATAGATTTTAAAAAACTGCCAAGCTAGAGCTTAAGGTTCCAATTGTGATCTAGTGAACTGAGTCTAGCACCTGGAAATAGGAAGCCTCAGTCTAATAACATGTCCATATCTACAGCTGTATGAATCTACAGTCTTTTCTATTATCAGCTTTTTGGATTTTTAACATAAAAGCAAATAACTTCTAAACCTACCAAAATAGTATTGTAACAATGTTGAGATAAATAAATAAATAAGTATATATATGTGCGTGTGTGTGTATGTATGTATGTATGTGTGTGTGTGTGTGTGTGTATACACATATATATATGTATGTATGTATGTAAGGTGCTATATTATGAATTATATTCATCCAGATTCCTTTAAAAGGATGACTTCATACACGAAGGATGAATAAAATAAAGACTGAGACAATTTTGTGTTCAGAGACCAATCCCCCTGCATTTTTTTTTTTTTTTTTTTTGCTAGGCAACCCTTGGTTGACCTCACAGATTTCAAGTACCTTGTCAGTTTATAATCCCATATATATATATATATATATATATATATATATATATATATATATCTTTTTTTTTTTTTAATTTATTTTTTATACCTACAGCACCTGGTCTTACTAGGTGGTCTCCCATCCAAGCACTAACCAGGTCCAACCCTGCTTAGCTTCTGAAATCAGACAGGATCAGGCTTATTCAGGGTAGCATGGCCCTATACTTCTCCCTGCTTTTTAAAGCCTCAAAAAAGACTATCTTGATAAACTTATCTGTTTTGTCACAAATTGAAATTCTTTTATCTAAATGGATTAGAGCCAAGATTACTTGCCTAATTGCTTTTGTGACATTAACCTAATTAAGTTATCCCTCCTAAGGGAAGAAAGAATGTAATCTAACAAAATAACTTCTTTAAAATCAGCTTATATCAATTTCCTTTAGTAACTAAAAATGTAAATGTATTAATAATTATAGATTATAAGTTTATTTTGGTTCATATTTTGTGTATGAAGAACAAATCCACTTTCAAGAAACACTCTCACTGATGTATCACAAGCCATTTCCAAGACCTAGCTAACAGTCAATTCCTTTGAGTAATTTTAAACACAAAAATGTTAGCAAAATTGAAGAATTTAGATAGTCCTTGGAGTTCAAAATAGCAAAAAGCAATCTTTGCTTTGATTTGCTGATTAACTCATGTCATAATTCTGGTTAAACAAGCACATGGTTTTACCTAAGCTCAAGCCATCCATTATTAAGTTTCCTTAGTCTTGGCTATCCAGTTTACTTGGCTAATTGCTGTGTCAAAGAAAGCCACCCAATTGACATCTGTACACAGTCTAGGATTCAAGGCTCTCTTTTTGAAAGCTAGACCTTTTAGGAATCTATTAGGCAACAGTCATTTATGTTTGTTAGTGTAGCCTCAGAAATTTCAGGCTTCTGAAAAAATGATTTTGTGGTTCAAGGACCAAGGAGACATTCAAAAAATTGTTGCTATGACTTCTACACATACTAATACATGGCAGTAAATAAATAGTCCACCCATAGAAATGGTCCCAATGTACCATGTTGGCAAGATCATATGTCACGCTTTCCACTTAGCTTAAAATTGTGGTCATTACATTAGGAATGACAAATATAAGACCCAAGGTATTTTCAGTGAGAATGAATGAATTTTGTTTTAAAAGGAGAGAGGCAACATAGCAGAAATAAATTCTGACAAATGTGGTATACCAAAAGGGTTCTTCTTGAGGGAACCCAGGCCTCAGGTGATATCTGAGCAAGTGTCTAGAGTACAGGCAGGTCATGGCAGAATGTGAGATGTGCTAATGTAGCCCTATTCCTCAGAATCATTAGGTTGATCTGCCTCTTCTCAAATGCATAGAGGCAGAAACACACACTAGGTCTCCCCCAAATATTTCCTGAATGAAATTCAATCAGAAAGAATTTTGAGTAAATTAGTGGCATTTTAAATGACAGTCTCTAAAGCTCATTTGGAACTGGCGCCATATCTAGAATGAATTCTCAAAATGCCAAATCATCTGTGTAGTATTGTGGAAATTTCCAAATTATGGCAATATGCAGAATAATATTTCAGGACTTTTTCAAAATTCTCCATTTCATTTCATTATGCAGATGAGGAAAGGAGATGAAATTTTATACTCATCTGAGAGAAACAATTCAGTTTGATGCAACTGCTGCCTGGAAATCCAGCGAGAATGACACATCTAGAAAGAAATTCTCCACACTCATTACAGGCAAATCACAACTAGGTCCAATGACTCATTGCTCTTTGTTTGACCAGGATCACTGGACTAGAGAGGTTTATTCTTTGTTTTAGCATTAAATACTCTATAACTTTTCTATGAGGTCTCATTCAATTAGAGTTAGCAAGATGTTAAGAGTGAAGAATTTAACACCAGTAAAATCACAATCTTTCTGGGCTTTGGTTGCCTTATCAGTAAATTTGACTTAATAATATCATCTATTTCTTGGCATTATTTTGAGCTTCTGTGTGAGGAAGTTATTTATAAACTGCCCATAAATGTTACTTATTTTGGTTAAAATCAAAACACATAATTAATTAATATAAACTTATGAAACTGATCATTGTACTGTGGCTATACGAAAGAATATCCCTATCCTTAGAAAATATAAAATGAAATATTTAGGGGTAAAGAGCCATGATTTAAGCAACTCGATCTCAAATTATGTAGAAAAAATTATATATTTATTTATATATAATTACATATACACACTATATACATAGATATACATACATATTTATGGAAAGAGAGAGAAATGGAGAACACAAATGATCTATGATATGAGGTAAAGGATATATGAATATTTTCTATACTAATTTTGTCTTTACAACTTCTGCTAATATTATTATTATAAAGTTTGTGGCTTGATTTCACACATTGACTGATTCTAATTACACATGCAACTATACATGCAAGATCAAAAAATGTCTTAAACTACCTTGGAATCTCAAATCCCTTAATAAGCAATATTAGTCTCATTAAATTCTTGAAAGTCTTATGTAATCATAAGTCTACTTCACTAAGGCATTATTAAGTAATCAGAGAAACTGATCACATGACAACTCGATGTAATATACCTTATGCTAAGCACTGGGGATACAGACTCAATGTTACTGGTTGGAGAAGACAAGCCTCTGATCTTTGACAAACAAGCCTACAACTTTGAGGGCCACAGGAGTTCAGTGGTGAGGTAAGTATGTGGGCAGTTGAGGTCAGGAAGCCTTTGTGTTAGATGTGAAAACTAAGTTAGGCCTTGAAATATAGTTAGGACTGAAATAATGTGCAGGAGCCTGGAATGCTTATCCTAACAGATAAAGAGGATAAAGCTGTCAAAGATGCCTGGTTCATGTCAAAGGGATTCAGAAGCTAACTGGAAGAGGTACTACTGACCAAAAATGGGATAATTTGAGAATCAGTAAGGATAACAACAATGGATTTAAACAGGCTCATAATACTAAAAAGCAAATGAAATAAAACTTAATTGGTAACCACTGGAAGATGCTAGAGAATCGAATCATTGTCTTGAAAACTGGTATGTCAATGGAAAGAATTAAGCATTTAGCACGACTTTCCTTAGTGAACCATACCACTGGGTAATGAGAGAGTAGATGAGGGGAAGCTCCTCCCTAGAGATATAGTCAAGCCAATAAACGTAGAGGGAATGATAAAATTAAAATATCACCATTTGGGGAGGGGAGAGGGGGAAAAATAAAAAAATAAAATGTTAAAAAAATAATTTAAAAATTAAAATTAAAAAAAAAAAAACCTGCCATTTTGTAACCCTAAAAGAGTCAATGGCTGCTGTCATCACAGAAAAGAGATTTTCCAACACTAGGTCACTTTGGATAGAATGCCACACCACTTATGAAGTAAATAGTCTTGCCAAAAACATCATACCTAAATCTGATCTAACTACTCATTTAAAGGGAACACAGAAGAGAGAAGAACATATTAAAATTACACGATAGAGTGTAATCAAATCCAGACTGGAAAATTCTTTGGGATAAAACAACCCTGATTCCTTAACAAATAATATAATAAAAACAAGCAACAAAACAACAGAGGTAGAGGGGGATATTACAGGTTAATAGACATTTAAAAGCACAGCAACCAACTTGAATGTGTGAGCCTTTATTTGGATCCTGACTAAAGCAAATTGTCTTAAAAAATTTTATGATTTTTATTATACTATTGGAAATCTGAAAACCAAATTACTATTTAATGAAATTAAGAAATTGCTGTTAAAATTTCAAGTGTGATAATGATACAGAGGTTATATTTAAAAAGTTCTTATTATTTAGAGATAAATATTGAGCTGTTTATAGAAGAGGCATATGCTGTCTGGGGCTGCATCACTATGCTACAGGAAAGGGTCTAGCTAAAACAAGATTGACCATGAATTGAAGCCAGCCGATGTATATATAGGGATTCATTACCCTACTCTATATACTACAGTGTTCATTTGATATTGTCCTTAATAACTTCTTTAATATGCCTGAGATAGGTTCTTTATTTTACATAAAGATAAGTATATTTTTCATGCCCACAAATAAAGAGATATGTTATTTATACATATTCATAATTAACCTTTTTGATACCCAAATAAGCATCTGATTAAAGGGTAAAACCCTAGAAATGAAGACAAAAGTTACTCATTCACAGTTGGTGTCTAGCATTGATATAAGATCTTATATGCATGAAACACACTATTCTCAGAGTTTTAACTCATTTACCTCACCACAACACCATGGATTAGGTACTATTATTTTCCCCATTTTTTAGGTGAAGAAACAGAGGTAGAGAAAGGTCAAGTATCCAGACACAGCTAATATGTGGCAGAGCCAGTGTTTGGACCCAGACAGTTCTATTGTAGGGCTCAGGCTCTTAAACTTTAGTCTACATTTAATTCTACACCTAATTATTGGGCAAGTTCCCATGTTATGGGCAGGATTTAGATCAAAAGAAGTGAGGAAAGGCTATTCCAGAACATGGGAAAGGTAAAAGTAAAGGCACAAATATAAGGACCAGTAAGTCACCTGGTTTGAGAAAAGCACAGAATTCTGAAGAAGAGAAACACTACAAAATGAGGTTGGAAAGTCAGACAAGATTAGGTTGTGAAAAGCCATAAAGGGCAAGTTAGCAGTGTCGGGACAGCCTCCTGTAACCATTGGGGAGGCACTGACTCATTGGGCAGAAGATTGACAAACTGACACTACTTTTAGGAAATTAATGGAACTAAACCTATAAGCACAAATTATTGGGAGGGTCAAAATTAGAGGTAGGAATTCAGTTAAGAGGCTAATCCAGCAGTCTAGGCAAAAGCAAGTCTAGAATTTAGGATAATAGCATAGGAATGAAAAAGGAGGGCAACTATGAGGCATGAGATGCTCCAGAAGTAAGAGACAAGAGAGAAATAAGTTAACAAAAATGACAAGTTTGGGGCCTAGGCAAAGCTTGAAAGGATGACGATATCATCACCACAAATAGAAAAGAGCAAATGCAGGAAGAAAAGCAGATGTGAGAGAAAAAAGGTTTCGCTCTGAACATACTGAAATAAAGGAATAAACAAGACATCCAAGAGGATAGGTCTAGTAGATAATGAGGGGCAAAGTGGACCCAAACCAGGAGAGAACTCAGTAAAACATAGATTTGGAACTCATCCTTCTGAGAGGTGATAGTTGAACAGATAAGACAAGTTGAGACTGCTGAGGGAAAAAAGGAAGGTAGTTTCATTTAAATCTCCAACAATATTATGAATCTCTTAATATATGGCTATTGTTTTCTATTATTTTTTCTTCCTCAAGAGCATCTAGCACAGAACTCAGTAAACTCTCTTATCTGATTCATGATGAGATATAAGAGGTACTAGGATTCTTTTCATAACCAGTGTTTTGAATTCCCAAATAATCCCAGTACAGCATTTATTTTTTGGTAGTGAGGATGGTTTGTTTTCTGACTGTCTTATCTGAGAACTACAGGGAAAAGCCAAATCTTAAAAGTAAACTTATAGTAGAGGACTAAAGACCATTTTCACATCATTCAGATATGCAACTATATTTATGTTCTAACCTATGTTACTCGAATAGTGATATATCATGATTCACTATTGAATTGTTAGTCAAGGCCAGCCAATATGAAAAGTCATGCCTTGCCTCTAATATAACAAATAACTGATAAATAAAAGGCTATGATTAATTGAGAATGAACCTGTAAGAACGGGGAAAAGAAAACTGACAACGCTGCACTTTTACACATTTAAATAATTTCTAATTTAAGTTTTAAAATTCCTTTAAAAACTAAAGATCTGTTTCTTACAGCAAGGCCAATCGCAAATCATTTTGGAGCCTTTTCCAGAACCTATATGAGTCCAAATAAAGCTTTAAAATTCCAAATAATTATCTTTTTCATTTACTCCTCCCATGTCAGAAATTCATGTTCAAACTTAATTTCAAACTTTTCACATTTTCCATTTACTGAAAATGAGCTGGAAAGCCCACTATTTGACTGGATTATATAGGGCACTTTTATATTAACAACTATTTTTTAAGGGTTCTCTACAGGAGAAGGAAGAATTTAGTCAGAGAGCTCCTGAGTAAGCACAGCTGGGGATCCTTATCAACAATCAGAAACCAACTCCCCACAAGGCAATTAAACACAGCTGGGAGGCCTTTTGTTAAATCAAGTCTTGGAAGCCAGTGAATGGAAGAGCTATGATGCAAATGGCAGTGCTTAGTCTCTAACTTTTAGAAAACTTCACACGCTCATAAGCACATAGATGACTCTATGTGTTAACAACCACTTTGCTCTTTGTGAAACCAACTAGGCAATCCTTTTAAGAACTTTAAGCCAGTAGTGTGATATTTGTTTTAAATTTATTTCAACCATTACTGCTGATGCTTTTCAGTAGTAGCAAATGAAGACTTTTCCTCCAATGTAGCCTTGTATCTGGGCTACAGATAAGTACAATTTTCACTGGGTTAAAGTGTTACTGTTTGTACTTCTAAATGAGAGAAAACAGGGAAAACGAATTTAGAGATAGGGTTATTAGTTAATAGAATTCCATTTTTATAAGTCCATTTTTGGGGAAGACTATAAAATTAAATAATATGACAGAGAGAGAGAGAGAGAGAGAGAGAGAGAGAGAGAGAGAGAGAGAGAGAGAGAGAGAGAGAGAATGAGTTTTTTTATGATGATGTAGCTAGGGTACACTGTAAACAAGAGTCAGTTATAATCACTGAATATCCATAGGCCTTGAGTGAACACCTCTGGGGTGGTGCCTTTTCATTTTCAACCACCAAAATTATTATTTTTTAAAAATAAGCCAAGTCCTAGTACTGGAGAGTATTTCTAATGGAAAACTGTATTCAAATCTCTACACATTTCCCAGCTGCTATTACAGTTAAAGCTGGGTGGCTCAGTGTTAGAGCTGCAAAGCTCAGTGGCTTCCTGTGTAAATCCAAAGTGGGCAGTACAGATCAGGACTGATTTCAAAGTAAGTATTCTTTGAAGAATGTTTAAGAAGTTACAGCATACACTGTGAAGTCGGAGTGTTCACCCAGGCAGCAGAGTGCAGTCTAGATAGGACTCCAGGTGTTGAGCACATTATGTGGTTGGGTTTGTACATTGAAATGACCACTTCAAATACAGTTGTGCAAGAATCTCTGAGGGACATCATTAAAATGCAAAATTCCAAGGCACATACCTAGACTCCTTCTCTAGTCAATCTAGGGATTCAAGGCATTTTAAGCACCCAGGAGGTTATGAAGTAGGGGAACTGAACGCCACATTGTGTAAAACACTGGGTATAATTTATACTTGATGATTCTCATTAAAATGTATCCACTGATAGGTAACAATTAATAACCTCAGCTTAAACCAAAACACACATACCCTCACATGTCTGACACATAAAAGGAGGATTGTTTAATACATAGTAATCTGTGACACTAAACACTTGCTGACAGCTATTATGTTTAATTGACACTTTTCTATATATGTTATTTGAAACTAAAAACAAGTAATTGTAAAATTTGTTTTCTTCTAGCTTTGGTAGACTCTCACTGAAAAAAATTACATTTCTATTTTTATTTTTCTTAACTAAGCAAGACAAACACATTCAAGCTCTAGGTTATTAGAGAAAACTCTCTAAGTAGAATATGACATGAAGAGAATATGTGTTTTAACGAGGCTCTGAACTATGTTTTCCAAAGACCCTAATGGGCCATTGGAGTTGTTAAAATCTATTAAATTCAATTTATGTAGGTGGAAAGCCCTTAAATATGCATTTTGTGATAATATTCTTTTTAAGATGTCCCCAGATATATATTATACACACTAATGAACCATAATGACTATTAACACAAGCAAAATAAATACTATGCATTTTTAAATGGCCTAAACTTTCAAAGACTCCCAGGACTTTTTCGAGTGATGTTTTTGAAATAAGGGAAAATTTTACAATTTTGTAGACAAAGAAATAAATGTTTAAGAACTTTTAAAAGTCTTTAGTAATGGTGAAGGGAACTCAGTTTCTAGGCTCCATGTCTCTACATTCCACTCTCTATAATCATTTTCAAGTGGTCCTAGTTTTTCTGATTAACTCTCTTTCTAATAGACCTAAATGCAGTCTCTGAGTCTTCTCTCAACCTTTGTCTCCTTTTCCAATGGCGCTAAACTCACCATTGGACCATGGACCTCTGGATGGCAGGAAGGGTGTTTCTATTCAAAAGAATGAATCAAAAAATGATTATAATGTTTCCGTGTTTGGCATTAGTCACTCCCCATTGATTCACTTAGAGTCTCTTCCATTGTAATGTCAGAACCTGGCTAACTTAAACAAGTTTACCAAGCTACAGGTTCCAAAACTATCCCACACAACAAAACTCAGGTTAAATACTTTAAACCTTGTACTATCAAAACTTCAATAGTGAATAATTCATTTTCGGGTCTTCTAAAGCTCAAGGAAATAATTTCTCCCTTAAAAGGCATGACCTGAGGTATAGTTTATGTTTTGACCCCAAATACAAGTAGAGAGACCTGTACTTACCCAAATTAAATCTAAAAATATTTCCCTCAAATCCTACCAGTTCTTAAATAAAGCCCTTAAATTAACTCCAGGAAAATTAATAATATGCATAACACATTGGATATTTTAGTTGCATTAATTCCATCTTTAAAGTGAAGAAAATTATCAATCTCCTATGAAAAAGGTTTTAGGTTGGTTTTAGATAAATCCACAGGATCATTCAATACTCAATGAGAGTAGACAAATGGCTAAAATGTTCCTAAGGAAACAAAGACTATCCCCAAAACTATAAACTCAACTAAGTTGTCATCAAAGTATAAAGGGGAAAAAAATTGTGGGGCTCTCTATATACTCTGCATATACATTTTCAGGAACTTTTGAGAAGAAAACTAGAAGGCAAGCATTAGGCAAACAAGAGAATAATACAGAAACTGTAGGCAAAGGACTGACAATGAACACAGATTCCATTTAGCTCTAAGACTAAAAGAAAAAAGAAAAATTAGGTATCATGGCTAGAACAAATTAAATATTATAATATTGAAAAATATCGAAATTACCTACCTAACAAAAATAGAAGGGAGAGAAAAAGAGTGGCAATAGGGGTGTTTTAATTCCTTTATCTTTTATGATGAGGCATTAAAAGATCGTCTTTAAAACCAATAAATTAAGTAACCAAAGATTAGCATATCAATAATACCTAGGTAAAAACTAAGAAAAATATCATTTATTGAAGTCAGACAGTAGCAGAGATAGTTTCAAGCATACAGTACATTGGTTAGACATTTATATTGTTCATAAAGTGATTCCCCCAATTGCTCCCTTCCTCCTCTAGCCCTCCACTTAGCCATCGTATTAATGCTAACTGCATTCCCTGTGCTGTGCTCCCCATCCTGGCGCCCAACTATCAACTACTAATTTGTACTTCTTTAACCCTTCACCCCATTCTCCCAGTCTCCCAACCCATCTCCCCTCTGTCTGTCACCAAATTGTCCACTATATTTGTGAGTCTGTTTTTGATTAGTTTACTCTTTTTGTTCCTTAGATTCCACATATAAGTGAAATCATATGGTATTTATCTTTTTCTGCCCGACCTATTTCACTCAGCATAATAACCTCTAGGTACATCGTATCATTGCAAATGGTAGGATTTCATTTTTTTTTAATGGCTGAGTAATATTCCATTGTATATATGAACCATAATTTTTTTATCCAATCATCTGCTGATGGGCATTTAGGTTGCTTTTATATTTTGGCTATTGTAAATCGTGCTGCCATGAATATTAGAGTGCATAAATCTTTATGAATTATTGTTTTGGTTTTCTTTGGATAAATACCCAGAAGTGCAATTGCTAGGTCAAAAGGGATATTCATTTTTAATTTTTTGAGAAACTTCTATACTGTTTTTCACAGCCATTGTACCAATTTGCAATCACACCAACAATTTATGAGGGTTCCCTTTTCTCTGCATCCTCGCCAACACTTGTTTTTTGATTTATTGATGATAGCCATGCTGACAACTGTGAGATGATATCTCATTGTGGTTTTAATTTTCATTTCTCTTATGATTAGTGACCTTGAGTATCTTTTAATATATTTGTTAGCCATCTGTATTACCTCTTTGGAAAAGTATCTGTTCAGGTCTTCTGCCCATTTTTTAATTAGATTGTTTGTTTTTTTGCTGTTGAGTTGTATAAGTTCTTTATAGATTTTGGATATTAAACCCTTATCAGATGTATCATTAGCAAATACCTTCTCCCAAACAGTTGGTTGTCTTTTTGTTTTGTTGATGGTTTCCTTTGCTATACAAAAACTTTTTAGTTTGATACAGTCCCATTTGTTTATTTTTTCTTTTGTTTCCCTTGCCTGAGCATATATATATATCTGAAAAGAAATTCCTGTTAGGAATATCAGAGAGTTTACTGCCAATGTTTTCTTCTAAAAGTTTTATGGTTTCAGGTCTTATATTTACGTCTTTAATCCATTTTGAATCTATTCTTGTATACGGTAAGAAGATGATTCAACTTCTTTTTTTACATATATCTGTTCAATTTTCACAACACCATTTATTGAAGAGACTGTCTTAACTCCATTGTATATTCTTACGTCCTTTGTCACATACATATTAAGTGAGCATATAGGCGTAGATTTATTTCTGGGCTCTCTATTTTGTTCCATTGATCAATGTATTTGTTTTTATGCCAGTACCATGCTGTTTTGATTACTGTAGCTTTGTAGTATAGTTTGATATTAGGTAGTGTGATACCTCCAACTTTGTTCTTCTTTCTCAAGATTGCCATGGCTATTCGGGATTTTTTATGACTCCATATAAATTTTAGGATTATTTGTTCTAGCTCTCTGAAAAATGCCATTGGTATTTTGATAGGGATTGCACTGAATCATAGATTGCTTTGGGTAGCATGGCCATTTTAACAATGTTGATTCTTCCTACCCATGAACAAGGTATACGCTTCCACTTATTCGCATCTTCTTCAATTTCTTTTTTCAATGACATAATTTTCTGAAAACAGGTCTTCTATCTTCTTGGTTAATTTGATTCCCAGGTATTTTGTAGTTTTTGATGCAATTGTAAATGCGATTGTTTTCTTAATTTCTCTTTCTGAAAGTTTATCATTGGTGTATAAAAATGCCACTGACTTCTGAATATTTATTTTGTAACCTGATAACTTTACTGAATTCATCGATCACTTCTGACAGTTTTTTGGTGGAATCTTTAGGGTTTCTCTGTATAGTATCATGTCATCAAAGAAGATAAAATATATTAATTCTGTCATTTCAGAGAAGGAAATCAACAGATACTGGCTGTGTGGAGAAATAATGAACTTAGTTTCTTTTATGAATATAACCAGGGGAACAAAAATTTTCTAAAATTTGAGGAAAAACACAAAACAACAAAGTAATTAAAGAAAACAAACTAATTAAACCCATAATTTAAAATCTTTCACAAAGAAACCTCCAAGTCTTACTGGCTTTTCTGGTGAGCTCTTAAACACATTTAGGGAAGAATTAAAATGAATGCTACATGCTCCTCTGGTGATCAGAAAAAAGAGGTCACAGTATTCATTTTATGAGGCCAGCATAACTTTGATAATCTGACAAGGAAATCAATTACAAGAAAGAAATCTCTCAAGTTTTTCATAAACATACATGCAAAACTCCTAAAAAATATATTAGCAAATTGAATCTAGTGATATAAAAGATGGATAATAATACATCATGAACAAATGAGTTTTATTATAGGAAGCTAAGTCTAGTTTAAAATCATTCAACAAAAGTCACTATATTAATAGAAAATAAGAATAATCATATTGCCATCTCACCAGCTATAGAAAAAGCATTTAAAACGTTTAATCTCTAAATAAATATTCAGGGGAAAAGTCAGAAAATTATATTCTTAATATCTTTATTTTCATAAAGTATCTCTACAAAAACCTATATCATATTTAATGAGGAAATGCTGAATTCATTTCTCCCCTCAATTTAGAAAGAAGACAAGAATGTCCACTATAACCACTTCTATTAGAAACTGTATCAAAATTCCTGGCCAGAGCAATATGGCAAGAAAAAGAAATCCAAAGAATAAGAACTAGAATGGAAGAAGTAGAACTATTTACTCATATATGACATGATAATATACAAACTATTAAAATTAATTAGCTAATTCAGTAAGGTTGTTGGTTACAAGGTCAATAAACAAAATAATGTATTTTAATTTCTAGCAGCTAAAAATTGAAAGTTAAAATCTAAAATTAGTTAAAATAATATTAAAAACATCAAGTACTTAGTAATAAATGTAACAAAATTATGTAAGAACTCTACAGTGAAAATTGCATTGGTAAGAAACAATAAAGAAAACCTAAATAAATAGATACACTATGGATTTGATGACTCTACATTATTACAAGATAAATTCTTCCCCAATAATCTATAGATTGAAGGAAAATTCATTCAAAATCTCAGCAGGTTGTATGTGTGTGTGGAAACTGACATATTGACTTAAAAATTAATATGGAAATTCCAAAGTCCTAGGATACTCAAGAAAATCTCAATGAGTAAAGTTGAAGGACTGTTAGGACTTTCAGTACACTACTTACTATAAAATGTCAGTAATTTAGGCAATGTCATACTAGTACAAGTTTAGATAAATAGAACAATGGAACAAACTAGTGAAACTCTACCCCCACTTTCCTCTCTTCTTTCTTTGAATATTTTCTGCCTGATTCTGCCATTATCATTGTCATAATCCTAGCTGTTTCATTTATGTACTATTGTAACAGTTAGCTAGCTGGTTTTCCTATCTTTAATATATTTTTCAAAATTAAAAAATTACACAAAGCACAAACATTTTACATACATTTCTAAAAGTGATCACATAAAACATATTTAGTACAGATTTTAAAATATTTTTATGAAATATTCAATATATATTAAAATATATGGAATGTATCTGTAGATGTGTGTAATATAATTTATAGTAGTATATTTATACATATATTTTATAAATATAAAATTTATAAATATAAAACCACTTATAATATTAAATTAATATAACATTCATAAATGTAAAATATTTCATAACTATAAAATAGTTTTTAAATGTAAAGAATACATGTAATGTAAGTTATGACAGTAACGATAAAACTTCTCTTTCCTCACTTTTAAAAATCTCTTTTCTGGATACCAGAAATTGTTATCAACTTTGTATCCTTCTAAATTTTTTCTCCAAACCCATAATCATAGCTGGATGCACACAAACTATGGATTTGTCTTTTTCTTGCTTTAAAAATTGGTTATATGATATATATTTTTCTGCATTTTAATTTTCTTCTTCAACATTACCTTCTATAAATCAATATAGATTACCTGATACAGTCCTAATTTATTCTGTTCCATAATACTACATGATATAGATGTACCATAATTTATTCAAGTGTTTTCTTGTTATGACTATACATTGTTTCCAGTTTTCTGCCACTACAAATCATGTTGTAATAAATGTCATTATATGCCTGCGATATACTTTATATAGGTCAGAATCTAGTTTTCTAGGTAAAGGGATTATGCAATTTAAAAAATGTTTAAATAGATGTTGTTAAATTGCTTTCCAAAAGAAGCTATAACTCTCTGCATACCACAGAAATGTATGGGAATGCTTTGTCCTTAAATCATATCCAGCAACAGGTGCCAGGGTGATACATGTAAACTCATAGCTCATAATTGCTTTAAATTACATATCACTTACTACTAGTGAATCTGAGGCCTTTTATATATTTGTTAATATTTTGGGTTTGCTCTGTAGTAACTACCTATTCATACATTTTGTTCACTTTAAAAAATTAAATTGTTCATCTTTTCTCAACAATTTTTGCAAACTCTCTGAAAAGTACAAATGTTAACTGGTTACCTGTTAATTATATTATAACTCTACCAGAATTATCATTTTGTAATTAATTTTTATTATAGTTATATACCATTAAAATATTTAATTTTTATATGTCAACTACATCTGTCTTTTACTCTACAGTCTCTGGGTTTAAAATCTTGGTTAGATATACTCTTGTCCCTAGGTTGTACAAATGCAAAATACATATTGTTTTTTTTTTATAACATAAATTCTTCATTCATCTTGAATTTATTTTTGTATAGAGTATAAGATATTTTTCATATGAATAGTCAGTAGAACCAGCGCATCTATGGAATAATCCATCCTTTCCCATCTAATTGAAACACAAAACTTTTATTAAATTCTCATAAATTCTTGGATTTATTTCTAGACTTTGAATTTCATTCTACCTATCTCTATACAACATAATGCAATATTTATGTTATGGTGATTTTATAGAATGTTATAATGTCTGGTAAAGCAAGTACAACCTTACTATTGCTCTTTCTCAAAAAACTTTTGACTGTTTTCAGGTATTTATTTGTCCAAATAAACTTTAAGTAATTTTATCCAACTTCAAAACAAATTTTAAAACATATCAGAATCCCTATGTATATTGCATTAAATTTACATATTAATTGTGAATTAATGAGCTTTTTGATATTGTAACTTTACAAAAATGGTATCTATATTCGTTTAGGTCTTGTTTCATATATCCTTTGATTTTCTTTATAGGTATTATGTTCTTTTCTTGTTCAAATTTTCCCAAAATTCTTATTGCTTTTACTAATTTTAATAGATGAGTTCCTATTTACATTTCTAGATGTTTATGGCTAAGATAAAGAAAATACACAATTTTTTAAAATTTATCTCTGGTGACTAACCAGCTACCCAAATTCTCTTATCAATTAAAAATTTTTCCTACCAAAGTCTCTTTGGTCCTCTATCTATATAATCAGACCTAAGTAAAAAGGAATAGGTTTAGCTCTTTTTTTTCAATGTATATAAGTTATTTAATTTTCTTGTGAAGCACTGGTGCTGGCAATTTTACCTACTTGGGTCTTAATGTTGCTTTTTAAATTTCCAATCTAGTTCCCTTCCCCTTTTTTTAAAAGAAAATTCATACTTGGACTTTAGTAAAAATACTTCATCAATTCCTATTTTACTTGGAGATTTGATTATGAATGATTATTGCTTCTTAACAAAAGCTTTGGCATTTATCTATATAATCACATGACTTTTATACTTCAACTAGTTGATGTTGTATTATGTTGATATAATTCCTTAACTTTAATCACCCTTAACTTCCGAATATAACCGTTTGATCTTTCTTTTGCTGAATTGTTGAATTCTATTTGACAGTATTTTATTTTTTTAAATGTATATCTATATTCATAAATAAAATTTGGTTATAGTTTCATTTTATTTCTTATTAGATTTGATATTAAAATTATACTGGCTTCTTTGAAGTTGTCCATCTTTTGTCTAGAACAGTTTAAATAAAATTGGCTTGATAAAACCTGCTGAAAAAACCAATTAGTTCTGATCCCTTATTCAGTGGTAGGTCTTGAATCATCTTTCTAATTTCTTCCACAATAATTAGTGTAACCATACTTTCCAATTATTCTTGCTCAATTTTTACTTTTTTTGAAGAAATCATACATTTTTCTAGGTTGTCAAATTTGTTTTGTTAGAAGTATACATAATAGTCACTCTGAATTCTTTTAGTTCATACACTATGTGGTCAAATTTATATTTATAAATTTCTTATTTCTAATATGTCTCACTTCTATTTTCTATTTTCTGTTTTTTTAACTGAATTTTATTGATTTATTTTATTGGTCATTTTATTAAACCAGATTTTGAATTGCTTATCCTTTTTACAACTTTTAAAATTTGTTTCATCACTTTTAGTGATTGTATTTATTAATTACCTTCTATTATTTCATTTTTATTATTTCTATTATTTTTATACTTCTTCCTCTATAATAATCAAGTTTTACACTATATATTTTCATCCTCAGTATAACTTTATAAAGTTTTTATTAAAGTATACTTTATATACTTTAAAATAAAGTAATATAATATAATAATATTATATTAGTTTCAGCTGTACAACAAAGTGATTAGCAGTTATGCAGCATCATTTACAATAGCTAAGATATGAAACCAACTTAGGTGTCTATTATATATATATAGTAGAATATTAGCAATAAAAAATAATGAACTGCCATTTGTGACAACATGGATGGATCTAGAGAGTATAGCTTTCTATGTTTCATATTTTTTGATATAAAGTATTTTCTTGTTCATTGACTTCTATGAATTTATCTTTTCATTTATACTTTAATTCAAGAGTTTTATTTAGGAATGTTTTTCTTCATTTCTCAGTTTTTTATTTTTGTTTATCCAGGAATATATCTTACAAAATGCCTGCTTTTTGAACTTTTTTTTTTCCCAAGGAATCATAAATTGTTCTAAATATTCTATGAATATACAAAATAATTATCTATTGGATAAATAATTCTATCTCTGTATCTGTCTCTCTATATATAGATACAGATATGACAAGCAATCAACATAAATAAACGGAGATATAGCAAAAACTGCAAATGTCAACTCAAATTATACCTGAAAGTTCTTATTTCCTATTTTCAAGAACCAAAAGAAGAAATGACAGCAGCAAGACTTTATGTTAACTCACATACTAATAGGACATAACACATATAGAATCCTTGAGAATTCTTATGACAATTTGAGCGGGGGAGAACACAAAAAAAGACTGGTCATCTGGCTAGATTATTGGAATTTATATCAGTAAAATTGAAGATTCTTTTATAAGTATGATTATTAGCAGGCAAAGCCAGGAATTCACCATTTATACTTTATGGTCAAATGCTAAATCTTTGTTGGGCTATATTTCTTGCTTTCTTTTCTTTCTTTAACCAAAAAAAGGATAAAATAATTTAGATTAAGTTGCCTTAGGACCTTAACTAGTAGAATAAACCTAGGCCAGAAGATAAATCCATTTACTCTCTCAAACTAAAACTTTCAGTTTCTATAAATAGCAAAAATAAAGAAAGTAGAGAGATTCAGAAATTCCCAGGAAATGCCAAGCAAAAAATTTTAACTAAAGTTTCATTTAAGCCAGCATGAGTCTTTAAAAGGGACATTAGCCTCTCTAATCTTTTGCCTGGAGACTTCACTTAGGTCCTTTAGTGGGTAGATTCTTCCAGAAATATCAAAGTTCACTATCGTAATGATTGCTTGCTTGGGGGTGAGGTGGTGCCTCTACCAGGGGAGAATGAGCTAAACATACCATCAACTGAACTCTGCGGGAACCTCTTGATGTTATTTCCTGGCAATTCTCTTTGCTGGGTGCTCTACCTAAAGCTGTGATTCAGTCAGTTTTTTAAAAGTTATTTTCATTTTCCTCTGGTGGTCACTGCTTTTCATTTTTCCTCTGGTGGTCACTGCTTTTCATTTTCATTTTCAATACACCCTATCTAGTTCCCTATATATGTCTTACTTTGTTCCACTCTGTGCCTTTGAATGAGTTATTCCATTTGCCTCTTCCTTGTTCTGGAGAACTCCTCCCTATGCTTCAAGATTCACTAATGAATCCTTACCCAACTCACTTCCCTTTGCCAGGCAGAGCTATATACTCCCTCCTCTTCCTTCCCACAGCATTCCTTCTCAGCCATCAAACACTTCATACATACTCTTTGAAAGAATGTTTTGTCTCTTTTATCCCTGTTACCCTAGTGGTGAACATACTATCTGGTACAGAGTAGATAGTAAAGAATCAAGTAAATGGATGATTGAACAAACAAATGTGTTCTAAAACCAGGCATGAATTTTGAAGAAAATTTCAGTATCATGTTGGGTTATAACTGACATCAAACTGCTTTTGATAAAGTGAAAGCATTTTAATTCACTGACTCTAAATAATCACCTTTGAGACCAAGACCTACATTAAGATAGGAAAGGACAAATTAAGGATGGATACTAAGAGCTCATGGAAATTAGTCACTGACATGAGTTTCTGAGATCTTGGGGAGGGAAAAGCCAAGAACCAGTAACATTTTCTCAGTTAAAAAATATGTAAGAGTAATGAGTAAATTGGATATTGATCTGTGGCAAAATTCTAATATTAAACAAATTGGTTTTAAGCTATTAGTAGAATATGATTATCAAGAGAGTATATCATGTCCAAAAAAAATCATGTAGATGTTATGATATTGGTTTATTTAATTCAGTAAAAATTTCTTAAGATGTACTGGATAAACGTGAGTTAAACTGATGTGAGCTAAGCGAGTAAGTAGTTAAAGAAAGATACTCATTTTAACTTCATCCATATTTAGTTGTCACTTAGAAAGAGTACTCCAGTTGTGTGCCACAGAGCTGTACTCCAGGCCTTGTTTTATTCAATATTATGTTCAATAAATATCAGTTACTCAAAGACCCAGAATTTATGTATACAAAATTCATGGCAGTTGTAAAGTCAAGAAAAGTGAATATTGTAATAGATGTCAGAATAAAGAGTTAATAAACTGACTAGTAGGAACACAAGGCTAAAAACCCTAAAATAAAAGTTGGCACATATGAAAGTAAATGCTTATATTTTAATTCAAGAAAACAACTGTGTGACAGTAGTACAGACCCTCTATATTTTGAGATTCATTCTAGCTCTAAACAGTTGTGATTCCAGAGGTAATCTGCCTAGCCCTCTCCTTGTACAGATGAAACTCTGTAATCAGCTGGATTTGGAGCCAGGATTAGGACTCAGCTCTACTAAATCCAAGTTTCTTCATTCTATTACACTGCCTGTATTAGTTCCTGCTCAAACACACTAGAAGAATTCTGTCCACTTGTGAACATCACACCAACAGGACACTGATGAGCAAGCAGCATCACGAGATTAAGACTGTGAGGAATATGATGGACCTATAAACCAGGAAGCACAATGGAAAAACCTGAAATATTAATATGGTTTAGAAGAACACAATGGCTATCTTCAACTCTCCAAAAGGTCATCAGTCACTTAGAAGAAGGAATGATCTGAGAATATGTTCTTACAATGGTTAGAACCGAGCTCAAATGGCCAACATAACAAGAAATAGATTTTGGCTTAAAATTAAGAATTTAGAATTATCTGTGATTAGCATTAATGCATAGAGCCTGGATGTCCAGCTGTCAGAATTTGAGTAACAGAAAAGAGTCCATGTAGATGACTTCCAAAGTTCTCTCTAACCTAAGGAAGAAACTTTAATTTGACCATAGTCTACTGGGTGCTACTGTGTGACTCAGCCCTGTGATTTTTACCAAGATGTCAACTCCATGAATCATCTGTACACACAAGTAAACCTTAAGTGGAAGGAAGGATCACTATCAGTGAGTTCCTGGAATACAGCCAGTGGGTGAAGCCATCTGCATTGCCGCCCCCCTCCCCAGGCCTGGACAAGTGCAGGTACTTAACATTCCATAATATGTTTGCCCAAAGCATTAATTTTTTACCATTTTATCTTTATTTTTATATCATGGTATGATTATCAAAAGAACATGAAAAATAAAGGAAAAATCTAGAAAAGACAAAGCAAATGTGAATTGCTTTCTGTATCTTGTCTCATTTATCCTCAACTGCTATTAGAACAGATCATTTATGGGGAATTACTTATATGGCTTAAAGGGGATTGTGAAGATTAGCAAGGAAAAATAAGAACCAAGGATAATTTCTGTAAGATAGTAAACTATTAAAGCAATAGCTGATCATAAGTCCAGACGATAACTTGTCACACAGTCATTGTACAACATCCACTTAGAACAGCAGCTGCACTAACACCTCTGTTTTCTGTGTAGTGGAATTCTGCTATTTAAATCTGGTGGGACACACTTGTTCAGCAATTACTATATACAGTGAATTGCTTTTACATTGAATGTGAAAGAAGTTCACATGCCAGTGGCTTCTAAATAAAAATGCACCTGTCACCTAATATTTGGTGACATTGAATTAATTATCTTTCTACCATCTGGAAGGCACCTCCAACAAAGAGATTCAGTGAATAAAGTATATTTAAATTTTTAAAACCATTTCATTAAAAAAAATTTTAAACCACATACTTTTTATAAATTAAAATCTCTGTTACCACATATAGGGTTGCCTTTATCTTACTCTTATTTTAAAATGCAATCTCATTCAGGAATATTCAGGTGTGAAGGAAGAATTACATAATAGATTTTTTCCTTGTTTTTGAGTACAAAAAAAACCCAAAACATTCTATAGTTAGTTACCTGTTCATGAATTCATATATTTATATGAAAACTTTTTTCTTTCTTAGAGCTGCCTGATGTTAAATTAAAAGAAAGTAACCTGAAAAGAGAATCAGGCTTGGGTGGGATGAAAGTGAAACAGCTGGAAAAGAAAACAGTGGGAGTGGGAAGATGAAGGAGAAGCTAAGGAAAGGGTGCACAAGGGAGCACTAGAAGAAGTTGCGTCTATGGTGTAGACAGACCCTGAGAAAGAAGCAAAGGGTTACTAAAACCTAAGAGCAGAAACATGAGACAATGCCAGAGCGTGAAGTGAAGAAACAAGATAATTGGAATAAAGATCAAAATAAAAGCAAAATTGAGACAAATTATAAAACACTCTTTTAGAATACTCAGCACTGATTATGAGAAACTATCAAAAGTTGTCTTAATCATTATATAAATGAGAATCATGCCTTTTCTACTTGTCTCTCATTATGTGCCCCCAAATTTCCATATTTCTTTGTCCTTAAATTCCATAAAAGTGTTACTGAATAAATTTCCTTAACAAAAACCAACCTAAGTTCAATATGGTCAACAGTTCCAAGATTCCACTATAATTGCAACTAAACAACATGACACAAGAATCAACAGAAAACCTTTAACACTACTGCAAAATTAAGAAGGCATCATAATATCTGGTATTAAAAGAACTGTATTATTTCATTTTGTTGAATAAAGAACTAAATAGTGCCTGCCAAAGGCAATGTGTTTCACAAATAATAAAAAATAGAAATGTTAATTATTTTATTCTCTGAATATTTTAGTATATTAATAAATATGTCAATGTTTTATATATTACAATTTTTGAAACACAATTCTAAGGTTCATACATATAAAATTAATTTTGATTTCTAACTCTACTTCATGAATTCAATAGCAAGTAGGGTCGATACCAAATTGAATCAAAAAAGTAGGGCAGATTTTGAATCAAATGAATCAAAAGAATAATTATTAAATATTTCAGGAGGCTGAAAAGAAACATAAATTAACCTTGTCTGCACTACTGTCTTCCAGTATTGGATTAATTAATTGCACTATTCTATGTGCTAGGCATTATAGTGAATGTTGGAGATAAAGACATAAACAGGCATATGAAGCTTCTATCTAGCTGGTGGAAACAGGGGGGAAAAAACCTTACGTCAGTAAAATTATAATTATAAATTGTGATAAGTGCTATCAGAGTGAAGTGTAGTGTTAAAGGTATAATGAGAAATTATAACAAAAGGGACTGATTTTGATTGGTACATCAAGGAAGAATCCTCTGAGAAAATGACTTTTAAGATGTGATAAGTGGATAGAAGTTAGCCAAATGAAGGGAAAAGTATTTTGAGCAATGCGGACACCAATGGACAGTTTTGAGGCAGAAGAGAGCTGGTTGAGTTCAAATAACTGAAAAGGTTGGTTTGGCTGCAGCTGAAGGAGAAAAGGGCAGAGTGGTGAAAGATGAGTTTAGAAAGGCAAGTATAGGTCACACCATGCAGGACTTCGTAGGCTATGTTAAGGATGTGAGATTTTAACTCAATAGGAAGCAACAAATTGTTTTAAACACAAGAGCCACATGATTAGTTTTATAAAGTTCCATCTCTTTGTAATTGGGAGAATGGATGAGAGAAGAGCAAGAGTGAAAACATGGCGATTGGCCAGGAGATGACTAATAAATGATTATGACTTAGTGGTATTGAGGGAGGTAGAGAGAAATGGATAGATTTAAACTATAATTTGGAAATAAAACTGATGTTGGACTGAAATTTCAGTATTCAAAGAGTATTGTTCAATAATAATAATGGTCTTTTTCTTAATTTTAATTAGAATTCCTTAATATGATACTGTTATCATTGTACATATGACGTTCCTTAGGAAGTGTAACATTTTTGCAACTCTCTGAGTGAGCTTGGTCTGTACTTTTCTTTTGGATTCTATATTCATCAATAATATTTTCCTATCAAGGACCTCATGCTTGCTTTGAATACTGGTGTATTAAAGTTTTCTTCTTCAATAATCAATGTCCTCCCAGCTACTGCCCTATTGTTGTTGTCTCCTTCACAGTCAGTTCTTGGGAGGGTTTTCTGAATGCTCTCACCTGTAATTTACTCTTCAACAAACTCTAACTTGGCATCTATCCTCATTATTCCACCAGAATTACCTTTGCCAAAGTCACCAGTGACCTATAGCGACAATTTTACATGCTCATCTAGGGAGATAATGAGTTAGGGCCCTGGAGTTGCTTCTTACTCTTTCACCTTCTGCATCTGTTTCCTCATCTGTAGAAAGGGGATAATAACAGCAGAAGGTTGTTGAGAGGATTAAATGAAATAATTCATTTAAGCTCATGGAAGAAAAATTCCTGCATGTAATATATATTCAACTAAATATTAGCTACTGCCAATATTATCTTATTTGACTTCTAAGTATCATTTTGAACGTTTAAACACTCTCTTAAACACTTTCTTCTACTTATAACACATTCTACTGATTTTCCCTATATTCTCTGATGCATCTTTTCTATATTCCTCCTCTACTCAGCTTCTGAATGTTTATGTTTCTCCACTCACAGAGGCCTTTTTCTACTTCTCACCTCTATCCCTATAATCTCACCCACTCCCATTGCTTGGTGCTGACTATCTCCCATTTGTAACTACAGTATAGACTTTTTTTCTGAACTCCGGGTTCAGGTCTAATTAGATGCCTTACAAGCTTGTCAAATTCATGGTATAAACCCCCATCTGAGTTTGTTCCTCCTGTACGATGTTCCTCAGTGTACAATGACCAGAAATGTGATAGTAATCTTTATCACCAGATTCTCTCTCATCCCCAAATCACTCAAATTATTTGATGCTATCTCCAAATTTCATCTCAAATCTATCCAGTTCTCTCCATCTCTGCCAAAATCACAAGCTACAATTAATTATCTCTTGCTTGACTACTGCCAAGGTCTCCTAAGGAGTCAACCTACATTTATCCTTTCTACCTGCATCTTTCACCAATCTATAGTAAGACATGAAGCAAGAAGAAAATTTTTAAAATTGGAATGCAGAAGCCAAAATTATTATATGTATGTCCTATGCTACTATCATATATATTTCATTGCTTTCAACAGAAAAACTAATAGAATTAATAAAATTAGCAAGTAGAACCAACAAGAAAATTGAGTAAACTGATGAAATACTTAATAAAAATACAAAAATCAAGAGCTTTCTCATATATCAGCTATACTCACAGTCTTATGTCTGCCTTATGTTCTTCTCACCCCACACACCTTCTCCAAAACTCCATGCATGCACTGTTTGTGAGTCGGCTGAGTTGGCTGCAGGGCTTTAGAGACACAGGTGACTGGACCAGAGGTGAGTCAATTAGATTCTCTATATTCAGGATGGGGACATGAGACACAGTGACTATTATGAGCCCTGGATATACAAAGGTATGCAAACTGAGGGATGAGGCTGTCATTTTTGAGTGGTCATTTAATATTCAGTTTACCCATGAGGAAGCAGAGTCAGGTTGCAAGACAAGCAAGAGAATATAGCAGTTTGATGGAAAGATCATGCAGCCAGAGAAGAAAAGAGAGAAAGCAGAACTGTTTAGGTTCTTAAAGGTTTTTTTAGTTCCTGATTCCAACCCATCTGAGGTTCAGCCACATTTGGCTAAATCCCAAATCAATATGCATATTTAACAAAAAAAAAAAACAATCAAAATACCAATGATACTTATATTTTAGAACTAGGTAAATTGATACTAAATTCATAAGAAGATAAAAGTAAAAACAAGCACTTATTCAGCATATTACTATATGCCAGGCACTGGTTAAGATACTTTCCATGATGATATAATTTAAGTTTTACACAAACCTAATAGGTATTGTTATTATTCCCAGTTCAAAGATGAGGACAAAGAAAGAGTGAGTAACTATCCAAATTTAAACATCTAACAAACAGCACTATAAATGTGTAAAAATATGCAAGAAAACATTTGAAAGGAAGAGTATAAAACTGATGTTAGTGCTAGATGTTAAAATATATTATAAAAGTGAAAATAATTAAAATAGAGACAGCAATATAGTAATTAACAGACAATACATACACCTAAAATAATCTTCATATATAAAAATTAGTATATTATAAAAACAGCATCATAAACAAATGTTTAAGGAAATTATTATCATACATGGTATTGAGGGGAAAGTTAAATTTCATCTTCATCTTATGATAGTCACCAAAATAAATTTGAGGTTGAAGAAAGGGTTAAAAGCAATTAAAACAAAACTGGAAGAAAATATGAGTGAATATTAAACTGATTTCTTGAAGCATAGGAATTCAAAACATAGAGGTAATTAAGGAAATCAGAAAAGACTCAAATCGAACAAGAAATTTAGAATTTATATTTATCAAAAACAATAAGCATTAAAGGTGAATCTTAATATGAGAATAACATTTGTAATATATATGATGTAGGATTATTATCTGGAGTGCACATGTGTGTAAATATTTAATGTAATGTAAAGAAATAAAGAAATAAAAAGTTAAATAGAAACAATATTTAAAAATTGGTAAACATTTTTAAAATGGAATATTTAAAGCTAGTGTGCGTAGAATAAGGTTGCAACCACTACTTGCAAATGTGTAAGCTGATTTTTAAAAAAGAATTTAAAGAAAGTAATTTGAATATATGTATCAAGAATCTTAAAAATTTCCATACTCATCAACCCAATAATTCTAATTACCGAAATCCAGTTTAAAGAAAAAAGAAGGGATGTGTTTAAAGATGCTTGCCAAAGTATGCTAATTCTGCATTATATGTACTAGCTAAAACAAAAAAAATTAACACCCCCCCCCAAAAAAAAATAGGAAAGACTTAAATCTCCAACAACAATGGAATGGCCAAATAAAATATTATATAGACATATAGGGAAATAATATGTAGTTATTAAAAAATTAAAAGTTCATTTAATACTCATGATATATTATAGCCCTCGATGGCTATTCTCTTCTTTTTCATGTCTCTCTTCTTTTTTTGGCATTTCACTTTTCCTATAATCGCTATTAAAAGATGCAACAATAGAGGGTTAAACATATTTCACACAATCTAGAGTTATTCGCTAGCACTTTTAAGAACCAAGAAAATGATACACAATCAGTAATGACTAATGTTAAGCCTCTAGCTTGGCTGTGGGATTATCATCCCTTCCCAATTGCCTGCTACCACGGTTAATTGAAAGTTGGCATGGTTACTCCCATACCAATTGGCACCGACCACAGATAAATTTCTGTGATTTTTGAAATCACAGTTATTATTCTACTCCATCTGTTCTCTTCATTTTTCAAGTCAGCTGTCAAATCAAACAAGTAACTCCTTCCTAAAAGTTGTAGAAGTTTTACATATTAGCAGGGTAAATGAAGCAATCGTATAACATGTTGATGATCAGAATTCTGCAAGGTGAACCAAGAGAGAATTCACAGGAAATAAGGTGACATGTCGACAGTGATGATGAGAAAGTGCTATATTTATAATAACAGCATTTAAAATTTTTGCATTAATTTTGAATACCAGGTGTAATTGCCACAAGTTTTAATAGTAAAATCCTAAAAACACATTTCAATTTTGACCTGCTTTTTCCAGTTCTAGATTCAGTTTTACTTTAGCTAAAATTAACAGTCACATGAGACTATATAAAAGTACTAAATAATTCTTTAATTTTTTGATATATTATTCTATTCCCATTCTAATTAAGAATGTATTTTTTCTATATTTTCTATTATTCATAAATCATCTCTATCACTTCAAATATGAAAATATCTTTTGACACATCTATAAGCCCTACTATATAAACATAATTTTAAGAATTAAAATTACACTGTAAGTCCTGGAAGAAGAATAAATATTCTAACATCTAAATCTATTCAACCTTTTTACTCTGAGATAGAGTTTAAGTATCGTATTAAAATAAGAAAAAATTTGTCTCATTTGTGTTCAATTTATTACAAAAGTGACCTCATTTTCACCCCTCCATATATTCATACTTTGCAGCACAATATCATCAAGAGGTGGCATCTATTTTCCCATTCCTTGAGTGCAGGCTCGTTTTGAGACTTATTTTGGCCAACTGAATGTGGCATGCTAGTTCTGAGCTGAGGCCATCAAAAGGCCTTATATGCTCTGCTTGCTCTCTTTGGACCCCTGTCTTTATCTTAAGAACAAGACCAAGATATTCGTTGGAGGATGAGTAGACATGTTCTATCAGAGCCAATCTAGACCAGCCATTCTCAGCCAATTTGCCTGCTGAGAAGAGATATATAAGCAAAAGATCAACTGAGACTAGAGAATCAATGAGCTAAGCCCAGTCTAAATTGCTAACCCCTAGAATTACAACTTAGGTAAATGAAATTTGCTTTTAGCCACTATATTTTGGGGTAATTTGTTACATGATAGTAGCTAACTAACATATCCTCTTGTCTTTTGATTACTTGTTTAGAAAGAAAATTAGGAAGTAATATTAGGCAACTAAAAATTATATATAATTATATAAAATCTATTTTCGCAAAATATCAATATTCAAATTTTTTTACATGTTTTGGCTGTTGAGAAGATTAACACCAATGAGTACCTTTTACTTATAAGGTACTATGTAACATCTACAACAATCCCACGAAGTAGGAATTATCTTTATTTTATAGAAAAGGAGACTAAAGTAAAAAAAAAAAAAATGGCAAGGAAAATGTCCAGATTCACATAGCTGTCATGACAGAGCTGGATTGGAACATGTAACACAGGAATATATAAATCCATTTATTCTACGATAAGTCACCATCAGGTCCACAAGTCAAGTCTAGGCTCTTTTTGGAGTTGTATTTTAGAAACTAGAAATGTGTGCTCTCTACTGAATGACCTAGATGCAGCCTTCCAAATTTTCTAAAGAATGCTTTATGTATATTATATGACTTACTAACTTGGGCCTTTTCTCATTCTCTAACAAATTTTAAATGACCAAAATATCACAGTTACTATTTAAAATTCTCAATTCATGTTCTATATGCAATTACTATAACAACCGAATGAAAAAGTGACTAATGTAAAAATACATTCTAGTGTAAAAGTCTTGATTTATTTGAAGCCATAATTGTTATTTCTGGTAACAAATGATTACAATTGATTGCCCGATTGACTATAATCTCATAGTATTTGATGCATAAAGTCAACATTTTAGTTATTTACTGGCAGGCAAATATTTATTTGTGGTACTAGTATAAAAATAGTAAACATCTAACTTTTGTTGCTATAAATTAAGTATGAAATTTTAATCCATTTATAAGAAATAAAGCTGCCAATCATGCTTATTAGCCTAGTATTTATGTATCAGAACTATAGAGTGCTGATACATTTTTAATACTGAAAACAAAAAGCAACAAAATAACAAGAAATGGAGTCAGTTTTCCTTCTCTTTAATAATTACTTGACTAGAAACTAAAATGAATGATTAAGCTATAAAATAAATAAGGTCTTTTTCTAGGAAGTATTTCCATTCCACCTACCAGATCTTCAAAAGCAACTACCAAAGGCAAAAGACTGCACATCATACATAAAATCAACACTAAGTCTAAATATATTTTATTATAGTCTGGCCTATGAAAATTTAAATTATGTCATCTGAAAAATTCCCTATGTTGACTGTTTATAGAAGAAATGCAAATGATTAGATATATGGCTTAATTATAAATAACCTCAGATAATTTTGGAGTAGTAAAGTATACTTGTACTTTACCATAAATTATTACAGACATTTTAATAATTTTATTCATTTGAATATCACATTTTATACAGAATCCTATAATTATACTGGTTAAATAAATCATCTAAGAAGAATAATCAGTGGGATGTTATTCCAGTGAATTCTGTCAGGAAAAATATTTGCAATAGCCATAAAACCATAGTAATGAATATTTAACATAATTTTCTGATTTAAATAAATATCTTATATCATATGGCATTTTAGGACCTAGGTAACACTCTGGTAACAGGACAATAAAAACCATAATTTTGACTGGAAATTTTCAACAATTTTTCAAATTTTAAGAGGTGAATTAAAGACAGAACCATATGCGTTTAGTTGTTTTGTAATTGCGTTTACTGTTATTAGTTTAACTCAGTAATCAAGATGATCAAAGTAGGTAATGCCTATAAGTTTAAACAAGAATAATAAGCCAGAACTTGCTTCACCATGAACACTCTCAGCTACAGAAATGTCAAATGTTGGATACTGTCCATACCCGCTTCATGGTTCACGAAGAAAAGCTCATTTGATTGTTCTTTTTCCTTTCCACTAAACTTAAGTGATCTTTAAGAGACCAGATCATTTTAATTCCTCAAATGGAAAAGTTCCACACTAGTGGAAACATTTTAGATCCTTGTAATGATTTGCTACTAAATGTGCCCATGTTAACTTAAATGTCACTCTTGAGTGAACTGAAATTGACATTTTATCTAGAAAATATAGGAAAAATGTTAGGAAAAGTGTGGCATGGTTAGCAGTTGCCACCTGTTTCTCCCTCATGATCAAATGATACTTAACAATAAAATTCAGTAGAATCACATTTAACACTGAAGAAATTAATTTTTAAACTTCAGAGCTGGAATGACACCATGAAAGAATGGCAATTTAAAAAGCAAACCAAATCACATTATTTGAAGCAATTAAAAATGTTTAATACTATAACAAAGCAAATATTTACATCTGCTTTTTTATTTGCTGCTTCTTTTCATAAATGTAACCAAATAATACTCCTATTTTCACAAGAACTAAAAATAAAAACAGGCTCAGTGTTTATGAATGATGATCACTTCTATGAACCTGTGCTAAATGACCTTTTTCCAATGTGATGTTCAGAGTTTTAGTTCATACATTTACATTTGGTCATTTAACAAGAGTCTGACTGCATCATTGCTAGGAAGATCGACAGTATGAGGATAACTGTCACCACAAGAGTAGACTCTCCATTTTGTTCACTGGTGGTAGCTGCCTACACAACACCTACAATAATACTGAAGTAAGCTAAGGAAAATCCCTCAAAGAAGGGATGTTTAAGATCACTCCTGTAGGAACAGAGATGCCAAAATATGGACCTTAGCTGGGTGACTATTCCTCAGCCAGAGTATAGATCTCATTCCTCCTGCCTCATGAACAGTGCTATTAGAGTCAAAGGATCCTTCGGCGATGCTCACCTGACTTTGCCAGCCAGGAATGGGGTGGTGAGATGAGGTCACTTCTACATGTCTAAATGATAAACAAGACCATGATAAACCTGGAAATAGCTGTCTTCTGCAGAGACCTGACAGTATAAGTAACTAATTTTTGAGAGAATGAACCACCCCTTCGAATAATTTTTACTTGAAGACCGACTTGGCTGAATTGTGTTTGCCCAGGTATTATCTGAGTTTTTGCCATTGTAAATTGCTATCAACTGAGGAATATACTTTCAAATGAAGTCTTCTATACTTGTTTAAGTTTCATGGGTTTTCTGGAATAAAATCAGCATGTTTGACACATTAAGGAACCTCTTCATCTGGCTTAAGAGTTGAACTAGCCTGAAGGCTAGTTTTCCAGCCATAATGAAAAGCAGCAGATTTCTCTACTTGGTTTATACTGAATTACAGAAATAACAACTGAAAATCATCAGGTAGTATTTCATTTTTGACAGTTGATTTAATTTTTCTTTTTTGCTCAGGAGCCATGTGTCTTTGGTAGATATGACATCTCTGAAAAACTTCCTGAATTATTTTATTTTGAGACTAATGAATTTTGTCATTTAAAACAGCCAAACTTTAAACACAGTGAAGGCCACAATAAAGTAAATAAAGAAGAAAAGTAGGTTTTATAGTACCTATATACTCAGTTTTCTACAAAGAATCAAAATTCAAATTAGATGGTTTTTCTTCATAAAACAAATTATGTTGTAAGCAGTTTAAGAATATCATGCTGGTGTCACACGAAAGTGAGTGTTTCACATTTCTTATCTAACTAATCTAGAAAGAAAAAGTTTATAATCTAGAAACAAAAAGATGACTTCAATTATTTATTTTATGGAAAATATATGTGGTTAAAATCAGAGTGCATAACATATAACACTGAAAAAATAATATATTTGATATATGGTAAATAATATAGAACATATTTTTTAACATAAGGGTTATTATGTGAATCTTACATCTGACTATAGATCATTTGAATTCTAACTCCCATTCAAGTATTGTCTTTTTGTAGCTTTATTTCTTCCAAATGTCTCAATCGTTCTCCATAAATATTTTCACCTTATAGTGAAATTGACTACTTGAAAGTAAATGTTCATCAATATGAGAAATTAGAAGGGAAATCTTTGAAGTCAAATATATTGAATGTTCTTCAATACCTCAGAGCCTGTGAGAATCAATTTATTACTGAGCAATATCAACTATATATAAAAATATCAAAATAACCACTAATATTTTAGTGAGATGGTGACTTTAAATTACAGGGAATATATCTGTTTTTCTTGCTCATTCTCACTTACTCCTACAGGTGAAATCCCATTAAATAAAATAGGAATATGTGTTAATAAAGCATTTATTTAAAGGCATGGACTTGCAATAATTTATTCTAAAGCAAAAATATCTCGGGATTTTTAAGAAGAGTGACTCATTTTTAAATGTCATCACTTAATCGAATTAGACTCAATTATGATTATATGACTATTCTTTTTTCTCCCTTCCAGTTCTATGAACAAAATAATTATCCAGTAGTTTACAACATGTACAATTTATCTTATGATTATAGTAAATGCTCATTCTGTCTATAAACACTTATTGAAGAAGCAAATAATCGATCACCGTCCAGAAAACTAAATAGAGGCAATACTGTCTAATTTGAGATGATCTCTTCCCCTCTCTAGACCTCTTTCTTGTTGTCCAATTACTTGACATCTTATTAAATAAAGGAATGGCACTTTTTCTTCTATTTAAAAATAAAAGTAGAGTTATAAAATGCAGAAGGATTCAAAACGATTGCCTAAAGGGAAATTTTGACTAAATTACTTCCCAATCTCTGTACTTTCAGTAAAAAGCTGCAAATGTGTAAAATGATAACTGCTAGACTACTAGGTTAAATGCTTCCCTCAGCTCCTATCTGGCCCCCTCCATCAGGTTTTCTTTGCCTCTGGGGCTGTTAACCAGTAACCATGTGCAGTTTAAGGAGTCCACTGTAACTCAATATAAAATATTGCACAATCCTTGTTGTTTTCCTACACCTTGCCCCTACCATTTAAACCATCCCTATATTAAACTATTCTGAGTTCTCCATCTCTTTTCTGTTCTACCCTATTACAGTTAGTTCTTACTTATATCCTTAGGAAAATTTCACTAATAAACCAGGTATATATATATATATATATATATATATATATATATATATATATATATATATATATGTGTATGTATAAACAAAGGATTTATTTAAAGACTTGGACATCTAGTGTATCAATGATGCTATAACACAAAAATATAGTGCTTAGTAAATGTCTGAATCATTTACATATTGATGGAATGTATTTAACATGAAATGTCTAGATATAACTACTATTTAAACATGTTTAGAAAGATTTCTGGCACACATTAATATATGAAGTCTACCTTAATTGAAGGAAATATTTTCAATCATTTCTATAAAATTATTGAATTGCTTATATGAAAGCACAAAACAAGTTAGATATTCCACTTTGAAATATTTTCAAGAACATAATTTATTTTTACAAATGTGTATGTAAAGAGAGATATTTTACCTTTTCACCAATTTCTCCTTTGCTGCCTTTAAAACCTTGCTCTCCCTGCAGGAGAGAAATGTATATAAGAATAGGAAAACTACTTTTAACCCATATAATTATTATAATAATAATGATAACATGTCTAACACAGAAAAAATCAATATTTATAGAGACTATTTCTAATATGTAAGCTTTAAACCAATATTAAGTTATATAAAATTTAAATATTGCTAAATATCAAAGGGACAATTTTGTAGGGTACAAGCAGCTTCACTACTTCCAATGCAATTTTATCTCCATAAAACTTAATTTCTCCATATATAGTACCTTTCTCATAGATGTTTCGAGAATCAAAAGCATCAACAGAGTGCCTGGCATAGACTAAGTCCGTCATTATTGTCATTAATAGTATGCATTTCAGTATATCCAGTAGAAACATCCTCCTCAAGTTGACTTCTACAGAACACTGTTCCAGTGAGAGTTCCATGAGGGACAAGTTCAGGTTTGAACTCAGAGTTCTAGCTCCAGCTCTGACACCAGTGTCATGCTCTTTACCACTTAGATCTCCTGCCTCTCAGCCACGGGAAGGGGACTGGCTCCCAACCAACCACCATATTTATTCTAAATGGTATAAGTCCCCTGTTCTTCAGCTAAACCCTCTCTGATCTGAAAAACTTATTTTCCCACTTAATTCTGTATAGATATTTATACTACTGATGTCTTATTATACAGTCAACAAATATTCATTGAACACCAAATATATGTCAGACACTCATGACAACATAGCCAGCAAGTAAGTGTCCAGCATGGGTCATATTCACCCCTCCATCTCTAAGAAGCACTCAGTAAACATTTCCTGAGTGCACCAAGATAGGATGAAGGGTTTCTTATCTCTAAGTTCTTTTCTGTAATGCTTCAATGAGGTAACACTTAAAGTGATTAAAATTTGTGTTTTAAAAAAAGAAATGCCAGCTTTTTATTATATGTATAGTCTCCTTGTGTATACTCTACACATAATACATATAATCAAATATATGTATTCATGGATATGTAAATATACAAGCATGATTAAATAATTATTTCTGCTTCGTCTACCCTCAAAAAAGGTATCATGAAAGAAAATAGATTAGTATTTGGGTATATATGCCACTGAATGCATGTTCTGTTTTTCTACCATTTTTCCTAAAATATAGACTTTAACTCGATTAGTTAATTCAAGCTGACATTGAAGCCACTAAACACGCCCAGTACATTAGCCACAGTGAGAGCATGATGCAGCCACCACAAACAGCTGCTGGAAAGTCCAAAACTATTTCCCAACAGATAAATCTGCACATCCCTTGGCTTGCAACTCGACTCCCAGATGCAGCACATGCTGTATGAATGGGTTTTGTCTAGAATTGCTGTGAAAAAATTCAGAAGCTGCCGTTTCATCACCACTGGTTCAATCTTATTATCTTTATCAAGCCAAGTAAAGGAAGATTTTTCAAAAGTTATATCTATTAATAAGTGCATATCTTTCTTAGTGGTAACTTTTAGCTACAGAGAAAAACCTAGATGTAATAGTAACTTCTTGACATCTTGTTTCTAAGACCTATAAACCCTCTCCAGAGCATAGGAATGATGTACTTGGCTATGGTGGGCATCTACGATTGCATCGATAATGCTCTCCTGTATGGTGGGATTATCTGGGTGGTATAACTACAGCTGGCCCCAGCTAAAGTGGCTCCCTACCTGTCCAGGAAATTGGAATAGACCAGTCTCTGTGTTTCTAGTAATGCTGGTCATATATACCAATACCCCTTCCCAAGAGGAGAAAGCAGCCCTTGGACAGTAAAAGTATATAAGCGAAGCTCACCTTGGTTAAGAGGCACAGGAAGAAGGAGCCTAGCCAATGCAAAAATCCCTATCTATTGTAAATTTATCATTTTGAAGAGATTGGTTGTAGTATCTTTGTAGTATTTAATATTTTATATCATTATAATTATGTTTAGCTCAACCTGGAATATACAAAAAGGAAGATAAATAAGAAATAACCAAATACAGCCAAAGGTAGTAAAAACTGTTCCATTCTTCACTTTAGACTGACAAATAACAGTGAAAACATTTCCAGAGCAGCTATGTACACTCCCATGGCCCCCAGCAAGCACAACGGTTGAGTTCTCTGGAGGAGAGAGTCACTAAAGCTCTGAGAAAGCTCTCTCCTAGCGTGGTTGGCTCCTTTGAGAAGGGCTTGTTTTCATGCGTTCTCTTTGGAAAGATCTGTCAGTGGCTTTCTGAAAGAGGCTTTCTTCCAGGAAATTAAGTTTCGTCAAATACATTTTCTGAACCTTTACCGTATTATGTACAAATTTAGTTTTTAAGATGTTAAAATTCTTATATGAAACATTCAAAAACTCTTTACCTTTTGGCCAGGTAAGCTTGGAGCTCCATGTAAACCATTTCCACCCTAAAAGAATAAATGTTATTAGCCATTAAAAAAAAAATGAATAAATTTTTTGCGGTCCTTAACAACTAACTCTAATGTTGTAGGGAAAGATAGCCTATTACTGAATGTCTATCAAATGCAGGGGCTTTCCATCTGTCCCTTACCTCACAAATCCAGGACTAGTACTTCCATTTACCAGAGAAGAAAGCAGAGGCTCTGAGAGGTTCAGTAACATGCCCAAGGTCACCCAACTAGAAGCATTACCTGAGATTTGAATTGAGGCCTCTGACTCCACAGTGCATATTTTCCCACACGCTATTTAGTATCCCTTATTTCATTTTCCCTCTTTCAAACTTCTGGGCATATTAAAGTTTTAATCATTTTCATCAGAGGTGTGCTGCTGTATACATGCACACATATTTTAAAGGCTTATACTTTTCTTAAATTAAATTACCTAAGTGTTCCTCAGTATAACTGCTATCATCATACTACATACTAAACACTAAAGGCGAAACTTTGTTGCTAATGTAATTAACTATTGAAGCAGCAATAAAATATAATGTAATCTATGTAATAAATATTCATATTATTAAAATTTTTTTTGTTGTATTTCTAGACCTCAGGCATCACACAAACATATTAGAAACTTCCAGTTTCATTTGATCAAGTAATAGTAAAAGCACATTTGAAGCCAGGGAATATTCCATGGAAATTAATATTCTGCTACTCATTGCAGAAATATGTTCACTTATCTATAAAGAGCAGAATTATCTTCATCAGATGGTCCAATATAATGTTTTATATCATATTACAAGTTACATATAATAGCAAGATATAACATGTTATCCAGTAACAGACACTGAAACTGTATACATTGCCAAAAATTGTTTTTGGAAAAAAAAGTAGTGACAATATCTCCTCTTTTTCTTTGCTCACAGCCCACTCCTAGGTCGCATGTGCTCTGAGTCCTGGCACCTAAAGTCTGACCTTTAGCACATGTCAGGTTAGGGTAACACCCAGACAAACTGTTGATTGGGTACTAAAATTCTCTAAAGCTGTGATATTAAGAATTCTCTCTTTAAAAACCTGTGTTTAATAAACATGGGTTTTTGTTGCAATTTAAATGTGTTTTCCTATGGCCAGTGTTATTTGGTCCCTGCTCTTTCTTGACTAAAAATCTGTAAACATAACTCTAAACTCCAAGATAACCCAATGGACAACACTGCTTACTCTGATAGGATATGAGTCGGTGTCGCTGTCACACCAACATGTGAAGACTGAGATGCTATTGAAACTTTGAAGCTTAAAGTTTGCAACTCTGGTATTCAGAAACATATTTTTCTCCTCACCGATTTTCTTGAAGTTACCAGAGATGTCTTACTTAGAAACGTATAACCATTTAAAATTGTTGTCATTTTTCTACTCCTCAAGGGATAACTTAGCATATTTGTTTTTGTTTCTATCTAAAGAAAAAGAGAGATTTATTAACGAGTATAAAAACTAAAGAAGAAAATAGTCTTTGAGAACAAAATGTTGTCTAACAGATGATGCCTCTGTCAGGACTTTATTTAAAATCTAATTTATGTCAACAGAATGAGCCTTCCTTCATGCTCACTCTGAAGTGCAGTTTCAAAGCTCTGGTGCCCCATGCACATTGGATTAAATTTAATTCTATCTACACAATAAATGGCTGCTTAAGATTACTAGATGGGCAGATATTAGTTGCTTTGCCTGAACTACATTGTTCCTCCTTCCTCTCAGTCTCAGCATGAGGAAAAAAACAAGAAGCTTCTCCTCTGGCTTCCAATCAGTGTTTTAGCCCATAACTGAAACAAAATTATCATTGATGTTTCCCACGGCAACCAAAACTTTTAAAACTTATTTCTGAGGCATATGCTTCCTATTACGGGATTTCCATCAAAGTCCCTGTGTCTCTCTCCTGTAACGAATTCAAGCTACAGATGGGCAAATGAATAAATGAATAATGTAAAGCAGGGCAAAACCTTAATGTTGCTGCTGATAGCACTGCTGCCGTGTTATTACTGTAATACTGAGCATGTCTTCAACTTTATGGTGCAATCAATAGCATCCTTTCTAGAATTCAAAGTAATCCCTTTGAGAAGCTTTGGGGAAAAAAACGGGTATAACATAGGACTAGCTGGTAGCTTTCTGAAAAACTGATCGAAGTATTTCATTTTACCTCCCTTTTATCACAGCACATTTCCTTAAAGTAAATACTGCTAGGCATAAAAGATAAATTAACAGTTTTCCTGATTCCTTTGACACTGGAATCAATGTCTTATTATGCAGGGAATACATGTTGTCTGAAGGAACTTGATAAGGAATCACACTCCCAGAGCTATAGTTTATAAAGCTAGTACCAATGAGACCAAGCAAAGAAAAGCAGATTAAGTAGTAAACAAAAATTTGCTAATAACTAGATCTAAACTCAGAAAATAGAAAGTTATGTACTGGGTTGTGGTGTCTCTTTTCTTTAAATAGGCATTCGGCTTTTGATTAAAAAGTCTGAGATCCTATTATAACATTGTTTCTATATTCAAAAAATTAATGTGACCTATCACATAAAGTATGTTTTCCAGGAACATCATCTTTTGTATGAATTTAGTATACATTTGGAAATATATCAATATTTTACCACTAATTCACATTAAGAAAAAATTTACTTTAATGTTAATGTTGAGTAAAATAGTTGGAAGAAACATCTGAAATGGAATTCTAGAATTCTAGCATAAAAGCCAGTAAAAGAGGTAGCCAAAAGTAAATCTGATTTTGATTTCATGTATCACTAACTTGACTTCAACATTTTTGACTAGTCATGCTTTATTTAGTACATAATCTTTGAAAATTTAATTTTTATATGGTTCTTAAATTGCTGTCACTAGAATATTTAGAGAAATAAAGTATTTACTCCCTATTTTTTCCAGATATCTCATACAATTTTATATCAAGGAGGAGTTTTTGAATTCTTTATATTTGCTAAATCTTTAATGCAGCTAACACAAAGGGGTAATTATTACATTCATGCTCAGGATAGAAAAATTTAAAACATTCTTAATCATAAAATAAATAAGACCTTATTATTACTTATTTTTATGGGTCATTTCAAAGAAGGGGAACCCAGCCCACCAAATGTAACATATGGCTGATGCATGTCCTAATCATAGTAATGTATGTATGGGGAGTTAGTAGCAACTGAACTCAACATCTAGTATCTCAAAATCTTCTAACTCAAGTGTGTAAGCACATGTAGGTGCCCATATCTAGGAAACAAGAAGGATGAGTATTCTTGATTAGAGGAACAATTAGAAATTTATACAGTTATATTTACCACCTCCACCAAAGAATCTGTTGAGTACTGACTCTACTCAAAGCTTCTTAAAGTTAAATATTTTGCTGTTTGATTTGCATTGCAGAGAGCAAAACAAACAAACAAAAATTCTAGGTGTGGATACTAAAACAATGTTTTCTGAACCCAAATTAACCTTCCCCAATTTCTGCCCATTGGTCTTATTGCACACAGGAAAAAAACATCCATGAGTCTTACTGTACATGACATCCCTTTGTGTCACTATCAAGCCTTCTATTCAGTAAACTAATCACTTTTTAAATGATAGTTTGGGTATTAACCCCCCAAAAAACTGAAAACATTTATCCACAAAGATATATGCACCCCAATGTTCACAGCAACATTATTCTTGGTAGCTGAGACATGGACGCGACCAAGGTATCCTATGATAGATGACTGCATAAAGAAGGCGTGATACATATACACAATGGAATATTACTTAGCCATAAGAAAAGATGAAAAGCTGCCATTTGTGACAACATGGATAATTGTGCTAAATGAAATAAGTCAGACAGAAAAAGTTGAAAATCATACGATTTCACTCATGTGGGCTATAAAACTGAAAGCAATAAACAAACATAACAAACAAACAGAGAATCATGGACACAGACTGTGGAGTAGTGTTTACCTGAGAGAAGGAGGAGGGGAGAGGTAGATAGGGGTTAAAAGGGGTCAAATATTTGGTCACGGAAGAAAATCTAAGTTTGGGTGGTGAACACACAATGTAATACATACGACAATGTTGAATTGTACACTTAAAACTTATTTGATTTTGTTAATCAATGTCACCCTCAATAATTTTTAATTTAATAAATAAATAAATACATAAATAAATAATAGTTTGGAGTCCCTTGATATTATGGTCACTGTTCTCTGGGCACATACTAGTCAGCCAATATCATGTCTTTTAAAATGTAGCACTCAGAATTCAGCATATCACTCCAGAAATAGTCTCATCCACACAGAATAGGGAGCAAGACTGTTACACACACACACACACACACACACACACACACACACACCACCTTGTTCTGAATACTATACTGCCTCCATTTATGCAACTTGCTTTTTATAATGCTAAATTGCTTATGTAAGTTGAGCTTGTGGTCAGTTACGACCATTATGTTTTCCTTTCAAAGAGGATATATTTTACAACCCTGTATGAAATTAATTGAACACAAATTATTCAATTATTTAAATTAAATAAGTTGTTTAAATTAAAAAATAAATAAATTTGAAATAGTTTAAAAAGGTAAACATTTCTTTTCATATATTGCAAAGTTAGGGGATTGAGCCTTGGCCAATGTTGTAGAACCCATTACAAAACCTGGGCTCTTATGTAATTGTGATGATTTTCTTAAAGTAGGTTTGTCAAGAACAAGTGTTTGGGCTTTTTGTTTTATTATTAGACTAGCTGTAAGGCAGTTTTTAAGTAAACCTGAAACTTCCTAAAAGTACTAGGAAATAGAAGACACTCAATGTGAATCATCTACTGAAATGTCTAAAGTATAGAAATTAAAGTCTGAATCAAGTATTCTAACCCGTGAAAGGTGTTTTAAGATATAAAGAGGATGGTGTCATCAGTAAGCTCCTAATTGAGGAAAGTGAGATACCAGTAACTGCAAACTATTTCCTGTCCAAAGTATGCCTCGTGATGAGTAATTTATAGTTCTACTCCATATCAATTACTTCTACTGTAGCTTAAATGCACTGAAGTCATTGGTTACTTATCTTTAGCCCTGAAGTAAATGGTTGCGAAGATGTGGAGAAAGAGTTTGTCTTAGCACTGATACAAGGAAGTCAGAAGACTTTCAAACCTAGTTTAGAAAAAAAAAGAGAGCAAAATAACCTGAAGATTTATGCTTGAGAGGGAAAGGAGAGTGTAGTTTCTCCAAGAGAAGAAAGGAAGCAAATTTTGGAACTGCACACACTTCTATTACATATCATTCTAGGAAGCAATGTTTATAAGCTTTGCTATGTGTAGATAAGACAGCCTCTTACCCTCCTACTCTCCTCAAGTATGCTTTTGCAGAAAGTACAAAAGACATGCACCGAACTATTGCTGCCATTGGGGGCCTTTTCCAATCCCTCCCGCTCAGCAGAGTTTTCTAATAATTATCCTCTATTTCTTCCTTCTATTAGTTGAGGGCTAAGTTCACTTGAGTTCTGAACAACTCAACAAACATTTATCCAGAACCAATCAGGTGTCACATGTGGGGCCAGGTGCTGGGGATTCAGGGGTGAGAGAAATACCAAGTCCTTGTTCTTCAGGAGCTCATACTGGGGACAAAGACACAAACTATATTGGTAATGTAAATAATATGCTATGTGAGCAGGGTGAATGGGGCTGTTAACTCTGCTAGTGGCCAGGGAGACTTCATGAAAAAGATGAAATTTTTCTTGAGTTTTGAATTTAGTAATCTGGGAAAATTGTCTGTGATTATCCTCTCAATTTTCTACCTACCAGTTTTGTTCAGTACCTTACACTGGCACAGTTGTCCCTGACTTGGCTAGCTAAAAGCTCCTTTAGACAGAGCTGCTTTAGGAGAACTCTAATATCTGAAATTATAGATATCTGTATAAAATACCAATTACATCTTGAAGTTCACTGTATCTCAACAATCTACGTCAAGAATTAAATAATTGGCTACTAAACTATGCAGAGAAACAGAGATTATATGATCTGAGTTATGGAAATATTTTAATATTTATGTGCTAGATTCTCACAGTACATTAAACCAAATAGGAACATTTGCAGACTAGGTTCTTGAAATCTGGCTAACTGTTTAGCAAATAAAAGTCAAGTGCCCGGGTGCCAGATCCACTGCATGTGTTGAGCTTGTCATCCATCTGTTGTGTTCTCTGCCAACTGCTCTACTTGGGATGCGAGTGGAAGGCATTAGAAGGGAATAAGAAACCATTAAGAAATAAAATTAACTGCAGAGTGAGCAAGCTTCTTTTTCTTTTTCCTGTCCTTCTATTACCTCTGTCCTTCTCATGTTTCTGCTTATTTTAGTGCTATATTGCAACAATAAACTACCCAGAGATAAGACAATTAAATGTGACTTCCTTCATGTAAAGGCAGTTATTTTTCATTAATAATTCAAGTACCATTCTTGTAACTTTCGTAAGTGAAGCCAACAAGTAGGTTGATGAAACTGAGTTCTTTGTGGTCATTTTTTTTTCTGTGAATATTGGTTATGGTAAAGAAGTTCGATTCTATATCCAGATTTGGCTATACTTTCACTTATTGCAAAATGTTCTGAAATACAGGAATATACAGATGAGTCTCTGTTTAAGAGATATTTTCTCTAATACAGACCTCCTATTTGTTTTTTTAACCTTGACAATTTCACAGGAAGGAAATATCTCATTGTTAGAATAAAGTTGGATTGTCCCTTTTCCTCCTCCTCATTTAGTTTTGATTGCAACAATAATTGTCACATAAAAACAGGCATTTTAACTTTATTTTTAACTTTTTTAAGTTGGGAGGGACTCTGAAATTAATTTTAATTCTAAATTTCAATGGAAAATTCAGTGAAACTAGATAATACAGAGAGAAAGTCAAATTACTTCTAAAAATTCTCTAGTTTTTTCAATAAACACCTATAAGTTTCTGAGTTTCTGAGGCATTAATGCTACATCTGGACCAGAGCTGTTGTAGAGTTCATTATAATTCATAACAGCTACCAGGCTTGTCTGCATTTTCATAAACTGCAAAGTAGCTGCCTTTATTTCCAGAAGCTGCAGTCTTCTCATGAAATGTCTTTTTAAAGGAAAATCAAGATTCAAAGACTGCAGTCATTTCATTTTCCAACAGAAAAATACAAAGATAGTTAGGGAACAATGGTTCTGCCCAGTTCAGTCTCATCCTCCTAAAAAACAGGACTTCAGAGTTTATGTTGAAAAGACCCATCACACAAAGGATCTCGTAATGAGAACAGTTAGCCCAGCTATTTTCAAGACAAGCAACTAGGCAACTCTCCCACCATGTTATCAGATATACTTCTTAAGTGCATTTAATACAAATGGCTTTTTACCCCTAGAAGTTTGATTTTTTTTTATAAAGCCATGGTACTAGGTTAAACACTTTAGTTTTTGATAAAATAAATATACATTTTTATTATATACGTAATATTTGGTGGAGAACATAGAGAATTTTCTAGGTCAGTTGGGTGTGGAAGAAAGGTTAATCTAGAGAGCATGGCCATGACTGGCCTGACTGGAGGTGGGCATGCAGGGAAAATAAAGATCTCCAGAAAGTCAGGTAGGTATGGGAAGTTTAAAAGCATATTTCAAATATAATTTGGAAACCAAACAAAATAAAACCATAGTTTTCATAATACTTATTTTGAAAGGTAAAGCTAGACAAGTCCTTTTATATGGTGAAAAACACAAGATGATGATTTTTAATAGGTGGACATAATTTTTCTGAGGATGGGACAGTCAGAATCTCTAAGGTTTGGTAGACTTTTAAAGGGATCCACAGATTTTAAGAGAAGGGACACAGCTTTTCCCGGAGCAGAATGCAGGAATCTCTTTGTACTGTTCTCTCTGTAGGCTGTAGGCAAATGAATTTATCTAATTCGAAACTATCTGTGCAAAGGAAATCTGGATACTTGAGCTACCCCAAGTAATATGGTAAAGCTGCAAGAGCTATGGATTCATGTGGATAGAGATTTAAATTCTCACTCCACTATTTGTTAGATACGAAACTTTGGAGAAGTTTTTATTCTCTCTGAGTCTCAGTTTCTTAATCGTGAAATAGGGATGATAATTCTTACTTCATAGAGATGTTGTGAGGAATGAATAAAATAATGTAAATAAGTCCCTTGACAATGTTTAGCTCATAATAATTATTGTGTAAAATGGCTGCTATTATTATCATTATAAAAGTTTATACTAATACATATTTTGGTTAATTAAAAAATTCATTGGTTTGCTAAGATCTAGTATGTATTAAGAGGTCAAAGTTATCTAAGATATGTGACTTTTAACATTTTTCCACTAAATATATTTTGAATAAATAATATAAATTCCCTCAAATTAATTCTAATTTAATCTCATAGTAAATCGAAGTTTAGAATACTAGAATCATCAAATTGTTTTCTTTCAAAATTGTGTCTATTGTTATCCAAATCTTTATACATCAGGCACCGAGCTGGCACTTTCATAATCTCATTTAATCTTTAAGACAAAACTAGAAGTAGGTACAATATAATTCCCATTTTATAAAACAGAAAAGTTAGAAGAAACCAAGAGACATGTCCTAAAGAAACAGATAAACTAAGAGACATATCCTAAATTACAGAGTGAGGCTTTGAGCTGGGATTTTAAACCCAGCCAGGCTAATACTTGAATGGTACAATAGTGATGGCTATCATTTACTGCATACGTACTCCGTGAGAGATCAAATTAATTTAGCAAGATTTTTCTGTTAAAGTAAACATTTAGGATAAATTCTAGATAATTTAGCAGACAGAAAATTGGTTTTAGCATAAATTGAGTTCTATATTTATTCAATTTTTATTTTATTATTAGAATTTAAGATTATTATAAAATAATTATTCCCACTTTTTAAAAAAATCCCCACTTTTCAAAAAACATATCTGATACATGACATACATAAGTGACATAGAGAATGAGGTGATTTTTCATTTGAAATATTCAGGTAATGAATACAAGCATATTTTGAGTGTTATGTTTGGAGGTAACACAATGAGCAGGATTTGCTCTCAGCATCCAAATCTTCATCTCATTTTCCCACTGTGTACAATGAGGATATGAGTTGTGAGTGCATGTGAATATGTGTGTGTGTGTGTGCATGTGTGTAATTTTATTTACATTGTCATTCATTTTTCTTGGATACTGGGCCATCCAATTTACTTATTTGACTTAACATGGCTTCTGTCCAGCTAAGCTTACCAGAAGTCACCAAATGCCTGATAACTAATAACACTTGCTCTATGGAATAGATTTTCTTATATGAACCCAGAACAGAAAATTTACCAAATCTCTTAAGCAAAATCCTAGCTGGGCTGAATAAATGTAAAAGGACAGTTATTTTTCTGTGATATGTTGGCAGTAAAGCTGTATATCAGGATAGAATGTCTAGTGCAAGTTTGTATCAGATGATGAGTATTATAATTACAAAACAACACCATTAAATGCTATAGTTCTTCAACTTCGAAGTCCTCATGACTCCACATTCCATAAATTGATTTCATAATATAGTGTGTTTAGTATACTATTTTTCTCCTGGTCTTCAGAAGAATAATACCTCCTCTGTAAACTAATACTTTACAGGGCCTTGACATTAAAAAAAATTTGCTATCACCTAGCCAAACTTCAAAGTATAGGTTTATTTTAGAATAATGGGATTTATATGCAAATCACTTAATTTATTCCTGTATCACATTGGACATAAGTGCAGCTAATATACAAATTCTATTCTACACTGCTCAGAATATGCCTCACTCCATTATTATAAATCAGTTTTTGAGTTTAAATACTAAACCTTAAAAAATAAAGAACTTCACTTTGAGAATATTATACCTGAGATATATGTTTGATGGCATTTTGCATATGTTCTTGCTAGAGTAAGACAATTCATCTTTTTTTATTTTATCTTTTAACAGAATACTTAAGCACTTTTAATTATAAGCTTGGGGATACTGTATGAATACTCTGGCAGATACATATGAATCACATTAAGCCAACTGTAGGAGATATAGCTCTAAAGATACATAATACTTTAAGAATTAATGAGTTTTCTTTGGAAACTTACTCAGAAAAATCAATCAAGTTATTTTCATTATAAAACAATGAAAGTATTTTATCCCAAACATAAATGCTTATCTTTATAAATTCGATTTAATTTTTTTTAATTTTAAGAATTAAAGAAAATTTGATATATCTTCCTTTAGAGTCAAATATTTATAACTTTTTAACTGTGCCATCAGATAACATAGTAGCTTTCTTGTTATTTAGATTTTGTATATATTTATTAGTTATTTTAAATAAATGGTAACCTGGAGATTATAGAAGTGAGAAAAACATTTTTGAGGTGTTACTTCTTCACTCGCAAATGTTACATCCCTTTAACAAATAAATGGAGTGACAGGTTAAAAGCAGACCAGCAATGCCAGTGGCTCTACCTTGAGGAGAGGATATGGTCAGACCTAGTGATTCTACAGATATTTGTAGGGTATTAGCCACTATGGAGGGTCAGTGAAGATGCATTAAACCAAGATCCAAGGGCCAAACATAGCCTGATACTGTGTTTAGCACCACTGGAAGCTGCATGAATTCTCTAATCGTCTGTGAGGTTCTTTAAGAACAACTCAAATAAATCAGACCCAAAGAAAACTACTCAAGAAAACATGAGAGGGTGTTTGCCAGGACAATTTTTGTGTTTGTTTTAAACCACATTATTTACAGCTTCTCTTTGGTCACATTAGCTTTTAAGTTCCCTGTAGACAATGTCTTTATATAGATACTGAAGCTCATTGATTTTGTGAGACTCACTCCATCACCATTTTGACCAAATGGTCCCCAAGGGCTGAAACTTCCAATTCCCAGAATTACTAGGTTCAACTAGTTTAACAGTAGCTGGTATATTTCATTATACTCACTGAAGTTTTACTCTAAATAGAGTATAGGATGAATCATCACATAAAATTCCTTCTACAAATTTAGGCTTCTGGGAAAAAGAAATTTTTAATTCTGAGTAATGTTTGCCTTCACTACAATGTCTTGCTCCAGTTCCTTCACTCTGCCCCAAATGCCATTTCTTTTCTAAGAAACTATTTTTTTTTTCCTAGAGAATTTCTTGTACATAGCCTGTTGCTTTCTTACTCTCATGGCCCTTGATTGAGATTCATTTGACTTGCTTTTGACTGGGGTGAGCCTGTTAATTATTTCACCTAGTTCTTATACTGAATCCAATCTGTTGATCTCACCTTTTCAGAAGCTGAGAGTCTCCTCCACAGCCTCACAGTAGCAATTTATACCAGGTTTTCCCGAATAGTATCCCAGGGAGGTCACTTTGGAATACTGAACTTAGCAAATTCTGTTTCAAAGTATTCCAGGGGAATTTTATTCTGCTTTCCCATAACTCATTGTGTAAACTTATATAAATCTAACTTTACAGAAAATGTAAAGAAATTCAATTATCTATTTTATAGTACAAGTACCCCAGTGATTCTGTATATCATTTTTTTAAAAAAGTTCCTGTATTCAAAGTAATTTGGAAAATCCCAATGATCTGAAATCTAAATAATCAAATGGCTATGATATATTTCAGAACGAGGTTGATTGGATAAGGCTATAAAGCAAATCTGGATTGGGGCAATCTCTTTAGGAGTTAGGGGAAGTGTTGAGTAGTATTCTCTAGGGGAAAAGGCATTTTGAAGGCATTAGACCATTTTAAACAAGTGTTTGAAGGAGATTTTGCTTATGATGGAGTCTTCAATGAACGTCATCAGCAAGCTTAAGCAAGAGGATAGTAGCCCACAGAAACACTAACTTGCAGCAACGTATCATTGTTCAACAAAGTTTGTTGGATTTACAGAGTTTAGCATTTCTACTACTACAGGAGTAAAAAAATTGCATATCGGGCTGAATAATTTCTGAAAAAAAGCAGTATCAGTGAAGCAGTCAGATATGAGACAAGTTTAAGGACTCAAAAAATATCTGTCTGATAAATTTCTGAACCTCCTACCACTTCAGCTTCAGTTACTCCCATGGCAACTTTAGGTTAATAACCACAAGGGTCATGGTCTTCTAGATAATGAGGCACAACTGACTCACTTGATAATTAGTGCAGTTAGAATGACTACAGAAACTTATACTAAATTTATTTTAGTGAAGAGGAGAATTTTCTTAGCATTAACTTGTGAAACTAATAATCCATATTGTGTGTGTGTGTGTGTGTGTGTGTGTGTGTGTATCACACACGTGTAATGAAAAACAAGGTAATTGCAGTTTAATTTGTAAATATAACTTATTTTAAGTTTTTATAAAAATTGAACTTGAATAAGAATGCTGAACTGTAACACTAACCTTGTAAGAAAATTTATTATTTAGAATCATCTTTATAGTATTAGAGAAGATGATGTGAAAATCAATCATCTTATGAGATAAATACTATATTCATAGCATTTTATTGATTAAAATATATTTCTTATATTTTTATTTATTACATCTCATGTGGTACTAGATTAATTTAAATGTTTATGTCTACACTGAAATACGTATTAAAAGATAGTATACCATACATAAAATGGAGAAATCAAGAAGCTTTCGTGCTCTTATGAGAAGGGCCAGTGTAGCAGCTGTCAGCAAGTTTTTTCTGCAAAGGGCCAGATGGTAAATATTTTAGATTTTGCAGGCCATATAATCTCTGACACAATTACTTTGCTGCTGTGTAGCACAAAAGCAGACTTAGACAATATGAAAACAAATGAATGTCTTGTTTTAGTAAAACTTTATTTACAAAATTGTACAGCAGGAGTTTTTGGAAGCCCTGCTGCAGGGCCTCAGGTCGCTGAACCCTTAATGGTCAGAGTTGTTCTATGTATTTTCTCTTCCCATCTGATACAAACGTATAAAACAAAGTTTGTTTTATACGTTTGTATCAGATAGCAAATCAGTGTACCTTTTCCCCTGGAATTCTAGGAGCACCAAATTCACCTTGAATACTAACTGTACTCTAAAATATAGAAATGCTCATTAGGAGTTTATTTCCAAAGTTGTATTAATTGCTAATATTGTCAAAGAGGGTCTAGCTTTTCATAGATGAGATGCTTTTGCTTGAAACAAAAGCAAAGTTCCTTCCTCATATTGTTCACAAGTCATTAAAGTATGCTTCTGACAATTAATAATTTATCAAAAAACTAAGAATTAATAAATATCAAAGTGCTAATTGGAACTAAAACTAGACATTCTCCACACAGACACATGTAAATCAGCTTTGTCATTTCTTTTATATTTATAAGAGGTAAGGAATGATTCTGTTGCTGTTCCCTCAGCTAATACCTGATTCTTTCAACTCAAATAAGTCATGAAATTTCAGACTCTAAAGAACCCATATTTGTTTCACTCAAGTGTGCCTGACCTTCCATTACATCCTCCAGGAAAAACCCTGAAGCTGAGTCAATCTGATTCTCAGCTTCTCTGCTCTCCCATCTAAACAGGAAAAATCTGTTCAGTGAGGCTGATGAGTTGCCAATATCTGCCTTGACGGCTCTATCATGAATTTATCCTTGGAACAATGGAAAGTAATACAAATTTCTCGAATGAGTTTCTCTTTCACTTATGCTTGGTAGATATGAAGAAATACATTACAATTTTATGCCATTGTGGCACATATTGTAGGTTAGTTTCAGATTTAAGGCACATGAATTTCAACTTCGATTACCTAAAGATTAGAAGAGATTATAATACAAATTGATACAAAAACAGAAAGAATCTCTCAACTAGTCTAATATATGCAATACTGGATTAGAAAAAATGAAGACTATTCTTTATTTCTTAATTGACATACACAAAAACTCAAAAGCATAATGTTAAATCCTACTTCTGTGAGGATTACTATTATTACTAAGATAAAATATTCCTTCTTTTAAAAAATTATGAACATATTTTGACTCACTTATTTTTTTACTGGTGTGGTGTGACTACAGAATGGGCATATAAGTAACATTGAATTGCAAAGAAAATAAAGGGAAATTCACTAGTACTCTCTGGGTTAACATATTATACCATTCGAAATGGAAACCTCCACATAGTGAGATTGGAGGATGGGATAGCAGCAGGGGATCGATGCCAAAGTTTTTGACTATAGAGTCAAGTAAGCTAACGTATTCCTTTTAAGTTGTTCTGATTTTCTTTAAAAGTATATTAACGAAGTAATCATTTCATAAAGCCTATACTTTTTGAGAAATTAACTGGATATGTGAAAGATAATACAAAAATAAACTAGAAAATTATTCCCAAAATAGAGCTCAGATCACACTCCTGAACACTGAAATTGAGCTGCTATTTTATAAAACTCTGAGAGAATTTCAGCTCTGAAGTGGGTTGAGGGTATTAGCAAGGGTCTCAAAGAACTGAGAAATTAATGTGGTTGCTAAGTAATTAGGTTGCCAACTAAACTTGTTAAGAAAAGGGAATTAAAAGATTCAGAAAATTATAATAATTGAGTCTGAAAAGTATTAATTATTATTTCAAATAATCTCATCCAGAGTTTAGTCTTAGACAGAGGGCATGGTTAGAATGGTTTGATTAGGTGTCTTGATATAGAATACTGATCACATCTAGCTGTTCAAATACAAGCAGTATTTGGATTTCACATCATCTTACTCCATGAGAAAGGATCATCATCCTTATAAAAAATTTAAAAAGCAGTAAACAGATTAATGAAGCATAACAGTAGTGATGAGAAAATAGGCAAATAAAGATGAACATTAAATCATGTCAAAACTTGTGGCTTTTTCCCAAATATTTCTGATTTTTCATTAATTAATTGGCAATATCAAACTAAAATTAGTCACTATGTGAAAAGAACTTTTGTTTTTTAAAGGAAAAAAAAGGTATTAGAACAACAGTGAATAATAAAACAGTCCTTTATGATTTATCTAGCTCTTTCTTTGCAAATTGACCCTTTGCTCTGCTTGGCAAGGTTCCCTAAGCAATTGGGGCATTCAATTTATAGGTTCTAGAAACAGCTAAGTTGATTAAACTTTCCCTGAGGTATAGTGTTCATTCATTCATTCAACATATTTTTTAGCTCCTGTTATGTGCTCTTCTATGTATGGTGCTCACAGAACTCCAATTCTAGTGGGGAAATAGATATATAATGATAACATGTCAGGTGACATTAAAAATGCTAAGAAAGAAGATAGAGGTAGAATGAAAGAATGATTTTATAGAGAGATGTCAGAATAGAATTTTGAACTCATTTCTGAGCAAGTGCCTACATGATGTAAAGGAGAGTGCCAAGTGAATAGCGAAGAGAACATCTCAGATATACGTAGCCTGGTGCAAAGATCTTGGAGTAGGAGTGAACAAAGGGAGAGGGTAGGAAATGATACAGGGAATGGGAAGTCGGGTATGGAGAGCTCTACACAGTCTGTGAAGCCCTATAAAGCATGATTAGAGCTTCGGCATTTATCTTAAGTGAGACAGAAAACTATTAGTGCATTTTGACCCAGACAAGACAGGATTTACATGATTATTCAGAAGAGTTGTCTAACTCATAGTGTATGGGCATAAATAAAGGTAAATTTGCTCTTTATAAAGCTGCTGCAGATTACAATAAAGATTTTCAAAATTTAAAACCTTTAGAAATAGTATAATGAGTAATACATAATTTGAAAAAAGATTTGGAAATTGTATTCTTAAGGCTTTTCTCATTTTATCTCATTGCATCAAAAGTAAAATGCACAAGATTAGTAATATATATCTTATAGTTAATGAAAAAAAGTAAATTATAATTGACTCTGGATGGTTCTTAACCAACATTATCTAGGCATAACAATGCAAGGAATCGCTTCAAAACCTAGTACACTACATCTAAAAAATAGTCTTGTTAAATAGTACTGGAAACAAAAGACAGATTTGAATGAAATATTTACATCATTGAGTGATCTTTAAAAGAAATTAACAATCAATAAGTTAATAATATTTACTAAAAGTAGCATATAGCAACTCATGACATTTATATACTAATACATTTAATCAATTGAAAATTGTAAGGGATTATCTCACAAATGAATATTTCTTTGTTTTTTGGTCAAGTCACATAAGAAAATAAATTCAACCTAAAAAGATTATCTACCCTCTCCTTCAACATGTAAACAATTACACTCTGGATAGAAAAGCAGAGGAAACATCTTTGTTGAATATCTTTTATGTGCCAATTTCTGATACTAAGTGTTTTTTATACAGTTTATTGTACTCCTTCACAATGAACCAGTGACTGAGTGTTTTCAAAGCAAGTAAGAGGTGAACAGGATTCAATCCCAAGTGATTCTGGCTCCAAAGTGGTATTCCTTATATTCTGTCCTTTACCTCCCCTAAATATACTTTCTAGATCTTATAGACAAAAAGGAAAACCTTGAGATCAACATCAGGTTCCCTTAGTAACACTTTACTTCTGGTCATTTCACACAATTATCTATTCAATATGCCTTACAGCAAAATGACTTTCAATTTCAAGCTATTCAAGCATTATTTTGTGCACCTACTCTAGTAATGAAAATTATATACAAGACTTAAACACAGAAGAATGCCATCTTTATTTATTGCACATTAAAGTTGCAGGATCACATGGTACGACTGGGACAGACTCATCACCAACTCCTTAAAATGAGGCTGTTCACCTCTTACTTGCTTTGAAAACACCCAGTCACTGGTTCATTGTGAAGGAGTACAATAAACTGTATGAAAGCTGAAAACATTCATGGCCATGATCATCTGAAGTCATATTTACACAGCAAGGGTTATACTGATTTAATCAAATGCTGGCATTTGTATTAAAAAATAAAAGGAAGTATATAGGTTAATTATTTGTTTTGTTTTGTAGATTATCAATTTATTTTATCCCAGCTGCTTCTGCCACTAAAATTTCTTGCCACTATGAATTCTGTGTAATCTGGAAGTTAAAACAAATGTTAATATTTTAAAAATATGTCATAAATAAAAAGACACACGATATACTAGCTCTAAGATACATTTTTGTGTATTTTATAGATTTGCCATAAAATAAATTTGCTAATAATTATTATTTTTACTGGTTCCTTCTTTCCTTGTTCTTTTCTACTGGTTTTTGTTCCTATAGAGGGAGAGAAGTCTCTTTGAACAAATCATCACTAGATTATAAACTCAATGAGAACAAGTCCTATGCTTTCTCACTGAACTTAGGCCACTTTTTGTTATAATAGGAACTCAATAAACAGTTGTTGGATGAATGAATGAATGAATGAATGAATGAATGACAAATGGATATTTAGATGTTAAAGTAAGAAATATTTACTTATGATTAAAGTGTATGAACAAAAGAATGAGTCTTTAAAAAAATATATGCTCTAACAAGAATAACTCAGTACTTAATCTTTTTAAAGAATCATTTAAAGGTGATTTGATGATTTTCTTCATAATTAGGATCATACTTCTCATGCAGAAATGTTTTTAAAAGGGACAAGGATATGTAAAAGTATTTTACGTCTTCTAAAACTGACATATGAAATTTGTTTCTATGCCAAAAATCTTAAATTGATAGAATTTATAAGTCAAAGAATAAGGAGGTTGAGTTAAGAAATGTTAATGCATATCACATCACAATCACCAATAATTAAGCCACATATGCATTTTCAAAGCACTTTTGTGTCAGCCTTAAGATGTATATAAAACTGTTAGGTGAAACACCCACCTTTACAAATGAGGGAAACGAAGCCTGAAGGACTGGCTGGCTTAGCCAAGTTCACAGTGCTAACCTGAGAAGAGTTAGGATTAATCCAGAGATCTTTCTACTCTATAAATCCTCTTAATTCTGTTACCTTGGACACATCATTTTACTTATACATGTTTCTCTCAGTTGCAAAATGAGGTTAAAAATATTAGGTTGACATTTTTATGAGGCTATGAAGGTAAAATAAGATATTACAGTGCAAGGACCATGATCAAAGAACACAGATAATTACTACTGAAGTGTTTTTAAAATATAGAACAACCATCAAAATGTATACAATGCATACTGGCTAAGAGAAGGACACTAGAGGTAACAGGCTTGGGATCAGATTCCAGTTTGACCATTTACCATGTAGCCTTGGGCAACAATTTAACCTCCCTAAATCTCAATTTGGCCTTCTGTAAAATAGTAATACTGATAATTAACATGAAGAGTTGTAAGGATCAAAAAGATAACATTTATAACACTCTTCCCAGTATCTGGTACATGGTAAGCACTCAAAAAATACTAGCTATTGCTATTATAATTTATATGTTCAGTTTGAAGAGGTTCACAGACTTAGATATTGTTTAATTATTTTAAATTTTAATATAATGATATCAAAAGCACAGGTATCCTGGAGTACCTATATTCATAAAGTAAATATTGACAGACATAAAGGGAGAGATCAACAGTAACACAGTAATTGTAGGGGACTTTCATACTCCACTGACATCGATAGGTCAACTAGACAGAAAATTGATGAGAAAATAGCAGCTTTAAATGACATATTAGATAGATGGATTTAATTGTTATTTTTAGATCATGTCACCCCAAGAAGCTGAATATACATTCTTTTCAAGTGCACACAGAACATTTTCCAGGAATAACCATATGTTAGGCCACAAAACAAGTCTCCAAACTTTAAGAAGATTGAAATCATATCAAGCATCATCTCTGACCAAAATGGTATAATATTAGAAATCAATTACAAGAAAAAAACTGAAAAACACATAAACACACAAAGACTAAATAACATGCTACTAAACAATAAACATGTTAATGACAATATCAAATACAAAATCAAAAGATACATTGAGACAAATGAAAATAAAAACACAATGACTCAAAATCTGTGGGACATGAAGAAAGTAGTTCTAGGAGAGAAATAATTCATAGCAATACAAAAAAGATAGAGAGAGGGAGAGAGACAGAAAAGAAAAAAAAGAAAAAGAAAGAAAGAAAAACAAAAATCTTTAATAAACAAACTAACCTTACACCTAAAGGAATTAGAAAAAGAACAACAAACAAAGTCCAAAGGGAGCAAAAGAAAGGAAATAAAGATCGGAGCAAAAATAAATGAAATAGAGTTTTCAAAAAAGCAGTGCAAAAGATCAATGAAACCAAGAGCTGGTTCTTTGAAAAGATAAACAAAATTGATAAACCTTTAACAAGACTCAGCAAGAAAAAGAGAGGACCCAAAAAATAAAATCAAAAATGAAAGAGAAGAAGTGACAATTGACACCACAGAAATACAAAGGATTATAAGAAATTACTATGAACAGTTACAAGCCAACAAATTGGACAATCTGGAAAAATGGATAAATTCTAAAAACATACAATCTTCCAAGAACGAGGCAAGAAGAAACAGAAAATATGAACAGAATAAAACTATTAATGAAATTGAATTGATAATCAAAAAACTCTCAACAAAGAAAAGTCTTGGACAGAACGGTTTCACGAGTCGATCTTACCAAACACTAAAAGAATTGACACCTACCCTTCTCAAACTATTCCAAAAATTCAAGAGGAAGGAAAGCTCCAAAGCTCATTTTACAAAGCCAGCATCATCCTGATTCCCAAACCAAAGACACTACAAAAAAAGAAAATATAGGCTAATATTCCTGGTGAACACAGATGCAAAAATCCTCAACAAAACATTAGCAAACTGAATTCAGCAATACATTAAAAAGATCGTACACCATGATCAAGTGGGATTTATTCCTGGGATGCAAGATTGGTTCAATATCTGCAAATCAATTAATGTGATATACCACAAAAACAAAATGAAAGATAAAAATGAAATGATCATGTCAATTGATGCAGACAAAGCATTTGACAAGATCCAGCATCATTTATGATAAAACTCTCAGCAAAGTGGGAATAGAGGTAACATCATAAAGGCCATATGTGGCAAACCCACAACATTATATTCAACAGAGAAAAGCTAAAATGTTTTATTGAAGATCACTTCAAGAAAGTGGTCCACTTTCACCAGTTTTATTCAACATAGTATTGGAAGTCCTAGCCACAGCAATCAGATAAGAAAAAGAAATAATGGGCATTCAAACTGGAAAAGAAGAAGTAAAACCATCATTATTTGCAGATAACATGATACTATATGTAGAGAATCCTAAAAAAATGCCACCAAAACACTACTAGAACTGATAATTGAATTCAGTAAAGTAATAAGATAAAAAACTAATATCCAGAAATCAGTTGCATTTTTATACACCAATAATGAACTACCAGAAAGAGAAATTAAGAAAAAAAAAATCCCATTTATGATTGCATCAAAAAATAAATAAATAAATTACCTAGAAATACATTTAACCGAGAAGGTAAAAGACTTGTATTTGGAAAAGTATAAGACATTGAAGAAAGAATTTTAAAATGACACAAATAAATGGAAGCATATATGTGCTCACAAATGGAAGAATTAAGATTGTTAAAATGTCCATACTACCCAAAGCAATCTATAGATTCAATGCAATCTCTATCAAAATACCAATGGCATTTTTCATAGAACTAGAATAAATAATCTAAAATTAATAGGAAACCATAAAAGACCCCAAATAACCAAAGCAATCTTGAGAAAGAAGAACAAAGTTGGAGGTATCACACCATCTGATACCAAACTATACAATAATCCTATAGTAATCAATATGGCACAGTACTGGCATAAAAACAGACAAATGAAACAGAATAGAGAACCCAGAAATAAACCCATGCCTGTATGGTCAATCAATCTATGACAAAAGAGGCAAGGTATACAATGAAGTAAAGACAGTCTATTCAAAAAAGGGTGCTGAGAAAACTGGACAGATGCATTCAAAAAAATGAAACTAGATCACTTTCTTATACCATATGTAAGAATAAACTCAAAATGGATTAAAGACTTAAATGTAAGACCCCAAACTATAAAACTCCTAGAAGAAAACAAAGGCAGTAAACTCTTTGGCACTGCTCTTAGTAATATTTTTGTTGATATATCTCCTTGAACAAGAGAAACAATAGAAAAACAATAAACAAATGAGTCTACATCAAGCTAAAAAGTTTTTGCACAGCAAAGGAAACCATCAACAAAATGAAAAAACAGACTACTGATTGGGAGAAGATATTTGCCAACGATACATCTGATAAGAGATTAACATCCAAAATTTATACAGAACACAAACAACTTAACAAAAAAAAAATTAACAATCCAATTAAAAAATGGGCAGAGGATCTGAATAGACATTTCTCCAATGAGGAAATACAGATGGTCAATAGACATATGAAAAGTTGCTCAATGTCACTAATTATCAGAGAAATACAAATTAAAAACCACAAAGAGATATCACCTCTCACCTGTCAGAATGACTATCATCAATAAATCAACAAACAAATGCTGGTGAGGATGGAAATCCTCGTGCACTGTTGGCGAAATTGCAAATTAGTGCAGCCACTATGGAAAACAGTATGAAGGTTCCTCAAAAAGGTAAAAATAGAACTACCTTATGACTCAGCAATTCCACTTGTAGGTATTTATCCAAAGAAATCCAAAACACTAAGTTGAAAATATATATGCATCCCTATGTTCATGGCAGCATTATTTATAATAGCCCAGATATAGAAGCAACCTAAGTCCCCATCAATGGACAACTGGTTAAAAAAGAGTTAATATATATATACCATAGAATATTACTCATCCCTATGAAAGAATGAAATCTTACCATTTGTGACAACATAGATGACCTAGAGGACATTATACTAAGTGAAATAAGTCATACAGAAAAAGACAAATACTGTATGATCTTACTTACATGTAGATACAGACTGATGGTTGCCAGAGAGAGAGAGAGGGATTGGGAGAGGTGAGAGAAATGGGTGAACAAGGTATAAATTTATTAATTTAAGGAAGCACCTTCAGTGGGGATCCATCAGTAGACAAGAGAAACAAGAGTTCAAGTATTTAAAGAAGAGAATGCTAAAGAAGGCTAGGGCACAACTTTAAACTTTCTTCATAATTTTGTTTACAGCTTACAGGTACAAAGATTTGGGCTTTCAGAGCTTTTCAAATTTTAGTCTAGCCTTGTAATAACTCAAAAACAGACATGAATGCTGATGTCTTCCTTATTTCAGTGATCAGCATTTAAATATTGCCCTTGGTAGCCTTTAACTGAAATGTGCATTTGTTTGGGACATAGGAAAAGGAGATGGACACCTTTTAAAGTCACTTTTGAACAAATCTGCTTTCATCCTGACAGTGTTGGGTGGTATCTTACCGGTTCTCCTTTATCCCCTTTCTGACCAGGTGAGCCCAGCGCTCCCGGTAATCCTGCTTCTCCCTGAGTGAAAATGAATTTCTGTGGTATCAAACATTCTGTCATATTGAGTCAAAGACAAATAGTTTATAATATGATGCTGACAATAGTAAGATAAAGCATTGTCCCCTTCAGAGTTGATGCTGGGCCCTCCATTGGAATGCCCTTCTTCCCTTGTTCATGAGGCTCACTACTCTCCCTCATTGTCTCCTCCATGAGGTCTTCCATGGACTGGGACATGTGCTGCTCCTCTGAGGCACCCCTGCACCTCGTACTTGCCTTTCAGTTGAGTTTATTACACAGCATTAGCCACTAGAGGAAATGTAAGGTTCTTCTAAAGTTTCACTTCACCTCTGTCCCCACTCCTCCAGCCAGGGATGACGTGGTAGGAGGATGTACTAAGTCACAGTGCTAGGGGACAACCTGCTGTAAGTATTGGGACAAGTTTTCCTTTTCCCTTTCCTTTCCTCGGGTATGGGCTTAGAAGACAGCCATTAAGAGATCACTCGGGCTACTTTTAGCACAGGCTCCATGATTGCCATTAACACCTACAAAAGAAGTTCAGGTAGGTCCATGGGCCCAGCCTTCATTCCTAGGGGACCATACCTGTGCAAGTAAAACAAATTCTTTGAATAATAACAGAGTCCTTCTACATATTTCCCATACGACTTATGGCAGAGGAAGAGAGCTAGTTGGATATTTGGGGACACTGGATAAATAGTCTCCATTCAACAAAGAAATACTATGTAGAGTGTCTTTGTATATGTGCCTCAGAGCAGGCACTGTGTTTCCTTCAACTGTGAATTCCCAGAATTGAAGCCTACTCTTGGCACATGTTAAGTACTCAATACTTGTCTGTTGTACAGTTTGTTTCCCCATTTATCTTCCTATTCATTCTAATTCACACATTGAAAAAAAGGTCAGATAGACTCAGAACTATGAAGATAAAAATCCAGGAAATCTCTTCCCCAAACCCCTTCTCTCAATCTACCCCAGTGACTGAATGGCTTAGGCATTTGATTCAACTAGCACTACAAGGCGAGACACATTCAGTGCACCAGAGTGACATTCAAGGGCCCTGGCTCATCATGTGGAGTGGCTTTTCAGTGAGCATAGATTAAAACTAGCATACCTTGTTTGGAATGCACTGGCACTGGTCTTTAAGTTCCTGCTTTGCTGGCAGATATGTAGACATTTTGCTGGCATGAGCAGGTAGTGATAATGATGCAGTACTTCCAAAGCCATCTTGCTCTGGGCACTAAAATCCAAAAAGAGGCTTTAGGAAATGGGGTCAATTCCAAATATTCTGACATTCCAAATACCAGCTCCTACCAAACTAGGGATGACTGGGGTAAGTTACCTGTAAGAACTACCATCTAATTAAGCAAAAGTTGACACTAGAATATGAAAGTTTATAACACCTTTCCTCTTTCACTAGGTCTCCCATGTGTTTTATTGCACTGACGACACACTAGAAATGCATTAAGATGTGACTTTATGACAAGTACAGTAATAACAAGCATTTAAAATAATTGCAGTTACAATAAAATCATTTATATAAATAACATCTATATACATGCTTTGGGGACAAAACTTAAAATAAAATAATGTAATTTGAACCTTTAAAACATCAATTACTTCAACAAGATGATGGTAAAGGTATGTAAAAGTAGAAAATAAATTCTTTTCACACTGTAAGATGCTATATATTTAATAAAGTATATCTCATTCCAGTCCACTGTCCTTTAAAGTTATTAAAAAGTATCCACTGTAACAGACAAGTGGAAAATTTTATACTTATCCAGTGGGTTCAAAACATGTGGGACAACATGAAGGGAAATTTGGTTACAAAGCAATTAACCTTTTTTCTCTCAAAAAGTCAATCTATATGGAGAGACTAGGGAAGATAAATGTATCCTCTCTTCTCATCACCATTTACCAGACTCCTTCTTCACCAAGTATGTAAGTTCATGAATTTGCAATTTCATAACTCTGAATTTGCAATTCAGGGGAAGGGGTTCACACATTACTTTGTATACTACAAATTATATATACATGTAAAAATATTGTCAGGATATAAAACTAAAAGATTGTCTAATTTATTAATTGTGGGAAGATCATGGTTGATAGTACTTTCTTCTTTGGATTTGGCTATATTTTCCACGTTTTCTCTAATAAACATACTTTCAAAACAACAATAAAATTTTTTTTTTGAAAAATGGGTAGTACACTAATGCTTGTGAAAACAATAAAAACTGTAAGAAAAATAGCATCCAGAAATACTGTGACTAGTTTCTGTTCTCCCCACTTGGCCCATCACATTGACTCCAGATCGAATGATTAGCTATTTAGTTATTGTAATAAATTTCCAAATCTAAAAATCACGTTGGAATGAAACACAATTATCATCAAAACAGTCCATTTATCCATGATTTGATATGATTTTCCAGCTAGTACCTGCCCCGTGGGTTCCCATTCAGGTAACCAAGACCCAGTTAGAGTCCACAATTTTGCTCTGGATAATTAATTCACCATTTTAAATTGAAGATTTAAGTGACTTTAAAAATATGTCTCAGGCTTCAATACAAAACTCTCCACAATCTCTAAAAAGTGCCTAAAGGGAACATAAAATGTATAAGTAAGGACTCCTACCCTTGTAAAACCTCTGGTTTTGATTTGACACATATTTAACTAATTGGCCTTCAAAATTTTAATCACATTTCTCATTTATTTTCAGCAAATGTTCCTGATTTCCCCCTTCTGTTTGTATTTTGTTCTTCATCATATGTTTGTAGTTATGAAACTTAACTGCTTCAGAAACAATCTAATCAATAGAAGTAAAGAAGTATGTTTATAGATTATTCTGCATAAATTTCACTTTTGACTATGCTATAAAATATTAATTTTAATAAGAAACATATCTTAGTTGAAATTCCAGGACAAAATTAGATTTTTAAGCAAGTACATTAAAGTTTTCTGAATGCGACACATTTTTCAAAAAAAAAAAGTTGATGTCTGAATTATAGCAGATGCACTTAAATGGGTTTTATATAATTATCTATCCTTCAAACTATACATTCCCATTTGTAAAATGTAGCACATTTATTTCTATTTTCTATTAATCATTAACACAATTGTGTTATAATTATCAGCAGGAAAATGAGCAATGTTTTGTTATTTTTTTCCATAGGTGGGGATGAATCCTTATTTTATTTTCTACTCGTTGAAATTAATTTCTATATAACCTTTTTAAAACATGATTAAAATATTTCTTCACAATTTGTGAGGTCATGTCACTGCTTTTAATTATCAAACTACTCCATCAAATCCATCACCTATATGTCCTTAAACACTTTTCTCATAATTCTAGCTGAAAATGCCCATTAGTGATGGTAGAGTAGTAACTACTGGTCAAGAATATAATATTTGGATATATCAAAACATCATTATGTTACTTTTCAATCATAGAAAAGTATTGTTTTAAGAGCTCTTACATCAAACAAGCAGAATTATTTAAAAAAAAAAACTTTTAGGAAATTAACATCTTCAAGATTTAAATGTAAGGCTCCAGGAAGTCTAGGTATTTCAAGTCTGTAGATTGGTATTCTAAATTATCTTTTTAGATATTTATAGAAAGACATTTGGCTGGTTTTCATTTTACTTGGAATAAAAGCCATAAACTGGGTTGGAGATATATGCTTTAAAAAACCAAGTTACATAAGCAAATATAAAAGTTCGAAAGACATCTATGCTTTGAATTGGTTGGTCACATTATTATTCTACTACCCATAGCGAGTGATAAAATTTAGACATATTTTTGAATTACTAAACTATTGATAAATTTTCATATTATTTTTATGATAACTATAGAATTTCTGGGAAATCTAAGATACAAAGAAAAACATTTTACTCTTCTATTTTATTTTTTGTATGTTCTTTCTGTAAGACTTTTTTAGAATTTGTCCCTTTCAAACATCTTTTTCTCCCATCTAACTCCTTTAGTAGCTGACAAGTCAACAAGTCATGAAACGTTTTGACCTCCTTCTACAAAGCAATAAGGAATTTTTTCAAAAGTATAAAAGTATTACTCCCTTTAATGAGTTTAAAAGGTAGTTGAATAAACTAAAAATAAATACAACTATATTTAATAATATTAGATAGCACACATGACTATCACAATGAGAGATATAGAAGTATTGAATTTGGAATTTTTTAGGAATGAAAGACTGGTATAAGAAAGTAATAATTGTGCCATAAGGTTGGGAATATTAAGAATGAGAGGCTAAGAGAGAGAGAAAAATGGCGTAGATGATAGAGGCTCTGTTTATCCCTCTGGCGACCAAATCAAAGTTGTGACAGAAACAAGGAGCAGCAGCAATGAAAAATTGCCTGAGATCTAGATGAACAAGCCATACAACTATGGAGAAATCCAAGAAAGCACCCTGCAATGACAGAAGGTAGGACGGGGCAAGAATGTGGGGCTGCCCCTCCCGAGCGGCTGAGTGAGACGGAGGCTATGGCAGTGGCAGTGGCAGATGCCTCTTAAAGGGGCCGTGTCCATGAGCGGATTTTCATGGTGATTGACCTGCTCACTCTGAGCACCAGTGCCTGTTTGGCTGTGCGCAAGGGAAACCAAGGACTTACAGGGAGATATTTTCCAAGTAAGGGCCGAGGCGAGACGCACTTAGTACAGAAATGCCGGCAGTATCCATTGTTCCCTGTTGAACCCTCTCTCCTCCCAGTTTGCAGACACAGTGTCCCCATAGCTGTAACGTCATCAAACTGTATAACAGAGGTCACTCTGCCCAGAGGATTCCCTGAAACCCTGCCTCCCCCAACTCATGGCCCCACCCAAGCCACATCCAGGTATATCCTCAGTGAATCAGGTACTCCTTACTGAGACTCACACTGGAGGCAGCCTTGGTTTCCGGTGTGGCCTTTTGAGGCAACTATAAACACGGCATCTTGGATTGCTTGCTGAATCTTAACAGGTGGCCCCAGAGGGGTAGAGGCTTAGACTAAATTTGGCCTGCAGCAGAACCCCTCTCAGGACTGTGCCACTGGATACCTACTTCACAAATCCATACTAATAAGACTGGGAGACTTAGGAGCTCTGCTTAGTATGTAGAAATAGACACAGAAAGGCAGTCAAAATGGGAAGCCAAAGAAGCAGAAACCATAAAACAGAACAGAGGTCCAGATATAATGGATTTAAGTAATCAGGTGCAGAGTTCAAAACACAGGTTATAAAGATGTTCAATGAACTTTAGGGAAGTGTAGATAAATTCAGTGAGAACTTCAACAAAGAGATAAAAAAAAAAACCCATAAAAATGGAAGTAGAAATTATAAAAGGGAACCAGTCTGAAATGAAGAACACATTATCTGAGACGAATAGTATATTAAATGGAATAAACAAAAGAATAAACAAAGTGAATAAAGAAGAGGATTACATACCCTATCTAGAGGACAGGGAAGTCAATCAGGACACTCAATCATAATGGCAAGAAAAAAGATGCCAAGACTATAAAAATATAAGGAGGATATGGAACACTATTAAAGCTTCAAATACTCATCTGATTGGAGTAACAGAGGAAAATCAAGATGTTAAACAGCTGTTTTAAGAAATAATGATGGAAAACTTCCCTAACCTGGTGAAGGAAATGGACATAAAACCCCAGGAAGTTCAGAGAATTCCAAAAATCAGGGATCCAAAGAGGCCCACACCAAGACACATCATAATTAAATTACCAAAGATTAAATACAAAGAAAGAATATTAAAAGCAGCAAGTTACCTACAAGGGAGCACCCATAAGACTGGCAGCTGATTTCTCAAAAGAAACTATGCAGGACAGAAGGGCTTAGCACAAAATATTCGAGGTGATGAAGACCTAGGATCTACAACCAAGAATAATTTATCCGACAAAGCTATCAATTAGTTGAAGGACAGATAAAGAGCTTCTCAAACAAAAATAAACTAAAGGAATTTATCACCACCAAGCCAGAATTACAGGAAATGTTGGAGGGACTTCTTTAAGAAGAAAAAAAGTATCAAAAACAGGAATAAATAATGGTAATAACTACATTCCTATCAATAAGCACCTTAAATAGAAAAGAATTAAGTGCTCCAACCAAAAGATTGAGTGGCTGAAAGGATAAGAAAACAAGACCCCTGCATATGAAAAGGAAGGCAATGGAAAAAGATATTGCTTTGGTGAACCTACAAGGTATTTAAGTCAGACAGAGAAAGATAAACACTGTATGACTTCACTTATATGTGGAATTTAAGGAATAAAAAGAATCAAAAATAGATTCACGAATATAGTGGACAATTTGGTGACAGACAGAGGGGAGGATGTATGGGGAATGGGGTTAAGGATTAAAGAAATACAAATTAGTAGTTGATGTATGGTCACGGGGACGAGGAGCATGGCATAGGGAATGCAATTAGTATTAATACATTGGCTAGGTGGAGGGTCAGGGGAGGGAGGAAGCAATTGGGGGATTATTTTGCTAACTATATAGATGTCTAACCAATGTACTGTACACTTGAAACTAATTAAAAGTTTTTTTAAAAATATAAAAAAAGTTTTTAAAAGTCTGAAAAAGAGTAAAGTAAACCATTTACAATGTTTTATTAAGAGCAGATCGATAATCTAAGAAAACATTGTGATTTTATCAGATAACTAAATTCTAGATTTGTAGCAGAGTACTTTTGAAATTGAGTCATTTTTAAAATTCTTATAAATAAATCTTTTCAATCTTAAAGAAAAAAAGAATGAGAGGCTAAGAAACTGGATTTATATTTTGTTGCCAATAGTAATGACAAAAGGCTTTGAGAAAGATGAATAGAAGGCAGGGTATGTTCCTTATTCATGTCTGTTAGCCTTGTTCCTTAGCACAGTGTCTAGAAGATAAGTGTTTTTGAATTATAAATGTTTAGTGAAAAAAAGCAAATATACAAAGCGGTGATTCAGAGACTTATTCTGGTAATGCTGCAAAGAAAAATAGCTAGAAGACAAGAAAGGTAGTTGACACAATAATGCAACAAACCAGGCATGAGGCAAAGGTAAACCATGGCAATAATAGGAATAAAGAAGATGCAGATAAAAGATTTATCACAAACAAAGATTATCCAGGATTGGAGATAGGCTAGAAGAGGGAAATGAGTGGGAAGAAGGTATGATCACGAATTTAAAACCTCTGTAACTGGGAAATGATGATGCTACTTTTGAAACACATTTAGGGAGAAAGGCATAAATTCTCCTTTACTTATGTTGAGCCCAAACTGAAGACATAATTCCCAAAGTTCAGGATGAAACACTGGAATTAAAATTATGAAATGAAACTATGAGAAGGCTCTAAGAAGGCTCTCTTACTTGGAATGAATTATTCACCTGGTTTCAACAGAAGACATTCAGTGCTGCCCTACACTAGGACTCTATGGACTAGGCAACTGGCATTCTACATTCTTCACACACTGAGAAAATTAACTTACCTTAGTATCTGATATTTCACAGCAAGTTTCTTGAGCTATGAAGTTTGAGTTACAGTAGATTTTAAGTTGGTGAAGTTCAATCTATTAAAAAATTAGTAATAAGATATATCATTAGTTTTTTTGAAAATCACATTTAGGCACTTAAAAACCATGGTAATTTAACTATAAGATAAAAGAAGCTAGTAAAAATAAATTACTAGTGGATATTTTTAATGTTTTTATTAACTTGGGATCATGATTTTATGTACTGAGAAATAGACACAGATCCAGTTATTGAGATCAGTCTACATATAAAGGAAATCAGGTAATAAAAGCAATTGCAAACCTTGGTTAGTTGTTTCAAACAATAAAAAAAGTATTTAATTAATGAAATGCACTGCTTTGCACTACAATAAAGTATATGACCACAAAATGAGGACTATTTCATAATAAAAAATTCTGGAAAAAAAAATAAAGTCAAAGGTATGAGCACATAACGGAAAGGCTTTATCTGTAGTTTCAGACCTATCTGAGGTATGGAAACAGATGCTCACTTCCCAATATGGATTCTGTAAGACCTATGGATTTTATATTATATTGGCCTAGCCTTGAGCAGGATTCACAATCTTCTTACAAAAAATAATTGATTCCTTCTATTTGCTCAGCAGATTCACGTTTTTTGACATTTGGACATGAAATTAAAAGTAGTTCAAGGAAAATACAATCATGCCTTTAAATGCAAGATCAAACAACTATATAAGAGCAAGTAAATAGTATATATTAGTAATAAAACTTCAATATGATAGATGCTTGGACTATTTTAGTTCACAGTTGAAAATTTAATAATTTAATAAATAATTAATCATATGATGATTTGACATAAAATAGGCCAAGGACAACCTCACCCCTCCCCCACTCCTCCTCCTTCCTGCCTTTCTCTCTCCTGTCTCTTTTGACCTGTCTCTCAAAATATCAATGTTAGATTATTCATTACTTTGAGATCAATAAGTACTTTTTACAGAAAGGCTCAACTATAATATTATAATAATGAATTCTATGATAATAGAAAGCAGATATCTTCAATTAGTTTTAAATCCCTACCCTAACACCAAAAAAGCAAAAGATTAAAAAGCTATAACTATTAGTCTACACTGAGAGGAACAAAATCAATCTATCTCATAAAAAACATTAAGAACTCCAGATACGTTGAGAATTCATGAGCAATATAATATTTGCAGCCAATGAAAAATTATGAGATAAAATGACAAGTTATTTCTTTTCTATAACTTTTTGCAAGGTTATTGAAGTTAACTTTTGTTTATAAAGTTTAAACACACTGTCTTACATAGTTTAATGAAATACCAGGCCGTAATATATGCATTATGTAGAATGAAGAATGGGGATGCCAATTAATTAATATTCTTCTTAACTAAAACTTATTTATCATCGTCATTGTTATCAAAATAGCCAATAAATACTGAAATTCTATTATGTACCATCCACTGTGCTAAGCCCTTCATATGAATTATTTTACTTTAACTAAAGATAGATCATCGATTTTTGACAGATTAGAACCTAATCAAGTACCCATGACATTGAAACTACAATCGGCCTACTTTAATCATGCTTATGTTATTCATTAGTTATTTTAGAACCCTTCATTGACACAGTGCTTTAGAATGAGAATGTTTAGGGCTGTCTTTTACTTACCCTTGTCACACAGGATTTGTTAAAAAAAAAAAGTGCTTTATATCAGTTTTGTCACCTCTCTCACAAAAGCACACTGGTAGTATATGTAAAATAAAACCCAATCATCAGAATTTTTTTCAATAACATACATTCTGACTAAATAAAACATTTTCACTTTACAACAGATCTCATGACTCACAGAGCTTGTAAGGAGATAACAAAAATTAGTCTACTTAAAATTTTGGTAGGACAAAGAATCTTTAAAAGTAAAATACTATGTATTTTCTTTAACTTAAACAGTGACTATCTCCTAAAAAAGCTGCTTCATTGCAGTATGCCTTTAATTTTATCCTCAAATGAACCGATTTCATATTGAACTATGAAAATACTATAACATTATAATTTTCACATTATGTCTTTTCATAAGGACACACCTGACATTCCTCAGCCTTAGGTTCTGGGATTAATTCTTTCCTCGGATGAGAAGTTAATGAGACTCAGCCTTCAGAGGGTGAGCTCTGAGCCTGAGCCCCGCTCTTACAATAACTTGTTCCTCTCTCATTTCTGTTTCTCCTCCAAAGGTTATAAATTTATCTCAGTGCACTCTTTGGTTCTCACTAGTCCTATAAGGAGCAGATTCTACTTCTAAACTCCAGTACTTGCTGCAGGTACTACCGCCACTGCTAACACTGTTACTAGAATTCCCTGAAGCTGACTTCCTATCTACCTCTACTCCACCTACTACTGCTGGAAGTCTCTGTTGTTCTAGCTGCTGATCTCCACTTCCTGCCTGGCCTTTGGGGAAATCTTTCAAAAGGTCTAATACTGTTGTTACAATTGGCAGTCACCATTTACTGACATTTACTAAACTTTCCATTAGCCTTCAAGGTATTTGAGAGCAGGAATAGAAGATTGTTGCTGTTTTTTTTTTTTTTTTTTTTTTTTTTTTAATTTTCCCACTCTCTTCTCTTATACCAGGGTTGAATTGCCATGTCTGGCCCTGAATAAATAAATGAATTTATAGAGAACTGACCGTACCAGGCACTATGGCACATACTCTATACAATTATAACGAGTAACTATCAACACTATTTTATAATGGAGGATACTGAGACTTAGATAAATTAACAGCTAACAAGATAAATTAGCAGATCATAACAGTTAAGTAGATGAGGTAGGATTTGCAACCACATCTGTCTGATCCTCAAGCTAGCTCACTCTTCTTTATGCCATGATGTCTTGTCTCTAGGACTGGCTTCTACTCTGGCCTATTTTGCTGATGATCACTGAACCTTCATCATAACATTCTCATTGATTTGTTCACTGTCTCTAAGGGAAGATAGTTTAAAAATAATATTTTATTTTAAAAAATATGGCTGTGTGTTATATGAGCTGGCTAAACATGCATTTGCACAGAATTGTACTTTTGAAATAAAATTGAACTTTTAAGTGCTTTGGGTTAACAGCAATTTCAATTCCTACTGGTAGCTTGCATTCAGATTATTTTTATGGGTTTCCCCATCATTCTACCCACAAGAAAATATGCGGTCATCAAACTTAGATATAGCTCACTTTCTTTAAGACCTTCTTCTCTAGGGAAATCAGTAATAAATCTTTATCATCTGAGGATCAAATGTAATTTTTAAAGGACCTTAACATCTGAAAGGGTTTTACTACTCAGTTATTCTCATCCAAATGACCTAATGATACAATTAGTGGCCATGTTTCAGTCTATTAGAACCCTGAAAAGTCATTATAAGCTTATGAAAAATAGTCTGCAATACAAAGCATTGCTAGTCTGAGGATGAATAAATAGCCCATTGTTTTTGAATGAAAACACCAGATAATCTGGAACCATTTAAAGTTCATCTTTTTCCAGTCTTTTCTATTCAAAACATATGAGCTTAGGCCAAGCTTACTTTTTGTACTGTATTTCACTTTTACTAAAATTTTATTTTAATAACCTAATTTTAAGGCATGACCTAGTTCTTTTAAATTCACAAGCTGTAAAAATGGTTGAAAATAAATAGGAGATAATATATATGAAAATGCAATTGGAAATATACAGCTATCCTTCACATATCTGATGGCAAATTAAAGAATGTTGAGAATGCACTGTATTATGTACTAATTAAAGAAGATTTAAAGAAGATATTTTGTTTTAATTTAGAAATTTGACCAGTTCTTTCACAACCAACATTGCGACTCACATCCACAGGCTTGCCATCTGAAGCTCGTGCAGCGATAACAGTCCTTCCTTGAAAGTCCACAGTCTCCTTTTCATCAGTATGCCGGCTTGCAATTAAATTACAATCCATATAGACTGAAATGCCCTGAGATTGTATACTGATGCCAAGTTTATGCCACTGACGATCAAACAAAGAACGGAGTTCTCGATTTTTAAAAATGTAATTCAATACATCTCCCTCAGCAGCTTGGAACATAAATTCCACCACCTTCTTTTCGCCATCAACCACTATCGAAACCTACAAAAATACAAATTATATTTAAATATTTTAAAATCAATGTTCTAAATTATTAAAGCACACAAATAAAAACTCAAGACACATGTCAATATAACTGAGGCACATAGTAAAATGTTTTAGATGACACTTGTGCCGTCCAGATTTGTTAACATAAAAGAACGGTAAATACCCAGCTACAAAATGATTTAAATATGGAGTATATGAGTGAATGCAATATGCTCCCTCTTGAGAGAACATTTAAGAGTATATATGTGTATCTGTGTGTGTGTGTGTGTGTGTGTATTTCTGTATGAGTAATTTAAGAATTAAATGTTACTAATTTGAAAAGAATTAAGAATACCATCACTTCTCTTAGCATGGAAATTGAGATCAACTTCTTTAATGTTTGATGATTAGCATGGTGTAGACAGAACACATTTTCATAGAGGAGATGCTATGCGTTTGGTTCATCTTCCCATCACAAAATTGTGACTGTATTAACAAGACCAGTGAAACGAAAAACATTCCAATGGATATGTATAAAGGTAAACACAGACATATAGTGCTAATAAGGAATACTGAGGTTCATCTTCTGTCACTGGAGCACCTGCACTCCCTCCTTTCTGCCAAATGCCATCTCTTCCACAAGTATTCCTAGATTCCTGCTCTCCCCAGACCTCATTTTTGGGAGCTGTCCTTTCCATGCTCCCATAGTCCCCATCCAACTCTGACCTTACCTCTACTACTGTTTCGTCACACTGTGATTATGCTCTAGTATGTTGTTTACCTAGATCACATCCCCTTAGATCTTATGTTCCTGAGAAGTGGAATTACGCTTTCTAAATCTCTTATCTTTGTCACTAACTAGCCTAGAGCATGTGTTCAATAAATTTTTATTGATGGACTCAGTATTAATGTCTCACCTGTTAGTTCCCTAAGGATTTTCAGGTGAAAAAATAAACAACTTTTAAAAATAATACATAATATCAGAAATGATCACAGATAAAGGAGTTATTAGTAACTGGACTTAGTGCCAATGAAGCATTTGTGAAGGAAGGGCAGTTTGAATGTTTTTAGACAAAATATGAACCTAGAAATAAAAAGAAAAACTAATATTGTCTCATCTACCAAGCTCTCATATTATAGATTTCAGCAAGATCATCCTATGAGAATTCTTGAATTTCCCTGTTGATGATTCCTTTAAAAGACAGAATATTCATATACTAGATCTGCTCCTGGATTTGTGTACAGTTCAAAGATTCACCTGGCCTGAGTACAACTCTCTTGTTCCTCACCTGTGGCATATTCTGCTGGTTTAAAACCTGCCATAGAAACCAGCGTTCCTTTTTGGTGCTTCTTCGTACACGAAACATGGCTGCTATGGCATACTCCTCAGGAAAGCCTTTGGGAAATATCTCACTGTGGGAGGAAAAGAAAGAACTTTTGTGGGAAAACAGAAGATGGCAAGGGAAGAAAACCTAAGTATGAAGTCCTATGTAACACAATATCTCAGTGATATTTTTCTCAATGAATTTATTACTCATGATGCATTATTTATTTATTTATTTATTTGTTTAATATTAGTTTCAGGTATACAGTACAATGGTTAGACATTTATATAGTTTATAAAGTGATTCCCCCTGATTACTCTAGCATCCATCTAGCTCTATACATAGCAGTTACAATACTACTGACTATATTCCCTATGCTGTTCTCTGTGTCCCCATGACTATTTTATAACCACTAATTTGTACCTTTTCATCTCTTCACCTTTTTCAACTACCCCCCTAAGCCCCTTCCCCTCTGACAATATAATAATCTACCTTCTAGATATATGGAAGCAACATGCCTACATTACGTATGTAATTTTTATATTTGTTCTTTCCCTTTTTAAATCTTCAGGTATGGTTGTTAAAGCTTGGGATGTGTGAAAGCAAGTGAGAGGGCTATAGTACAATGCTGTCATACCACTTTACTCAACATGTTCCAGCAGAGGAGGATCTCAGAATTTTCTGCAGTCTGGCAAACAGTAGAGATTTATAAAGGAAATAAATAGTACTCCTCAGTTTTGTCAGTATAGAAAAGTTCAAAGCGTATCAAAGAACACTGCTAACAAACAAATGTATATATTCCAAAGAAGAAGCTTTATCATATTAAGCTCTTGCAAATGAGTTGCTAATACTGAATTCCTAGTATCAGTTTAAGACTGATACTAAAAACAAAGAGGCTTGTTTATTTTTCATTCCTATAGAAAATAAAATAAGCAAATGTTTTCTAGGTACTAGAGAGAAGCCAAAAGACAATCCAACTATCCTGCCTCAATTTTGTGTCAAAATACTGGTCTCTCTGCACCCATGAAGAAACTCAAGCAAAAAATTAACAATAAACTTATCTCATGTTTAGACTTTCATTGGAAAACAAGGAGAAATACATTCCTCCAAGCTAACTTTTAAATTTATGTACATTGTATGTCAAAACTGTAAGACAGGAATTTTGCTTTTCTTTATAAAAATTATGAGAAACAGTAGGTAAGAATGCTCTTAAGGACTAACATAGCCAGAAGTTGTTTATATAAATAAAACAACATGCATTCACATGGTAACTGCTAACTTTTAATACTACACTCAGACAACTGACTACTGAAACTGACTACCAAACTGTCATGGAGAATTCTTAATTTTTGCTTATACTATTTGTGTTAGAGACAAAGTCATATCTTGGTAGGGAAATCAGGAAAAAATAAGAAAAAAGCTGTGCTGGCCTAAAATTCTTGTTTCCTTAATTGGTTAAACACACAGACATATTTATGTATATATATATACATATTACATACGTATGTAGGTTCTATTTTTATTTTCTTTGAGATTATATTAAAAAGCGACAACCAATTTTATTACATATACATTATTACATCCCCTCTTAAGTGAGCAAATGATTAGCAAATTATTTGTTTTTCATCCAATCAAATAAAAGCAAGCTTCTAAAATTGTATATTTTCTGGAAAGTCACCAGTATTAAAGTAAATTTTATAATGACTATTACCATACTGGTTTAAATAATGTTCATTTAAAAACAAACAAAACAACCACATGATGCCTGCCATTTCTCTTTGGGATCACCTATAAACCTGAAAGGTGGACAAGGGTAGAGGTGAAAGGTAACACCAAAACATAAACTTCAAGTGGAAATTTTGAACTAGAAAGCTGCATCAAATGACTTTTAAGAAGAAAACCTCAACGCACACAGCAGGTACCTCAACCACCAAATGCAGTAATATGTCTCCACCTTCCTTCTAATTTCCTGCCTCCTTTATCTCACTCTTGACCTTGATGCTTTTAGGATCATATCTTTAGCTCGTGTTCTAAAATTTTATGTACTATTTCCTGAGAGGATTTCTTCCATTCATTGTATTGAGCATATCTTTCAATATGGGCTGCACATTACTGAAGATATTTTTTATGTTTATTAAATTATTCTCTACATATCATTTTTCTCATCCCCTCTTTAAACGATTGTTTAACTCTAGTTTTCTTGCCCTTTTTCTCATATTTTCCATTTCCTTATTTATTCTACTTTCTGAGATATCTCCTTGATTTATTTTCTAATCCTTCTATTCAACATCAATTTTTGTTAATTTTCTTATTTCCAAAATTCTCTTTTGTTCTCTTTTGCAAAATATCCTGAATGTAGTACTTTTAATCTCTGACATTATCAATTATGTGGGCTTTTAAATGCTTTTCCCTGCATCCTTGAATGTTTCCATTTCATCTAGCTTAATTTTTCCTGTTCAATAGTTTGGCTTCTCCCATGTTGGAAGCTATGCTCTAATTTCCAGTGAGTCATTGTAGTCCGTATATGTTTAGAATAAAGCAATGAAACTTTAATTGTAAATCGTATGCACGCTGGCACAGTGTGTCAATGAACCAGCTTCACTGTATAGTGTGATTGCCTGGTAGATTTCATTAAGAGTCTCTCATATGTTAATGTAGGGAGATTATTTCTCTAGGGACATTCAATTTCTTCAAGAAGAGTCTTATTTCTCACTTTAGAAAAAGTAGAATCTTTCTATTTACCTCTTCCCTATAGATAAAGGGTATTCACATGGCTGAAGACATTCTGGAAGCATGGTGGGTGTTGGGGGGGGGGGTCTCATAATTAATTATAAATTTTACTTTACCCCTCTATTTTTGGAGCCATGTCTCTTTCCTGTACTTGCTATCCTGTTTACCTGTCCCCCGCCCCCGCACCCCACATCTAGAGGTTCTCTATCTTAATTTTTCTCAATAAACCTCTCACCTCTTGTCTAGCTGAATGAGGAAAGAGAAGTAACCTGGAGGTCTCACTACCTCCCCCAACACACACACACACACACACACACACACACACACACACACACACACACGTGCACGTGCACACACACACACACACACACCAGCTTCTGCAGAGGTTGGTTCCTCACAGAGATAAGTCTCTCAAGTATCTGATGAAGTAAACTGGCCCACATCTCACCAGTATTTCATGACCTGCAATACATAGGTTTTAACTTTTTTCTATCTGTTGAGTCAGTTATCAGTCTTCTAGCTGCTTTCTGTCTTCTGAGAATGTATTGTAATCTTTCTTTATCCGTTGCTTCATCTCTCATTATACAGTCATTTTTGCATTTAAGAAGGCTAAAACTCCTTTTAAATCTTCAATCTCTCCCTTTCCAATGTCTCCTTTTTCTTGGTATACAAATACATGTATGTCTTCCCCTGCTATAAAACAGACAAAACTTTCCTCAACCTTGCTATACCATTATATTATCTTCCCATCTACCCACCAAACTTCTTAAAGGAATACTCTGAATATCTACATTGCCACAATCCACTCAGCCCTAATCTTCCCACATTCTTAAAGTATCCCCAACCAACAAATCTACCACCTCTTCTCAGTCTTCATTCCCCTCAATCCTTCTGAAGGTTTTCACACTAAAGACAACCTTTATTCACTGATATAAACCAAGTCACAACCACATAGCTATGGGGTCCAGCCAAGAAACTTGAATGTAAGCTCCCTGAGGTTCTTTGTCTATCCTATTCACCTTTTTGTTCCTAACATATATAATAGTGCTTGCACAAGATAGGTACTCAATAAATATTAAATAAATCAGTAAATGAACTGAATTCACATATAAGCAACCTAAAAACAAAACAAAACAACAAAACACATGGCCCTCTCAGTCTAGCTTTAGTTTTTCCATTTTGGATAGAAATGTGCATGTAAGAAAACATTCACTTTCCTGTCAAGTCTTCTATAGGAAAAAAAAAATATAGCAAGTGAGTTAAGAACAGCAACTGACATTGTCCTCATGAAGCAGACACATGTGTGGACTAAAGAAACAGAGCCCAGCTCATCTATGAGGGCATTTGTTATTTAGTTCCAGCCAACTGTTACCATTTGAGAATGCGGGTCCAGTATTGCTAGATCATCTCATTTTTCAAGACAAGCCAAATAAATTTTCACATTTAAAAAAAAAATTAGAGTTTTAATTTTGGTAATTAATTCTGGTTTTTAATGAACATTGTCCATATCAATGATGTGCAAACCAAACAAAAACAGTGATGACTAGTTGACAACCTTGGATCTACACAAATGTTTGCTGAATATCCACCATATGTACAGCACTGTGAGGCTTATAAAGATGGAAGAAGGAAGGTTCTTACCCTAATTGTTTCTTAAATGTTGTTGTGACAGGGAAAACATCCACAGAACATATAAACAAGTGATATAAATTAGAAGAGAGTAGAGAAATGTAGTGGGAGGCCAAATTAGAATTCAAGATGTGAATGAAAAACCTGGTGTTAAGAATGGGACAGCTTTTAAAATTCTATGATGGCAGGATGTTTTCAGTCCTTTTATATTTATTGAGACTCGCTTAATGACAACATATGGCTTCTCTTAGAGAATGTTCTATGTACACTTAAGAAAAATATGTATTTTGTTGTTGTTGGGTGAAATATTCTATAGATTAAGTTTAATTGGTTCTATATTTTTTCAAGTCATCTATTTCTAAATTGATCTTCTGTCTTATGTTCTATCAATTTTGAAAACGCAGTATTGAAGTCTCTAACTATTACTGTTGAATTAACTATTTCTTTCTTCAATTCTGTCAGTTTTTGCTTCATGAATTTTAGGGCTTTGTTTTTGGGTGCATATATGTTTATTACTATTACACTGCCTTGATAGATTGACACTCATCATTATCAAAATGTCTTTCCTTGTCTCTTCTAAAAGGCTTTCCTTAAAGTCCGTTTTGTCTGATATTAGCTCTGCAGACTGATTTATATCTCACCAAAATGCCTATGTTGAAGCCCAATCCCCAATATGGGAGTACTTAGGTATAAACCTTTGGGAAATAATTAGGTTTGCATGAGATCACAAGAATGGGGTCCTGATGATGGGATTAGTGCCCTTTTAGGAGAGACCTTAGAGTGCTCATGCATGCTTGCACCCTCCCCTTCTCTGCCATGTGAAGACAGAGAAAGTGGCTATCTGCAAGCCAGAACGAGGACACTTACCAGAACCTGACCATGCCAGTACCCTGATATTAAGCTTCTAACCTCCAGAACTCTAAGCAAGAAACTCTTTGTTGTTTAACCTACCCAGTCTATGGTACCTTGTTATGAAAGCACAGGCTAGGACAATTAGTATAGCTACTCAAGGTCTCTTTCAATATCTATTTTCATGATATAGCTTTATCTCTCTACTTTTAAAGAATCTTTTTTTACTTTCACTCTAAATATAACATGTATCTCTTTTGGGCAGCACACAGTTGAATTCTGTATTCTTTTTAATCCATTCTGCAAATCTTTACCCTTTTATTTAAGTGTTTAATATTTACATTTAATATAATTATTGCTAAGGTAGGACTTATGTTTGCTATTTTCCTATTTGTTTTATACATATCTTATGTCTTTTTTTTAGTTTATTCTTCTATTATAGTCTTCTTTCATGTTGAATAGATATTTTCTAGTATGCCGTTTTACTTCCCTTGTTTCTTGAGTTATTTTCCCAGTAGTTACCCTGAGGATTACAATTAATGTCTTAAATTTACAATACTATAGTTCAGATTGATACCAATTTAATTTCAAAAATATATCAAAATAATACTCCTATATAGCAGTTTCCTCTCCCTTCCTTTGTGTTGTCATATAAACTGTAATTTTAGATTTTATGTGCACATAAACATAGATTTATAATTACTGCTTAAATAATTTATAAAACTATATTTTAAATATAAGAAGAGAATAAAAAAGTAGCGAATGAAATACATTTATTCTGCTTTTTATATTAATCTATGTAATTTATTTTATCAGTATTCTATTTCTCTGTGTAGATTTGAGTTACTGTCCAGTTTTCTTTCATTCAGCCTGAAGAACTTCCTTCAAGATTTCTTGTAGGGTAAATTTGTAAATTCTGTCAGTTTTTTATCTAGAAATGTCTTAATTTCATCTTCATTTTTGAAGAATAGTTTTGCTGGATATAGAATTATTGAATAGCATTTTTCCTTTAAAACTTTTGACTATGTCATCCTACCTCCTGGCCTTCATGATTTTTGATGGGAAATTAGTTTAATCTCACTGAGAATCCCATCGTATATGTTGAACCACCCTCTCTCGGTCCTAACAAGATTCTCTTTCTTTTGGAAGTTATTAAGTGTGGAGCTCTCTTCCTATGTGGAGTTTCTTGAGCTTCTTAAATGTAGAGATTAATGATTTTCATTAAAGTTTAGAAGTTTTCAGTTATTATTTCTTCAAATATTCTTTCTGTTTTTTTCTTTCCTCTCTTGAGTCTCCTATCATGCTTATGTTGGTATGCTTGATGATTTCACACAGTTCTCTGAAGCTTTGTTCATTTTCTCTCATTCTGTTTTTTCCTGTTCCTTATACTAGACCATGTCAATTAACTTATCTTCAAGTTCCCTGATTCTTTCTTCTGTCACCTCAAATCTCTTCTTGAACCCCCTTATAAATTTTTAATTTCTGTTATTGCAATTTTCAACTGCAAAATTTTGATTGGCTTCTTCTTAATAATTTCTATATATTTATTGGTATTTTCTTTTTGGTGAGACATCAAATAGAAATACTTTCATTTAGTTCACTAGATAATTTCCTTTAGTTATTTGAACATATTTTATTATTTTATTTTATTTTATTTTTAATAATATTTTTATTTTTCAATTACAGTTGGTGTACAATATTATGTTTCAGGTGTATAACATGGTGATTAGATATTTATATAACTTACAAAGTGATCACTCCAATAAATCTAGTACCCATTTGATACCACATATAATTATTACAATATTATTGACTATATTCCTTATGCTTATATTATTGACTATATTCCTTATACTTCATATCCCCATGCCTATTTTCTTACTAATTGGTACTTCTCAATCCTTTCCCCTTTTCACCCACTACCTAACACCCCTCTCATCTGGCAACCATCAAAATGTTATCTGTATGTATGTTTGTTCGGTTTTATTTGCTTATTTTCTTCTTTAGAATCCACATGTAAGTGAAATTATATAGCATTTGTCTTTGTCTGACTTACTTTACTCAGCATAACACCCTCTAGATCCATCCATGCTTTTACAGATGGCAAGATTTCATTCTTTTCTATGGCTGAGTAATATTCTATTGTGTATATATATTACACCTCTTCTTTATCCATTCATCTATTGATAGAAACCCAGGTGGCCTCCACATCTTGGCTATTGTAAATAATGATGCAATGAACCTATGGATTTACATGTCCATGCGAAATAGGGTTTTAGGTTTGTTTGGATAAATACCCAGAAGTGGAATTACTGGGTCTTTCTTTATCTCTTGCGATAGCCTTTGTTTTAAAGTCTACTTTGTCTGGTGTAAGTATTGCTACCCTAGCTTTTTGTTTGTTTTTCGTTTCCATTTTCATGAACTATTTTTTTCCACCCCTTTACTTAAATTCTCTGTGTGTATTTCAATCTGCAGTACATCTGTTATAGGCAACATATGTAAGGGTCTTATTTTCTTATCCATTCAGCGATCTTATCTTTTGATTAGAGGATTTAATTCATTTACATTGAAAGTAATTGCTGTTAGATAAGTAGTTATTGCCATTTTATTATTCCTATTTTTGATCTTTTTTCTTTCCTCTTCTTCTTAAAGAAGTTCCTATAACATTTCTTGTAATACTAGTTTGGTATTTGCAAACTCTTTTAGCTTTTTCTTGCCTGGGAATTTTTTAATCTGTCCTTCCATTCTAAATGATAGCTTTGCTAGGTAGAGTAATCTTGTTTGTAGGTCCTTGCTTTTCATCACTTTGAATATTTCCTGCCAATCCCTTTTGGCCTGAAAACTTTCTGTTGAGAAATCAGCTGATGGTCTTATAGTAGCTCCCTTGTAGGTAACTAGACACTTTTCTCTTGCTGCCTTTAAGATTGCCTTTAACCTTTGATATTTTAATTATGATGTGTCTTGGTGTGGGGCCTCTTTTGGTTCAGCTTATTTGGGACTCTCTGTGCTTCCTGGGCTTGTATTGTCTATTTCCTTCACCAGGTTAGAAAAGTTTTCCATCATTATTTCTTCAAATAAGTTTTCAATTTATCGCTCTCTCTCTTCTCCTTCTGGTATCCCTATGATGTGAGGGTTGATACACTTGGTGTTGTCCCAGAGGCCCCTTAAATTATTCTCATTTTTTGGATTCTTTTTTCTTGTTCTCTTCTGCTACCTTATCTTCTAAATTACTGATTCAACTCTCTACTTCATCTAATCTACCGTCGATTCCCTCTAACATATTCTTCATTTCAGTAATTGTAGTCTTCACTTATGACTGGTTCTTTGTTTTCTATCTCTACTTTCAGATTTTCTATCTCTTTGTTTAAGTTCCCACTGAGTTCATCTATTCTTCTCCTAAGTTCATTGAGCATCCTTATAACAAGTGTTTTGAACTCTGCATATGGTAGATTTCTTGTCTCCATTTTATTTAGTTCTTTTTTGGGGAGCCTTGTTCTGTTTTTTTTTTTTTTTTTTTTTTTATTTGAATATATTTTAAATAGCTGATTTAAAGTCATTGCCAAGTAAGTCCAATGTCCAGGTTTCCTCAGCAACAGTTTCTATTAACTGCTCTTTATTTGTATATGGGCTATACTTTGTTTCTTTGCATATCTTGTAGTTTTTTAAATTAAAAAGTAGACATTTTAAATAATATAACATAGCAACTCTGGGAATCAGATTATCTTCCACTCACTAATGGTTCGCTGTTGTTGCTGTTTGTTATTTTTATTGTCATTGTTGTTACTGCTGTTCATTTGCTTAGTCACTTTCCTGAACTAATTTTGTAAAGTATGTACTCTTTCATGGGTAACCACTGGTCAGTTAGTTTAGTGGTCAGTTAGTTTAGTGGTCAGGTAAGTGCCTTTGGCTTAGAAGCATCACAGCCTCTGCTGAGGGCTATGTGTAAATATTGGAGAATGCCTTTAATGCTCAAGCAGGCGGTTTACAACTCTTCTTAGCTTTCCCTTTAAGCTTGTTCGGAGCTTCGAAGTTGGCCAAAGATATGAGCTTAGGGCCTTTTCATGTTTCCTGGGTTTCTACAAAGCCCTGTGCATACACACAGGTGTCTGGCTTCCCACAGATATGTTGGAACTTTCTAATGCTTTCAATGGACATCTCCTTTCCCAAATTTTCCTTTAAAATTTTTTTGGTTTCTTCTCATTTGCCCCGATTGTAATTGCTGTCTTGGACAGCTGTGATGTTACACACTTGCTACTAATTATTTTCAACAAATGACAGAGCTGACTGTTTTAACTCAGCCAGCTCTAAGTAAGGTCAAATAAAGACAGGCTCTATGAGTGGAAGTTTTCAAATAACAATCAGTCAGTTAAAATAATTCTCTGGAAATGAAGCTTTTATTCACCTGCAAACCCATTCTTCCTCCTCTAATGGTTAGTAGGCTGCTAGTTTGCACTTATGATTATGAAGCTGTTGGTTTCCAAGCTTACTATTATGTTGAGTGGAGAGAGATGTAAATAGGACAAGCTATTAAGCCAGGAAGCTTGCTATTCTTACTGAGAGTCACTGTTTTTCTTGAATAAATACTCATTTTGATGTTTGCAAGCCCATGGTTAATTTCTAGAGTTCTAATAATACTGGTTTTGACCATTTTTGCCTGTGTTTTCACTGCTTTTATAGATGGGTAGAGTTTCTGATTTCCTTACTTTGCCATTCCTGCTGATATCATCAGTAATATCTGCTTGAACCTTCCAGTTCAGCCCAACTACAAATTTCATTCAACCAAGAGAGTCATTTGAGTGAACTCCTCATGAAGCAGAACCATGTAGATGAATCCTGTTCATATTTCTGATTCACAGAATCATGAGAAGTAATAAATTGTTTTAAGTCACTAAGTTTTGAAGTAGTTTTTTACAAAGCAAAAGATAATGAAAACACCTTTCACCTTACTTTCTACTTAGGATTAAATTCATATAGGCACCTGTCACCCTCTTCATGAGACTGAAAACTCTTTGAATACAAGGCATTATATATATATTTACATCATCCACAAAGCCTAACTGCAGTGCCAACAGGGAACTCTATAACTATTTGTTAAATGAATGACCGATTCAGCAAATAAAATAAAGATTTAATATTGACATGATTCTTCAATACTACATGTACTAAAATTAAATATAATTATTTTTCAATTATTTAAATCTCATTCTAAAATTAAAAATATTTATATCTCATGAAATGTTCCTTCTGTGACAAAAATAATAAAGTGAAATAATAATATTAATAATTTAACATATAATACAGTCTTAAAATTATTCATTGAAATAAATTTATTTATTTTTAAAGAAAAATTATTTTTAGGCTGTATATAATGGATGAAAATCCTTATAATTACTTTATTTCACTTTCAGAAATTCATATTCTATTTTCAAGGCCAAAAATTATTTTACTTGATAAGACTACAATTTTTGAAGGAAAATTTTTGGATTTTAAAAATTATGTTATAAAATATGTCTACTCTTACAGACTGTGTTACTTGTTTATACCACACAAACACACTTAATATGACACAGAAAGTTTCTCAGGGCCTTGCCAAAGTTTCTATTATAAAATAGGCTATATTAGATTACTGGTCTGTTACCAGAGAGATATAATGACAGCTTGCTATGTCTAAGATATCCATGCTCAAATATTTTTGAATGGAGTGTAATTTCCTATGAGAAATCCTATCCATTGCTTATTCAGTGATACCCCCATTAAGAAAAATATTGTTGATCCTTACTTGCCAAGCTCATTCATATATATATTTGGCTAGAATTTCTCAATGGAATATTTTTCACCTTCCCTCCACTTTATACATATTGTATCTATTTCAATGCTTAAATGGAAAATTCATCCACATAAATTAATATTAACCTACATTTGAAGAGGTCGAAGTTTCATGAAATTTAAGTGTAATTAATTCTTTATTTACCATTGTCTATTTATTATCATATTAATGAATGTCAGGTAAATATTCACAGACAGGTGAGGACAGAGGTATAGCAAATTTATGAATTGTTTAATCTAAACTCAATTTTTAAAATGCAACTAAGTTAAAAGTCATAAAGAGCCAAACTAAAGTCATTTCAAATTATCCAAAGGTGCCAAAAAACTTGCTACCTATGGAATTCTCTATACAATGACTGGACCCTGAGAGGACCAGCTCTAGATGTAATTTGGAGTGTCTCTAAAGCCTTGTAACTCACGTATTTTAAATTCCCTTGAATTTGTCATTTATTTCAATATTTAAAAAGTCTAGAAGGTAGTTTTCACCTGCTCTCTGATGTTCTCTATAATAGCAACCCTCTGTTCAATCACAAAGTAGAAGAAAATGCTATTAAAATGTAAAGGAAGTGGCAAAAGGTCAAAAGTGGAGCTCCTTATATTGACCGACAACAACAGAGGCAATATCCAGAACTGAGAACCGAAACCAGTTGGATTTGGACCCTAATAAAAAATTGACTTCATAAAGATCTTAATGTTGCAATGCTACCCTCTTGGGGTTAAAATCAAGAGAGATTTGTGTTTTATTCCTTATATTTTTCTCTACTTTCTTAATTTTTTCCATTAACATAAATTATATTAATAATTTTTTTTTAACACCACTATTCAGTTTAGGAAAAAATAATCCTAACCTTTAAAATGATCTATAACTTAACCTTATATTCTTCTTGAATAAAGATGAGAATTAACACTAACAAATATTATTTTTTGCTACTATGTGAGGTAAAAATATGTCATAAAAGTTTACAACTCCCAACCTATTGCCTTCATAATGAGTAACTCACTGAAACATTAAAAGAAGATGAAAGAGACTTCAAGTGAAAATATACTTTTTTCGATATTTTCATCACATACTTCAAACAGAATATCTAATTACAAAGTACTAGTACCCATGTTTGTGTAGTTAGATAAAAATTAACATCTTATTAACCAAGAATAAGTCACTATAGGAAGTTATGAATGGATTATGTTTATCTAAATAGCATATTAACTACGTTGTCTAGATTTTCTTTCCTACTAGACTAATGAAAATTCTTTTCTGGTCAAAATTTATTTAAAATCTTTAGGAAATACAAATAAAATGATGATGTCTGAAAGATATCTGTATTACAGGAAAGATCTTGGCACGAGATAGAGTAAGCATTTTATCACTTTATGTATGTATAATTGTTATTAAACAGGATTCTACATCCACTGTCTTATGCATATGTGGTTCTGAACTCAGAGGTAACAACATCCTCCCAAACTATAAAGTACTTTCACTGACAAGCCAAAAAACCTAATACTCTACTATTACAGCTTTCTTCCTCTCTGGAAAATGCATGTGTTTATAAAATTCAAGCTCTGTTACCATTAAAATAGTCTCTAAAAATTGGTCACACATTACAAACGAATTGTCTAATAATTCTCACCCTCAAATATACAGAATTGGGATCGATGGAGATTATTATAAAACAGTGGTTCCCAACATTTTGGCACCAGGGACTGGTTTTCCTACGAGAATCTAATGCCTGATGATCTCAGGTGGAGCTGAGGCAGTGATGCTAGGGCTGGGGAGTGGCTGCAAATATAGATGAAGCTTTGCTCACTTGCCTGCCACTCACCTCCTGCTGTGTGACCTGGTTACTAACAGACCACAGAATGATACTGTTCCATGGCCCAGGGGTTGGGGACCCCTGTTATAGAGCAAGAAAGTTTAAATGAGGAATGCTGAGAAGGGGAGGAATAAATCCAGAGCAGGAAACACCCCTGAGTTGGCCAGACCAAGATGAGATGCCACTGTCAAGAGCCCTGGGCAGCAAAAGTATCACCTTAAGCCACTGGAAGTTTGGAAGGGAAGTTCCAAAAAGAAGGAGATAATACCGAAGAGGAGATGCAACCAAGATCAACTTTGACTATTCCCCTTGCCTGTGATGTGGACACACATACCTGTCTTTACTCAGCATCTCCACTTGAGTATTATTAGCATCTCTAATTAAGTAACAAAAATTGAACTTTTTGTTTCCTACCAAACACATCCCTTTTTAAGGATCTCATGTATTGATAAAAGGCATGGCCATTCACCCAGGTGCTCCAGCCAAATATCTAACAGTCATTTTTAATTCTTGTCTTTCCTTTATTATCTCCCACCCCATCCAACCCACTGGCAAGTCTTACTGTTTGTACCACCAAAATAGATCCTGATTCTGTTCACTTCTCTTCAGCTCCATTACACTCTCTAGTCTAAGGTACTACCATCTCTCCCTGAGACTCCTGGTACATTGTCCTGATTGTTCTTCCTTTTTTCCTTCCCTTTAAGTCTGCCCTGCATACAGCAGCTATAATGAGCTTTTAAAATGTAAATCAGACCAGGTCCCTCCCTTACTTATAAGCTTCCTACAGTGTCCCATGGGTCCTAGAATAAAATGCACATGGCTCACAAGGCCTTATGTGCTCTGACTCCTGCTTTCCACTGACACATCATCTCCTATTTCAGTCTCTGTGTGGCACCCACGCTCCAATTACAATGACCTGAATTTTGTTCCTTGAACACACCAGGCTCACTGAGGTCTTAGGCTTTGTACTTCCTGTTTCCTCTCCTGGGATGGCCCTTCCCAGAAGTCTTCACTTAAATGGCTTCTCCTCACTATTCAGGTATCAGCTCTAATGTCACTTCCTCTGAAAGGTCTATAGTTGTCCTCACCTCAGTCACTACCCAACATTTTGCTTTATTTTCTTTATAGGCTTATAACTATCCAACTTTTTAAAAAATGTACTGATTTACACATATATTGCCTGTATCCAGTGACTAGAATGTGATTTCTATGAAAATAGGGGCTCTGTCAGACCTGTTGCTCTAAATCAAGCATCTAGACTAATACCTGGCAAATAAGAAGCACTCATAAAAATCTGTTCCATTCATGGAAAATTCGTAATGATGACTATGACCTATCTTAATAGCATAAATTTTTAATAGTATAAATGGTATAATATAGTATAGTATACTTAATAGTATGAAAGTAAAATTTATGTTAGTTTGCATAATGCCTTAAAGTTTAAGCCTTATGAGACTGCTACATCACATTCAGCAGGAAAACAGCAGAAGGAAAAGCCAAGCTCTATGTGCTTCTACAGCAAGTTAATCAAAAAGCTGACACAAAACAAGTCCAGGGACAAACACAATCAGTATCCTTACTTTCAAAATGAAGTTTAAAATCCCTACAGGCTCTATTGCAAAATAGAATAGCTGCTCTAAGATTTCACCTTGGAAATGTTGGTTATAAGACACCATACATAGTAGTTCTACACTCCTAAAGCTGAAAAGAACCTCAGTAGTGATTAGATCAATGTTCTCATTTCATAAATGAGAAATTAAAGCCACAGAAATTAAATAACTGCCCCACTATCACTCTGCCAGATAGAGCTTAGGACAGGACTTGAACTCGGAACTCCTAATCCCAAGGTTAGTTTTTTCCAGCATACCAAGTTGCTTGCATACTCTGGGTTAAGAATAAAGTTTCCCTCTTTGTTACCGACCTGACTTAAAAGTAATGTTTTTGAGACTATGAGGGAGAAAAATCTCTATTTTTCTGACTATGGCATGGGTTGAGGGTGTAAATAAATATTAAACATTAATTGCAAGAAATAAACAAATAATTAAAATGTTTACACTTATACTATAATAGTAACAATAACAATAAATCATATTTTGGGCTCTGAGCAAAGAATTCATTATGATATTTGCATATCCTAGGTGACTAGTAGCCCTGAGAGGTAGATTATTACAGTTCTTTCCCATAATGATATTTTGAGCACAGATCAGGAAGTATCCCAAACCACACAGTAATATCTTTAAAACAGGGATACTGTCTGTTAGGTATTAGAAAAGATATGCATGCTATAGAAGGAGATAGCCAATCAGGAATATTTTCTACATATTCCTTAGGGATCATTTTTTAGAAAAATTAGCATTTTTCACCAAGCAGTTTTTAAAAATAAGTGCAATTTTCAGAAGAATTAAAATTATAAGAATAGTATATATACCATTATGAGAACTATACACACATACCAATAAGTATGTAATGTGAAGAAAAGTATAAAGCAGCCTGATAAAAAATGCTCCTGTGTTTATCCCACTCATGAGAAGCAATATATTGGGATTTAAATACCTTAGGAAGAACATCAATAGAATGGTAACCTAACTAAAAAGACAAGTAATTCCTTAAAATGTGAAAATAATGATCACAAGTGTGACTATTTCAAACAATTATGGAAAGAAAAAGAACCCTTAGTACTGATCCTACATTAATATTTTCCTGGCATAGGGATCAGTGTAAGTTTCCATTCCATTCTTCACCTGAGGTGTGAAATCAATGCCTAACATATCTATACACAAAGTTAACCCAATGAAGGTGAAGTGTCTGGTCTTTCAGGCACAGAAGGATGTCAGCTGAACAAATAATGGGCCTTCCTGGTTGTCTCCATCAGTGAGACACAATAAGAACTGCCTGAAGAGAATAAACTTTGCTTTTTCACACTCCCTTCCAGATGGGGAACATGCAAGCATGGCGAAGCCAGGGAAAATCATAAAACTTAAAAATAATTCACTCTTTTAAAATACATATAAGTATTTATTTAAAAACTATTTTATGGGGAGACAAAATCAAGGAATAGATCTCATTTATTCTGTATAACTAGGCCCTGGTTGTTGGTTGTCAAGAAAAATAAAGATCATAACAAAACTTATAAATGTATTTATTTATTAGTGTATTAATTGGTAATTTCATTATAAACCAAGTTCAATTTGATGTATTGGTTCAATATTCCTAAAAGAACCACAGTTTGTAATGTGACAAATAACCTGTCTGTCTCATGAAAAAAAAAAAAAAAAGAGACAAAACCAAACTACAGAATAAGAGGATGAGGAAGAAAAACACAAGACTACCAGTTTCTTTTTTGTTCTTTTACTTAACTAAATAATAAGAAATGTGTTGCAAGGAGTGAAATGTGTAAAAATTAAAATAAAATAAAAAGATTAAGAAATTTTCACAATTTCAGTACTCATAAACTGAAATGCAAGAAGACAATTATTTTAGAGAAATATCATTTTGTAAATTGTGTAAAAAAATGAGTATGATATACATTTAGATGGCAAAGTGTTTAAAAAATTTTTTCTAATTATAACAGTTCCAGGGGTGATTTTTCAACCACCTCATAGCATAAGCCTTAAAGCAAAGTGTCCCCTTTTTTTAAAAAAGTGCTATTTTGGTAGAGCTGAAGTAAATTTTCCAGATTGTATTTAACAAGCCCAAACTCTATATATATTTTTTGCTTTTAAAATCAAATGGTTAAATGGAAAAAATTCTATTTTTAAATATTAAGAACTGGCTTCCAAATTAATTTTTCCATTCTAAATAAGCGTGAGGCAGGGTTTATGAAGAACTTCCGTATTTACAAGTATCAATGGGGCCTTTGACTTGCTGAATATCTTCCAGGAAGAGAAATAAGATACAAGTTACATTTCCTGAGAGTGAAGTGAGAGATGCTTGGAGTTTATAGTAAGTCATTTCTTTCCCAGCTGACATCCACCATCACCTGTCACATTACAGGCAATTTGGCCAGCAGGGCCTGAAGGCTTTGTCTGAAATGCCTTCCCCACAAGCTGGGTGATGATATTTAAGTTCCACAGCCACAGAGACACTGAAATCCTAGCCTTTTTGTGTTTGCTGACAGGATTCGGACAGATAGGTTGTTAATGGGAAAACAAAGCTTGAATGACTCTCTAATAATCTTTCTTCTGTTATGGTCGGTACTTGTTCATTGTGACACTGTAAATGATGTCTCATTGAAAACAAGTCTTACTGATAGATAGATAGCATTCAGATAATAAAAATTGAGGATGGACTAGAAAAGCTGCTCTTCAGAAAGATCTTGAAGGCTAGCTTTTTCAGGTGTGCCCCACCCAAAAAAGATAAAATAATTTCTGGGTCAAACCCAACCCCACCCCCAAGAGGTCCTCTGAATTCTGAAGGGCGCTTCCTGTCTCTGAGGGCTTGGCTTCCACTTCAGGATCAGTCCAGGAGTCCAGACCTAACTGAAAGCTGTGATTTTCCCAATGGCATATATATATATTTTTATAGAATGTAATTCCATTGCTCCCACACCTTCACTTTTTTAAAAACAGCTACGGCGAGGTGTACTTGATAAACTCTGGTTTCTCTCCAGATCATAGAAATCTTTTACCTTTTACTTTACTGTTTTTCTATGAATAAAGTTCAACCCCCTTAGCCTGGCATGTAGACCTTTCAGAAAAGTACCATAACCTGCCCTTTCAGTCTCCTCCACTTCCCACCCTCCACTCTCTCCCCATCTGTGTTCACTAACCGCATGGGATTTCTCACCAAATTGTCTTGACCTTTGAAAGCACCGTGATACTCCCTCTAACTACCACACACTGTCTCCCTGACTCACCTGGCAAATTTGTACTTATCGTTCAAGCTTCTACTTTTGCATCCTCTATGAAGCTTTTCCTGGTTCCCTCAAAATAGTTTTGTCTATTTTTCCAGAGTCCATAATAGATAATATCTAAAGATTGCTAGTGCATTCTATTATAGCTAATTGTTTAGATATCTGTTTTCCCAGACAGAAATAGCGCGATGGCAGGAATTATGTCTTTATTCATCCTTAAATCTTTAGTGCCTGACACACAGTGAGTATTCAGTATAATGTAGAAATTGAATGAAACACTTTGTTACAATTTCTTCTTTCACTAGCATCGAAGCTGAATGCAGAAATAACAGTGACAATATGTCATTAAATACTTTTTCAATATAGCTCTCACAAGTAAAGGGAATGTTACATTCTTATCATGAGTAAACTAGAAGAGAGATAGGCAATGTGAAGGTAATATGATTGCCTAGTATCCTAGTACCTATAAGCTTTTGAACCCCACAGAGGCAGGAATGCCAAGAATTGATTGAATTATATTTGTTAAATACACTGTCAGGCTCTGTGCCTAAGTATCACTGCCTTGAGGTCCAAAAGACAGTTAGAGGGTCATCGAACCCATGCCACCACCCTCCGAAGCACACACCCTCACACACACTCAACCATAAGCCACGGAGCAACTCTGGCACCTGAGGGTGAGAATAAGCAGCCATGAGTAGTGGTTAGCTGGATCCCATAGAGCAGTATTTTCATGGAGGGGACTCACAGCAAAGGCAGGGGTGACATGAATTGACAAGATTAGAACACAACAAAAACATGTTTGCTTTTAGATATGAGCACATGTGTTACACTCTTGGGGCTCCCAGAAGTAATGAGAATAACATTTAAGAGGGAGCTGAGGTTTCTACAGTTGTACAGGCAGAGGTTCTATAGCTGTACAGGTAGGAATCATAACAATTTAGGAACTGATGTTAATATGACATCATTTTAACCCACAACCTAATGTAGCCTGGGAACATTTAGATTATCTGAGCCAGATAAGACCAGCATTCTATAAAAAGTATTTTAAAAGTATATTGGACCACAAAAAGAGAGATTCGCCTGGGGACATCGGTGAAGCCTGTGTTTGGAAGGTAGACTGTATACTAAGCTTTCTAGGAGATATATATATATATATATATATATATATATATATATATATATATATATATATATATAAATCCTATATAGGATTCCAACTGGTCAGAAATAATGGGCAGAATATGACAGAGAGAAATGAGTACAAGAAGGCAGTTTAGAGCAACTCTTATGTTGTTGGCATTGGAGATTGGACAGTGGTCACCAGTAACTTTGAAAGAGAAACTGCCATAGTGTTCAAGAAGTCTTAGATATGAGTGGGTTAAGGGATGTACGAGGAAGTAAAAGTAGTAACATTATTCCTTTGGGAAGTATGGGAGTAAAGCGACTGTCTAGGGAAAATGTTTCTAGAACAGGGAAGGATTAAGTATATATCTGTAGACTAAGAGGCCAGGATATGTGGAGACGGACATTGAAAACAGAAGAGCAAAGGGGTTCATGGGTGGATCAAGGTCTTAGAGGAAGCTGACCAGGAGATTAAGAGCACAAGTGAAGCGGTTAATGTTTGAAAATAGGAGTCACCTCTAAAGAGGACAGCTGAAGCAGAGAAATTCTGTGGTAGAGAGCGAAAGTTGAGATGGTTCAAATAAGAATAACCTGAGTACAAAAGATCTGGTCAATTCAATCTCCTAGTCAACCAACCAAATGTTAATTCTACATGGCATTATCAGGTGCATCATATTAATTAAAATTTTCGCTGAACCTGTGATTGCTTTCCAATTATGCAGGTACAGCCATGGTGAGAAGAATTATTGAAGTCAATTATTTGTATATGTTATTTTTATTGTAAGATTATAAAAATTTCACCTAATCTGGAACAAATGCATTTTAGGAAATGTAAGTACTGACTAAAATGAAGCAATGGACAAGGCGTACCAAGCTTATGTAAGTCATATAAAAAAACATAAGCAGTTTTTGGGCTACCATCCTAGATTGATGTACATTTCAAAGCTTATCACTGAAATCATAATTGTATCTTACACTATGGTTTTGTGTCTGAGAATGAGGATTAGACTATCCAATGCTATTTTATGAAACACAGTCTCATCAATCTACAAAATCTGCAGAGTTGTTATAAAGTTATATTTAAGTAATAGCATAATGAAACATCATGCTAATTAACTCATGTCAATTATCTGGCTAATTCATAAATTTGTCATGTCTCAATTTAGGTTTACAACCATTATAAGAACAATATATTTGCAACTACTGAAGGTGAATAACTAATTAATCCTCACAGCATTTTTATGGGCCAAATAAGATTTAAGATGACTGAAGTACATGCTTACATGATTTCTTTCTTTTGTATACTCTAAAAACCCCAGAGCACACTCTACAGATATGTACATATAACCCCCACCCAAGCAAAAACTCTGATGTCCCTTATAAGATTTGATTCATTGGATTAAAAGAATGAGTGAAGAAAGAAATCTAACATGATCCAACAGCAGGAGTAGATTATAATCAATGCCTGTCAAGGCCCAAGTAATTGCCAAAATAGGACACCTTAATTTTATTACTTTAGGATGACATTTGCATTATTATAAGTCCTAAGTAGTACATTTAACTGGTAACTCACTACTCTCAAGGTAAATGGCATAAGGACATTTTAAAATAAAATAATTCACATATAATTAACCATAATAAAATAGGAAATGAACTCCAGAGATCTGCTGTATAACATTGTACCTATGGTCAACAATAATATATTGTACACTTTAAAAATTTTTAAGATGGTAGATATGTTAAATGATCTTTCTGAAATAAAACAAAAACAAAATAAAATAAAATTGATATAATGATCATATGCCTATGATCAATTACTGATACTTTTTAATTTTCCCCAAGCAATATTGAATTATATGAAATCTGAAAGGGGAAAATCACAACTTAAATTTGATGGTGATAATATTAAATGTTTCCAAAACTGGTAAATGAAAATACTGAACTGATAATAGTTCATATTATATTACATTTTAGTAATGTTAGAAAAGATCATCGAGAGGATGAGGACTCAGATTGACCCACAAGCTGGACCCTGGCAATCAGAGGCTCCCCTCCCATCCTTGGGATGTACCTTCTGCCACCATTTCTACACCTGGAGCCATTTCAAGGATGCAGCCTTGAGAGAGTAATGTGTTCTTGAGACAATGTGAACCCATTAAGGCTCTATACAGCAGGTCCTCAAATAACATCATTCTATTCAATGCTGTTTCATTATAACACTGATGAGAGAGAAAAAAATTGATTCCCAGCCAGGGCCACTGTCTACAGGAGTTCACTTTCTCCCCTATCTGTGTGGGTTTCCTCTGGATACTCCAGTTTCCTCCCATATTCCAAAGTCATGTATGTTAGGTGAACTGGCCTATCTCTACTGTCTCAGTCTGAGTGTGGGTATGTGTGTGCTCCCTATGATGGAACGGCATCCTGTCCAGAGTGGATCCCACTTTGCACTCTGAGTTGTCAGGATAGGCTCTTGGCCACCTAGAACCTTAAACTAGAATAAGCAGGTTGGAAAATAATTATCTTTCTTGTTTTTATTAATCTTACTTAAATGTAGCTATAGCTCATGTTTATTTCAATGTTTAATATTATAATTGTTTTTAGGTCTTTACTTAGAAGTCTGGTAATGTTTTTGTGACCAGAAAGATGCCATAGGAACTTAACTCTATATTATATCAATTAGCCTATGGTAAAATTGGTTTTGTTATATGGTGTTTAACAAAGTCGCAGTTTCCAAAAATCTATCGATGATGTTAAGTGAAGACTTACTGTATAAACTTTTAAGGTTCTGCGGGGTGGGTGTGGTAGTCTCTTTTTGTTGCAATCTGAAATAAGCCTCGTATATAAGTTCCCCTGCTTATTATACCTTCCACCTCCCAATCTGGAGTGGTCTGCCTCTTTCTCACGTCTCTCCTAACCCTTCATATGTGTGGGCCAGTTTCAGATTTCACTTGGGGAACTCTCAATGTTGGGAACGAAGTAGCTATTTCTATACAAAGCAATTTGTTATTAAAACATTAACATCTCTGAATTTTCTAAAGAAAAATAAGATAGGTTCTTGTGACAGGCTCTTGTGATAAAGAAAATAATTCCATGCATTTTAAAATCTGTATAATGATACTCATAAAATTCAGTTTTATCTAACATATTTAATTTGGCTAAATTGTACTCTTTAAAGAACTCAGTAATTGTGAACTTATCAGGCTTTTCATCTTAAGAATGTATGACTTACTGACTTACCTCACATTTTTGCCATACTATAATTAAGGACAAACTGATGACATAAGAGTTATGTGTAATAGTCAGTTAATCTCATATAAACAGCTGTACGACTTTTTAACTAAGTCAGATTTCCTTATATGAGAAATTTACTATCTATGAAATAATAGAATGCCCCAAATGAAAACACAAGGGATGCAAAACAGTCATTCTCTATAGTTTAATGGAATTGTGAAGCAATCCTACTAAAATATTCAGCAATTAGAAGCTTCAATATCAGAGTTTTGAACATAATTTTGAGCTTGGAAATTTAACTGGTTTTGAGAACTTGGAGAGGTCCCAAAGAAGAGCAATAAAAATGAAACATAGGTTAGAAAAAAGACCCTTAAGAGGGAAGGAACAGAATTTAAAAATCAGTCTGTGTGTGATACTTAAGAAAGTTCAGTCTTTATGAGAGATGGAGTGGGATTGAGTCCTATAGCTCATGCCTGAATGACAGAAGGCAATACATCTCAGTTTCTTCTTGAGTCAAGGCAAGAGAGAAGTATAGCTTCTCCATGCACTATTTATCTCTCCAACAGGGTCCAGAAAAGCAAGATTAGACCCATGTTATTTCACCAGTGTAATTCCAGAGCCTAGTAAAGTACCCAGTCCATAGTGATGCTCAATAAATGCTTGTTGAATAAAAGGGTGAGCTCTAGACTAGACTACATGCATTTTGGTAACTTATTGAATGCTACATCTTACTCATCCTTCAGCAGAAGAGAAATGTTTCAGGAACCTCTAATACTTACGTAGCAAGCTGCAGCTTTTATTTGTAAATGCTACTGAAGATATTGGGTAATATGCAGAATAGATGAATAAAGCAATGATAGAACATAATTAGAAGTATATATCAAGATCTTAAAAAGTAAGCTAGGGATTCCACTTCAAAAAAATCAGTCTTATGGAAATAATTCTGAACACAGAGAAAAACAACTTTCTAGTATGTTGTAGTGTCATTTATAATAATAAAAATCTGGAAATCGTGTAAAAGTCTGGGTATAAAAGACATGTCCATGGGGTGAATCATTCAGCAGTAGCAAAGACAAGGTACAGGTCATGCTGCAACAGACATAACAGCTTTCCCACATTCAGGATTGTTTCCAAGGGAACTGTTAAGGTCTGGAAAAACTTAAAAAACTCGAAAAACTCCTAAAAAACACTACACACCTTCCAAATACATAATTTGGGGTTTCCTAGTTGCTGAGGATTATTATGTTTATAAAAACATAAAATGCAAAGAATATCTTCCACCAGCTCTTTTTTTCCATGTAAAGCTATGAAACCAAATAGTCTCTGCTCCTGGAAAGCAATCACCAATTTAATGAAAGACAGAGAGAGAAGACCCCCTATTCACTAGAGGTTTATCTATCTATAACAAAAGTTAAGTGGACAAGGTCTGTCTATTAATGTCACTGTGTCTAGCTACTCTAACCAAACTCATAAAATCTTATTAATGTTAATTTGTGTTGATAATTTTTCACATATAGCTTTATCTCCCCCCATTCTCAGGAACTGTTTCAGTTACAAAAACCACTAGCTCACAGGAATCATCCTAAATCAGAGATGATACAGATTTGAAACACACATAAGCACTCCCTTCTATCCCCTTTTGCTAATGGGCCACAGCACTCTGATTTGCTGAACCAAAAATGGACTCAGAATCCTTCCCAACACAGTATTCAAGATAGCCACTTGGTACCAATCATAGCTCCTGAGAAATAAGACTCTTTACCAAACTCAAATTCTACAATAAATTAGGAAATTCACTTCCCTGGTACATTTAAAATTGACTGATTCCCTCATTGGCCAGTCAAAATAAGAGTATATTGCCCTTCAGAATCAATAGTATTTAGAAATTCAATACTCATAAACTCTTCTAAAATATTCAACTACTAAGATATTTTTATTTAAAATATGTTTCTATAGAAGCAACTAATGAAATATAAGGACTATATTACACCAAGAAAATAAGGTGCTCTGTAGTATATAGTATATACATGTTTTATGTTTTATGTATATTTTCTTTCAAGACTTCACTATTTTGCCCTAATAATCATCAAAACACAATTTAAAAATAACCAGAGTATGGTCATCTGGGATGTAGTTCTCAATATGTATAAAAATAATGATTTCTTTCTTTCACAAAACTAGGGATACCTGTATGTGCAGGAAGCCAAGGAACTTTCCTCTTAAAAGATAATTCTGGAAAACTAGGTAGCATGCCACCCAGACTCATTAAAAACCCCCAAACATCATTTGCTATCCCAAGGAATAATGAAAAAATAAATTTAAAACAAAGCCAAACATATAAAGCACCTCAGATATTCCCTGAGCCTTTAAGTGTACAATAACATTTATTTGAAGGTCCCTTACAAGAGCAGCTTTTGGGATCCCCACATTAAGCCAGGCTTAAAGCCTTAAGTGTGCCCAATAGATAAGTATCTGACCAACACATTCATCAGATCTCTCACCACATAAATCTCACCCGGAAGATGCCAGAGCAATATAAACAAGTTCAGGCACAGAAAGAATCCCCATTTTCCATATAAAATAGCATCTGCTTTTTCCCATGCTGATTCTGCACGGCAGTTTATTTACGAATATATTAATAGCTGCAACTTTACTCCCAGTCTCATCGAAAAATCAAAATGGCATCATGCAAGGGAAGCATCCTAGCATACTTGGCTCAATGAGTGAAATTAAGTGGAGATGAGCCAAGCCACTTGACACTTGCTAGTCAGCTTAACCAGATATCTTCCAGTTTCTTGCAGAGGAGAAAACAGGGTTCTGCTGCGCAGAGTCAGAGAACCAACTCACTCACATTGATCATCTGGGATCACAAGTGCTTTAGAGCCAAAGGTCGAGAAATAAATTTCGAGTTGAACCTAATATTGATTATGATACCTATTCAAGGGGGAATAGCATGGTCTAAATGTGGCACTATGTCTTCCAATATGAGTACTTAAAATTAGCTAAATCTTCTCCTATATACAGGCTCAATGAATTTTAAAAGATTTTCAGTCCGATCCTTTAGTTAGCAAGCCAGAATAATAGGAGTTTAAATCATTAGGAAGAAGACAAGATATAAAATGTATCTTAATTTTAGTAAGAGAATTTATTGTCTTTCTTAAATTCACTAAAGTTGTCTATGAGTAGTTAAGCAACATCTAAACCAATACATATGAAATATATATGCGATACATATTGACTTGATTGCATATGAAATACTCAAACACGAAACTGCCTTGTCCTGAAGGTTCAGTGCCTACACATGAAACCACCTGAAAGCCACCCACAACAGTAAAGGTCTATACAGTTACGTCTGCTGAAGTGCCCCACCATTATAACCCCTAATAGCAAATCACTTTCTTTAATGCCCTCATTTCTTACCAATTAATGAGCAGTTTACTTTTAAGAAACCATCTCATTAAGCTAAAATTTCAAAAGTTATCACAAAATAGAAGGCTTAAAAGGTACTTTTCCCCCACACACAAAAAAGTGAGTTAGAAACATGGTCTTTTATAGAGCATCTGAGGATAGGCAATGAGATGATTAATGCCACTTCCCTTTGAAAATTCAAATGCTGAGACTCTCGACACCCCTGTCTGGTTACTTAAATATTAGGCTACCCAACAGGAAGTGAAAACATTTACATATGCTTTCACACAAAAACAGCTGTGCTGCATTTTAAGCCAAACAGAATTTTGATTCTTTTTTCATTGCAGTGTATTTACACACTGGAATGTTCATCTAAGACTCAAAGACTAAGTGCCATGGCCATATATGCTATATCTGCCTTTTTGATGACTCAAGCTTTCTGAATTACTTATCCATCCTCCAATTACATATAGCCAAGCATATGGAAATTTATTATTACCCTGTATAGTTGCTGACCAATTGTCAGTATTTAAATGTCAAGTAGTTCATTATTTAATCCCAGGTTTGTCAGCAGGAAAAGAATAGTGACGATAACAAAGGAAACCTTTGGTAAACCCATTTTGAACTGAAATGAGTATCAAGACTGAAAAATAAAACTGAAAATTAAAATTGAAAAGAAAAACAGGTTTTCTTTACTATTTACTCTATATATTATATAATTTGAATACGTAAGGGCTAAGTTCTTTTAATTTATCATGAAGCTTATCTACGTGAATAAAGCATATAAAAATATGATAAATCAGCCTGTTGTCTCTAAGTCTGCATTGTGCCTTATGTGTTAAAGTTTACATTATAATATCTAATTTTGGTCATGTCTGTGTTAAACAAAAATAATATTTATTTGAAAACAAATTTTTCTCTAAAGATGATGCCTCTATGTGTACATGTAAGTGGCATTCATACTATAGAGCAAGATCAGATTGCAAAGATTATTAAAAACAACAAATATACAAACAGAACATTTACTACAGCATTCAAGTGAGTATAAAAATATTGAGATTTTTTATTTTTTAACAAATTATTTAAAAACTCCTTAGAAAATAGTTTATGTAAACATTTAAACAGTTAATGGAAATAGTTAAAATGTAGAAAAAAACTATTTTACTTACATGGTATCTCTAATAAGAAGTGTACTTCCCAATTTGAAACAGGTTTTATCACCTTCACAAAATGCACGTCTCAAAGAAAAGCTTTCTCCTAGGTCAAAACCTGTAAAGCGTGACAAATGATTTAACCCAGTAGTTTCATTACATTTAGTAAACTCACAGAGATATTGATTTTTAAATAGGATTTTTTGTTGTTCTTATCTATAGACTGATTTATTTCAAGCAAAATCCTACTGTTTGAGATCAGCAAAATTTCTCTACTTCATTTTTCTCCTTTTAGGATAAAAGAAGATAAAATAGGTTTCAAAGGGCTCAAATATTAATTCTCTTTAGCCTAGGGAATTATCCTAAGTACATAAACAGAGTAGTTCATTGTAGCAGCTCTAATGGCTAAAGACAGAAAATTAGTTAAGTAAAAAATATTACCACTTTAGAAGACTGCATGCTGATATGGGGAAATGTTTAGACTTCAAATAGAATATATGTATTATGACTGTGTGCACGCATGTGTGTGTGGTGGAAGTAGGGGGAAAGAGTGAGAGAAGGAGAATGAACAGAATGAAAGGAAGAAAGAGAAAAAGATAGGAATGATACACCAAAATGGGAATCATGACTATATTCGGGTAGTAAGATTTTCTGTTGCATAAATTTTTTTTCTTTTTTCAAAATTTCTACAATGTATACAGCTTTTATAATTTTAAATAACCTTTTTTCTCCAAGAGTTTGAGTTGTTGTTGATGTTCACTTAAATAATACAGAACTGTTTTCAGCATATATTCATTATCCATATTCTTTGCTTTTAATTTTTTATACTGATATTATCATTTTAAATTACAATGTCAAAGAATCACCTACAATATATTACATGTTTAGTGATAATTTTACATAAAATTCTTCTCTGTAAAGGATAACACTTACCTGGAACTTCAAGCTTATCTCTGTTGTCTTGTATAAACTGATGTCCTTCTGTTCTCAGTATAGAACATTGTTTTTCTATTAAAAAAAAAGTATTGAGGATTTGCACTACATTTTCTATCAGTTCTTTCAAATAAAATACAATACAATCAAAAACTTTAAAAAATGGAAATAAATTAAACCATTTTATTAAATCTCTGTAAAATGAGGATGAGTATTAACCTACCCAATAGTGTGTTTGTAAAGATTACATGTACATGTATGTGAAGTGCTCAGAACAGTGCTTGGTATGCAGTGTATGCTTGTTATTGTTAACTATTATTATTATCATTATTATTTTAACATTTTAATTGTTGGTATATATTTGACATTAGGTAATTAGCTAGCTTTAGTATCATTTAATTTTCACAGGCCAAGTATATTCCAATTTTAAAACAAGTGAACTAACTACTATTATATTTTAACATAACTGTAATTTAGATTTTGGTGTCAAATGATATTAGACTAAAGCAGAAAGGGACAGCTGTGGACCAATTATTCCCCCATCCCACCCAAATTCATATGTTGATGCCTTAATCCACAATGTGATGGTATTTGGAGGTGGGGCCTTATGAGGTAATTAGTTTTGAATGAGGCCATGCGGTAGAGACCTCATGATGGTGCTGATTTCCTTAAAAAGGGATAGAGAAACAGAACCTTTTCTTTCTCTGCCAGGTGAGAAAACCAGAAAAAGGGCCCTCATCACAACTTCTCCATGCTAGCACCCTGAACTTGGACTCCCCAGCCTCCTGAAATGTGTGAAATAAATGTTTGATGGTTAAGCTACTCGGCCTATAGTATTCTTGTTAGAGCAGCCTGAACTAATGAAGGCAGTAACATAAATGGAAGTTATTAAAATGAAATTAAAAAACAAAAACGTAAAGGTCTCTGCTATACAAAAGTGCCCTATAATAAAAAAAAAAATGAGATAAAGTCATTGAGAAGGTATTATGTGCCAAACAATAATATTCAAAGAAATAAAAGATAAAGTTTGTCTCCACTCACAGTGAATTTACACATTCAATACTATTACAACACACTCATATAGTAATGTACATTCATACACTAATTTTTTTTTATTACCTGGGATATGTTTAAATCTAATTCAGGATAGATTCTGGGAATGTCATAGTCAATTCAGAAAATTAGACAAAATTGCAGCTCATTTTTAGAATATGCATTGGTAACTGTACAACTGGAGAGATTTTTTTAAACTAAATTAATGTCTTGGCATTATGCAATCACAATCTTAACTTTCCATGTCTAAAATTCATGTTTGGGTTTAATGACCTAAAAGTTTTTAATACAGAGGAAAGATAAACTGCTTAAAATCAAATTGATCGCCTGCTCTGTGGAAAGTGGAAACTACTGATTCTCTGGTTTAACTGCTGATCCCCTCAGTCTTTTCTTTAATAAATATATCATAGAGTTCAAGGGTGGTGACAGGGCATCATCTTAATATATCTAACCAAAAAAAAAATAATAAATCAGATTCTAAATAGCGCTACCACTTAATCAGATTTAAAAGCTTCTCTACACATAAATGAAAGTGTAGCACTGAATAATTTTAGAGATTACTTAGCTTCTTGGGAAATTCCTATCACAGAGATCTTAACATAACTGCAGATCTTAAATAATAGTAAAATTGGACATTCTAGAAACTACCAATTTTTAAATCGAAATTCAGTCATTTTTATAAAAACCAAGCATCTTATCAAGATCTCTGCACTGAAAACTAAAGAACATTGTTGAGAGGCATTAAATCCTTAAATAACTGAAGGAATAAATCAGGTATTTAGACTGGAAGACTCAATATTGTTAGGATGTCAATTGTCAATTTATCTCTAGATTCAGTGCAATATCAATTAAAATCCCAATAGGGTGTGTGTGTCTATGTGTCTGTGAAAACTGACAAGCTGATTCTCAAATTTATATGGAACTATAAAAAAAACACTAAAATTGCTAAGGCAAAATTGAAGAACAAGCTGGAAAACTTACACAATCAGATATCAGGAATTTTATAATGTGGGGTTTATTGGTAAACATATAGATAAATAGATCAATAACACAGTAGAGTCTAAAAACAGACCCATGAACATATGATCTCTTTATTTACCACAGAAGGGCCACTGATATTTAGTGGAAAAAGGATGGTCTTTTCAATCTGTGGTTCTGGGTTAATTCGATTTCCATACTGAAAAACACTGAACCTCAACCCTTACCTCAGACCACACACAGAAATAAATTAGAAATGATCTTAGACTTAAATTTGAAAGGTAAAACAATAAAGGACTAGAGAAAAATATAAAATCTTCATGAACTTGGAGTAGCAAAGATTTCCTGCAAGGGATACAGAATACATTAATTATAAAAGATTGATAAACTGGACTTCATTAAAATTAAAATCTTTATTAATCAAAAGACAACATTAAAAGAGTGAGAAGACAAGCCACAGATTAGGAGCCAGACTATTGCAACACATATACCCAATAAAGTATCATATCCAGAATATACTAAGAACTCTTGCTAATCAGTAAAAAAAAAAAAAAAGATTAAAAATCCTATTCTGAAAATATGCAAAAAACTTAAGCACTTCACAAAAGAGAATATCCATATTGTCTACTAGCATATGAAAGGGTGCTTAACATCAGTAATCAGGGAAATGCAAAGTAAAATCACAGTGAGATACTACTAAATGAATAAAAACTAAAGAATTGACAACATTAAGTGTTTTTGAGGATATAGAGAAAGGATGACTCTCCTACATTGCTGTGGGAGTGGAAATCTGTACAACCACTTTAGAAAACTGTTTGGCCGCATCTACTAAAGCTAAAAATACCTGAACTCTATGACCTGAAATTCAATGACCCAAAAGAAATGAGTACAAAAAATGAGTGTAAATGGCCTTTTTGGAAGAGAACACTCATTGAAGCATTACTCATAATAGTCTAAAACTGTAAACAACCCAAATGTCTGTTGGCAAGAAAATAAATATATAAATTGTGATATATACAATGAAAAACTATACAGCAATAAAAAAAAGACTGAATCACTAATGCATGTAACAACCTGGATGATTCTTACAGATATAATTTTAAATGGAAAAAATACCATTCCCAAAAGAACACTTACTACATAATTCCATTTATATGAGGTTCAAGAGGTTGTACAACTAATCTATGTCAAAGTACTAGATACTTTAGTGAGCTATCAACTGGAATCCAATGCAGGAAAACTTAGGATTTTGTAAATATTCTATATTTTGATCTGAGTGGCAGTTACACAGATGTATAAATATGTATAAAAATTCATTGCACTCTACATGTAAGATTAGTTGACCTTAGTGTGTGTAATACCTCAACAAAATAAGAAAAACAACATGTCTGTAAGAATACTTTAAGCTAAAAAATGATTCTTGCAAAACAAAACAAAATGTATACTGAATGACCATATTGATACAAAATTCTTAATCTTTTTAGTAAACCCAGTTAAGTCTTTTCTTTCTGACTTTCTTTGAAGAAAGACCCTCTCCCTAAATTTAAATAATTTCCTTGAAACTGGTGACTCAGGTCCTCTGGCTATTGATAAGGGTCATCGAAACTCAGCATTCTCCTTGGCCCATTATAAGGCAGAAATGGCCTTAGGCCAAAACAGGGCCCTTAGAATCTGAGAAGGGAGGGGACCTTTAACCCAAGTTTTTTTCTTTCTTTTTTGATTGGCAAAACAAAATTCAATACAACACAAATGGACTTCCTACTATGACACTTCAGTAAGGAGGGGAAGGTATGCTGGCCCCCTGCCAAAGTTGAAACCAGTATATATCTTAAATTCTTCCAGGGACTTAATGAATATATGATATCAAAGTAATTAACCTGTCACTTTGAAATGAATGAAATTCAACATTTCCAGCAATATATATGAAAATATTTCTCCACGTAAGTCCTTCAGTTTATGAAAATCAAATATTGTGCCATACATTTGGAATATGTGCTTTATTGTGAAAATCCAAACAAAACAAATGAAAACAAAATGTTAATTATTTGAGTGTGAGATACAGGGCACAATAATCGGAATGCATGAGTTTTAGGGATCATAAGAATGACAAGGCAGCAGAAGTGGCTATCACAAGTTGAATGTTACTTCTTTGAGCATTGACATATGCATTTTAGTATAAAGTAAAGCACACTTGTTGAGTAAATGTGCATTTATCTTGAGGAACCATTGATGAGACCCAAATATCCAAACATCCTGTCAGGAGAATCACTGCAGCAGTGCCATTTCAAAGGCTCTCTGCAATGTTTCAAAAAGTAATTTCTAAAAATTTCAAAAATAATTTCTAAAATTTCACCACAAAAGATGCATTGTTTAGGAAACTTCAATCAACAGAACTTTTGAAAAGAAAATGAAAACATCTTTAACAAATTCATGCTAAGATGTTGTTAGTGATTGTCAGACCCGCTTTACCCCTAACTTGGCTTAAAGGACCTGGGCAATTTGTAGGGTTGGAACGATATTGGAAGGAGGCAAAGGAAATACAAAGGAAGGCAGCTAGGTCAGATTTGAGTAGATTATCTAGATTTTATCTAGATTACCTACAAAAAAATACATACATTTTAAAAAGATTTTTACCCTTCTCTTCCTCCAAAAATTAGAATCCCAAGAACCTAAGAACAAATCATTCAAGAGAATTTATGTAACTTTTCCTCAGATCACATAACCAGCCACTCAATGGCAAAGTTAAAATAAAACACAAATTTCCTATAGTCCAACTTTTTTCTCTATACTGATCACTGCATCTTGAAGCCATATTCTAAAAAAATACAATAGAGCACCTAAAAAATTCTCCTCATTCTTTAATAAAAATGCATTTTGTTTCCACTCCCAGTTTGAAACTTTTCTTTTTTTAAATCAATTTTCCCCTTAATCTCTAAATCTTTGTGCTGTTCTTACCTGCTGATTTGGCCTTCTATTGTATGCAATCTAGTAAGCATTCTAGTATTGAGATTAGATCACATGTCTTTTGAAGCACATTTGTCTGGTATTTTTTTTTATTTTTTATACCCACTCATATAAAAGTCTTCAGTTTAATAGAACATTCACCAAAAACATACTGAATTCCCCCTTTCACCTCTCAAAAAACTAAGAAGCCCAGACCAGTTAAAATCTGTTAATTTTTTCATTTTTTTCAACCAATTTAATACATAAAAGATTTATGAGCGTTGCAGATGCTCATACTGAAAATGGACCAGTCACTCTCTGTGGCCACAGAGGCCTCTGATCTTAGGAAAAGAAAAGAAGTGAGGTCATTCCTCATGCACTACAAAGGGGAAAATTAAATTAGAGGCATTATGAAAAATAGATGTAAATATGTTCTACCACACCCTTTTTAGTTTGTTGAGGGTTCTTGGTATTGCTTAAGCTATTTATATACCTCTTTACTAATTACAGAGAAAGAAAATATATAATTTGTCTAGTGGAGACATATTTTTTATTTCAACTTTGCTAAAGTATACATATATATTTACATACATCTGTACTTAAATAACAATGTATTATGAGCAATATGGAATTACAATATTCAATTAACTGTGATTTAAGGCTTGTTGAAAGCTCTTTAGGGAAGATTTGTTACTGAAAACTATAAATTCAGAAGCCTACCCATTTGCACGGTATCTAGTAACGGTCCTGGAGGGCAAGGATTGAACATCTCCCATGAGGTCTCACATTTATTGCTTTGATGAATTTACCAAAGTTCAAGGTATAGCCTTTGACACTGCAGGCTTATAAGTCAGATTTGACAACATGAGAAGAAGCACAGATCCATTTCTCAGTGGCATGTGCCCCATTGCCTCCTCTTCCTCGCTCACTGGACTTCAATCTCCTGACCTTTCTTGTTATTTCTCCCACATGCTGAGCATGTCCAGCTTCAGGGCCTTGGTGTGTACTGCTTTCCAGGTGTTCACACACCTCTCTCTGTCTTCATGTATCTGCTTAAATGTCCCCACATGAGGGCAGCTTTCCTTGACCACTCTATATAAGAAAACAACCTCTCTTATCTTCACATTATGTAGGATTGCCCAATATAGCAAATAAAAATATAAAATGTACAATTAAATTTGAATGTCTGATAAATAACAAAAATATTTTCAGTATAAGTATACCCCATGCAATATTTGGAACATACTTAAACTAAAAAATGTTCATTATTTATCTGACCTTCAAATTTAACTGGGTGTCCTGTATTTCATACTGCAACTTTACTTGCATGCCCCTACTCTGTGAGGCCAGATATGATGGTAGCTTGTATTAAAGAGGTGACAAAAAAGATTGAAATGGGAAGGAACTGAGATATAAGAATCAACAGGACGTGATAATGGATTGAATGCAGGGAGGAGCGCGAGTTGGCTTGCTTAGTAAAACTTTAGTTTACTGAAATGAATCCCACTAGAGGAAGAAAAGATTTGGCTAGGAGTAAATTATTCTGCAGTGAGAGAGGAGGAGTTTGAAATGTCAAGTTTGAGATGACATTAAAAAATTTAAATGAAGTTATTGAATAGTCAGTTAGAAATATGGGTATGAAACTCAAAGAGAGGTCTGGGCTGTGAAGTAAATTTGGGACCAATTGACATATTAGTCATATTTAAAGCCATGGGAATGAATGAGAGTACATAAGCAATGTGATGAGAAGAAGAGGACTATGCCCTGAGAAATTACACTTCTTGTCTATTTTTTTCCTGCTTTGTTTTTTCTATTCATATCCTCAGGAGTATACATAATATATTATGAAAATATTACTACTTGTTTTGTAGATGCTCTATTTATCATTCTTTTTTCCCCTAACATTATTAAGGAAGTATTAACAGTATTAAGGAAAATTGGTTTCTTTACCTTAAGTGACAAAACTCATGACAGCATTTGTTGCCTCAAGATTAGAGTCAGTGAAGATGAAGAGCAGCAATTTACCACAGATATAGAAATGGTTTGTTTTCCTTTCATAAATAGATCAGAATAAGAGCTTTTGGGTGTTTCACACTTTTTAAAAAAAGGTTAAAACACTCTTCCTGAGGGGGAGCAGGCCTTTTCATTTTATTGTTACTATTTGCCCTTGTAACCACCTGTTCACGTTGTACTTTGACAATACCTCTGATAAGGGACTACAGCGTATTCTACGTTGGGACAAAAACACTGGTTAACAAAAACGGGTAAAGCACACTGGACCAGAATATAACAAAAATAATATACAAAGTGACCAAAAAAGTGAGGGGGGAGCAAAGATATTTTAACAGAAAGATCACAAAAGCCTACAGAAATTTCATTGCTTTTTTTGTATCCAAAGCAGCCATATCTTCACTTAACAAGCTTTCCTACACTTAGGATTTACAAAGTACATTTGTCAGTAGTAGGATGCTTACATAGGACCATATTAAACATGGAATTCTTGAAAACACAAAATAAATTTCTCGATATGACAGTGTACTTTCTACTCTGAATTTCAGAGTGTGATGTTTGTCAATTAGTAAAACTCAGATTTAATAATGGATCTCCTTGTAATTAATAGAAAACTAGTTTCAAGGGGTTTATGTGTATAGTTTGGGCCCAAATTTATAACCAACTCAATCTATATACTTAACTTAAAGTTATACCATGAATAAAGGAAATATTATAATTTAAATTGCATTCTATCATCTCTTTATTCAGTCTTGTCTTTTTGTTTTGTTTTGTATTTTGCTGCTTTTCTTTACTCAAGTTTTTTTTTATTATTATTACTTTTGGCAATAATTCAATACTTTGTCTTAGAACAGATTAAGAAAAGGAAAAAGAAGAACTTTTAATTATTTGATACATGAGCTTCTATCATTGAAGAAAGTTTTAAGTAACTGATTAAAGCAAGTTTTGAGATGATTTACATAATGTATAATTTTTCATACAAATTCTCTTCCCCACCCTCTTTTGACAACTGAACTGAAACTACTACATTCAAATAGGTTTTCTGCAGCATGAATATATGCAAATATCCCTTATTTCATAATCTGAACATAACAGTAAAATTGATGAAAAATATAAAATGAATTCTTAATAGCTTCATGATTTTAATATTCAAGTTGTTATTGAATAGTGCCATATTACTCTTAAATTCTGTCCCAACTGGGACAATATTCCTAGTAATCATTAAACACACCATAGATGTAAGAAAAGCAATTAAAAGACTCAATTTATCCTTCATGTATTTAGGTTTAACAGTAGACTGTTGACAACTTCACAGACTTCAGAGTTGAAACCTTAGCCTCTCTCTCAGATTGGTTATAATTTATTTTTAGATGTAATCACTTCCCTCCGGTAAATGGTTGGTGACCACACACACAGGTCTGCACATGAGGAAACTAAAACGGGAATCTTGTGCTGTGAATCAGCTACACAAGACACAAGAAGAGCCCCCTATCAGGCCATGCTAGCGTGTCATCTTCTCCAATAATCCTATGACAGTGCTGTGCCAACATTTTAATAAATGCAAATGATATTTGAAGTTAAGCAACGGCCATTGCATGTTCAGTATGTGTTCTTTCATGAGCACCTTCTACCAAATGGCATAATAAAAATCAACTCTTCGTTTTGTTCTTAATTTCCTTTTAGTGTTTTATGTTATGCGGACCACGTTAGAGTTCAGATTAATTTTGAATTCACACTCCTAGGAAACTTTTTCAGAAAGATTAATTTGGTAAAGTAAATTGGGCAAGAATACACACATTTTGGTAGTCCTACATACAATATAACTTGATTAAAGAACTGAGATACCAAAGCCAGAAAAGTAAAACATTCAGGGGAATCCCATATTGGGAAAGTTTCAGTTTTGTAAGATTATGTTCCAGAGATCTGTTGTACCACACTGTGCCTGTAGTTAACAGCACTGTATTAAACTCTTAGAAATTTATTAAGAGGGTAGATCACATGTTAAGTGTTCTTACCACAATAAAGAAAACATTATAATAGGCAAAAAAAAAAAAAGCCAAAAAAATGAAATAATAAAATAAAATAAAATAAAATAAAATAAAATAAAATAAAGAACCTGGTAGCATAAGATGCAAGACAACCAGCTGAGGAAAAAGAAAAAAGAAATGTCAGTTAATTATGCTAAAGGTGAATGTTTCTCCAAGTGTTTTCCTCAGACACCATGCATTCAATTTACCTGGGGAGCTTGTTAAAGATGTAAATGACTGAATTCCACCCCGGCCTGTCCTGCAAGCTGGGGGTTGGGAATCAATCACCCCCTATGATTCTTATACTATAATTGGAAAAACATTTATGTCGATCTTTCAAATCATTATTATCAAGAACTAGCATGTGCCAAAAAACTGTGTCCTAGTCAGTTACATTTTCTTCGCTTATCAAAAAAAGTCCTATTCCCCCAAATTAAGCTGCAAATTGCATTACCTACTATGTCTCTTAAAAGGAAGAGACATAAAGAAATTCAGAAAAATAGCAACATTTTCAAAATAAACTCTCCTGCCCTATCCTGCCCCATATTTCTTTTTGCCATAAGTCACTCATGATTTAATACTCACTGAAGAAAGTTTTCTCCCCAAAAGTAAGACATCCTCAGTATATCATTTATATAGCAGTAAAAGACTCAAACTTTCATGTAGATTATTTTAGGAAATGTACGTCCTGCCAAATTATTAAAAAATCATAAACACATAACACTCTGAGAGACTAAGGTCTGTTATTTCTTTGTGAGATTGTTTTTATTTTATGTGTACTTCAAATTCAAAAGTTAGCAAAACTTACTACAATATAGTCGAAAGAATAAACAGAATAAGACTCACAGACTCAAAATATATCATCATATCTGAACATTGTCAGAATATATCACATGTGAACTTTTGCATAGGAGAGTTGAAGTCTCTTTGCTTAGCAAATGGCTTCTTCAGTGTATCTAGTTCAACTCTGAATTATAAGGTACACCTAGATCAGTAACTTACACATACTCAGTGTTCAAGAGAAGTCTTTCAAATTAGCCACATAATCACTTATAAAAATTAGAGGTGAAAGTAACTGTTTCAGATTGCCTTCAAGACCCTTGGAAATTTTATGAAGTTAATAATTGCAAACAAATATTATGCATTCAGTTCAAAAAGTGCTTAAATGACCGTTAATCTTTTCATCTGAGATACTACAAAATTGATACATAATTAAACCACATTTCCTTTTATATTTCCTATTGGTTTTCACTTTTCTTTAATTAAGATTAGATATGTCTCCAGTTAATCCTAATTGGTGATGGGTTTCTATAGTTATAATTTAAATAACTTGAATAACTTACAACTTAAAGAGGAAAGGAAGAAATATACAGAGAGGAACAAAAATATATTTATATTTATAAATATCAGTGTGAAAAAGGAAAGGCTAGAGTAGTAGAATATGCATATAAAAAATGAAGTAATTTTAGAAATTCTCAATGTGCAACATAAAGGTCATGGGGGAAACAATGAATTATTTATTTTGTACTAGTGGATTTTATCTGTGGCCTCTCCGACTTTAACAAGTTCATTTTCATGTTTTTTAAAAATAATTTAACATTTGGTGACTGGAAAAAGAGGTGGCCTGGACGGATACCTGGCTTATCCCTGACAGTCACGGAAGTGGAAGCAGGAAGCAGGAACACTGCCACCCAGAGCCAGAGTTTCCAAGAGCCAGAGTGCCTCATCGTGCCTCGAAACCATGTGAACAACTGACCACAGATCTGCAACAGAGCAAAATATGGAAATTGAGCTTATTATACAATTCTTTTCATAAGTATTTCCAGAATATCCTCATCACCAAAGAGAACACATAGATTTTTACATTACATATAATTATATACAGACAGTTGTCCTTTGATATCCATGCGGGATTGGTTCCAAGACCCCTGTGGATAACAAAATCTTCAAATACTCAAGTCCTTATATAAAATGGTATAGTATTTGCATACAACCTACATTTACAAATAGCTAAAACAGAGTATGCCTACACATCATTTCATTTACATGAATTAAGCATAGGTGCTTGGCGAGCGGCAAATTCAAATTTTGCTTTTTGGAACTTCCTAGGATTTCTTTTCTGAATATTTTAAATCCAAAATTGGTTGAATTTGTGGATATGAAACTTGGAGATACTGAGGGCTGACTATAATTGGATATTGATTATATATGTAGCTATATCTATAACAATAGACACTGAATATATTTTCAGATTAGTTCCTAATTATCAATGCCCATAGAGCCTCTTATCACTTAAATTTACTCTTCTTTCATATTTTTTAAAGTCATACCACTTACAATGATTTGTCTATATATGTATGTATACATTTTGAAGATATAAATCAAAAGCAAACAAATTGCAAAAAGGTAATATTTTACAAAAACATACCCAGTGGGGTGCTGGTAATTGTTTAAAAACATGCACTCAGAAAAATAAAAAAAGAAAACATTTGTACAAGCACTTTATGCTGACTCCAGTACTTCACTGTACATAATTCATTTTCATGAGACATACCTTAAAATTATAAATAAAACACATTATCGAAATTCAATGAGGAAAACAAAAAATAACTCTAGATATTTCTGGCAGGAATAGAGAGAAATAAGTGCTTACAAAATTGTTGCAAGCGCTAGAGAAACAGAAGTCAAGAAAGAATATTACCCCCAAATCAGAAAACTCCAGGGGACTACTGATAAACCCAGAGCTGCCTATACTTCTGAATCCGAAGAATGAGAATGGAACATGAAGATATATGCATAAATATGTATATGTATATGTACACATAATTTTAAATCTGGGCAAAATACACATAAAATTTACTATTGTCTATTTCAGTGCCATTAAATACCTTCACATGGATGTGTAATCATCGACACTATCCATAACTTTTCATCTTGCAAAACTGAGACTCTGTACCTATTAAATAATAAGTTCTTGTTTCTCGGCCTCCCGACAACCCTAGCAACCACGATTCTACTTTGTCTTTATGAATCTGACTACTCTAGGTATCTAATGTAAGTGGAATCATATAGTACTTAACTTTTGTGACTTTTTTTTTTTAATAGCAGTCCTCGCAATGGGTGTGAGATGGTATCTAATTGTGGTTTTGACTTTCCTTTCCCTAAGGATAAGTGATGTTGAGCACCTTCGTGTGTTTATTAGTGATTTTGATATCTTCTTTGGAGAAAGGTTTACTTAAATCCTTGCCCACTTTTCAATCTGTTTATTTTTTTGCTGTTGAATTATAGGAGTTTTTTACACATTCTGGTAATCAACCCCTTATCAGACATATGATTTGCAAATATTTTCTTCCATGTTGTGGATTACCTTTTTACTCTGTTGATTGTGTCTTTTGCTGCACATTTATTTTTTTATGTAGTCCAAATTATCTATTGTTTTCTTTTGTTGACTGTTCTTTTGGTGTCATATACAATTATTTATATTTTTAATTCTATTTTCTCTTCTCAGTAATAGTTTTCCACATTTTGGCTTAACTGATCTCATTACATTTTCTAGAAACTTAACCATGTTGTTATTGGTTTAAATAATCACTGCTACTGGAGTAATTACTGCACATGTGAAAAGTAATTTTTCATTCTATTTAAAGAAAAAATATACGCAATGCCTACCTCACCTGAGCCAGTTATTAGTATATTTAGTATTAATGTGTTACCTCCCATATTGTTTGTCTTTCTGAATGTATACTACTTTATAAATATTAAAGTAAAAAATTTAGTACATAGAATCCTTATAATAAAAAACTTAAACATTACTTAAATTAATTTTTATAATGAAACAACTAACATGCAAATAAATTGCAAGTAAAAATATAATGGCTTCCTTAGTGTATTTGACAATTTCAGTATTATTAGAATAGCTATTATAAAAGTTCTAAATATGCAAACAATATTTTATCATATATTTGCCACCATTCAAAGTTTACTCAAGTCAAATATAAAAGAGCCATCATATCAATGCCTAAATGTTGTCCATAGACACTCTTTAGAAAACTAAAGCCACCACCTTTGGTATTCTGTATGTGCCAAACATCGTAAGAACAGCATTTTAAAGTAATTTCAAAATTTTAGGTATTTGTGGATGAATGGCTAGAAGCAGCAACTGCAATATTAAAACCATATGTGTGGTTCTAAATGTCAAACAGCTGGTTTTATGCCTTATTTCTTTTGAACTCACTCATCTAGACATAGTCCTAATCCTAATATGACTTTGTAAATTTATCCTATTATTTCAGTTTAACTGTTAAAGCAATTAATTCTTTGTCAATGAAATAAACTCACAAATATTGATTTAACTTCCAAAGAGATCCTTGATTGTTTGTATTTTTAACCAAAGTGATTTTTATTAGTTGAGAAATTAAGAGTGTGGTAAAGTGGTTAAAACCATGATTTTATGTCTGGTCTCTGTCTCATGTATTTTCACTAAGCCTTCATTTATTCACTTAAAAACTGGGAATAGTACTGGAAATAAATTATTTAATACTTGGAAAGAGTAGAGGGGTTTGAACACAGTAATGTCCAAGAAAAGTACCTGCTATTATAAATGTTTATTGTACATATTCATAAATAATTAGTAAAAATTTAGTTATATTTATCTCCTCGGCCTGAGATTGATATTGATATAGGAAAAACAGAGAAGTGCTAAAGCGTCCTAAAAATTTATGTTCATTGAAGTTGTGGCCCTTGTTCCAGCAACAAAGAACCAGAGAACTATACAACCACAAACATGTGAATTCATTTTGAGGTCTCCCAACTATTTCCTTGAGCCAGAGGATAATTAAACTTGGCTTCAACCTCATTTATCCAAAAGGTTTGAAGAATAACATGTTATGGTTAGTTGACTAAATGTTCTAGTTACTAAAGAATTGCCATTCCATCACTCCACTGAAGTGTCTACGGTAAAGTTTGGCAAGATCTTGAAAGAAGTATCCTTTTCTATCCCCAGCTAATTCAACTGTTGGTGGCATTTCTAATAGCTGACCACTCCCTCTTCCTTGAAACCTTTTTTCATTTGCCTCTGCCCTCACACTCTCTGGGATTTTTTTGTAAATCCCCATCTCAGATCTTTTCTTTACCTGATTTTTTAACACTGGGATCTGTGGGTTCTCATCTCCTATCTCTTTACAATGCCCCTCGAGGTGAATTCACCATTCTCTTGGCTTTAAATAGTATGTCAGATGATGAATCTAAAATTTATATTTCCAGTCCAGTCCTCCTCTCTGAACTTTTTGTATCCAGCTGCCTACTCGATATTCCCTCTCAGATGTTTCACAGAAATCTGTAGCTATTGTACAAATTAAACACTTGATTTTCAACCATAAGTTTTTGCTTTCATGCTATCTCATCTGAATAATTAGCACCTATCAAAATGTTCAAACTAGAAACCTAAGCATCACATTGATTCTTCTGTCTTCCTTATCAACACTTTACACATCTAAACCATCAGTTAGTCATACCAGTGTTACCCCGAACACATTTCAAATCCATTCACTGTTCTCCATTTCTCTGCCACTATCCTAGTTCAGGTCCTCTGACCTAGACTCTTCAACAGCTTCCTTAACTAATTTCTCTCATCTGTTATAGGCTCTTGGCCAAATTCACTCTCTACATAACACTAGAGAGTTTTTCTTGAAATCAGAATTGGGTCATGTCATTTCCCTGCTTCAAACCCTTTAATGGTTTCCCATTGTACTTCAAATGTAATCCAAAAGAATTTCAATGGCCTAGAAGCCCTGAATCTGGCCCCTACCCACCTCTCCTGTCTCATGTGGTACCGTTCTCTTCATTAATGTCTTATTTCTCAAATTCCCTGGCTCTTTCCAACCTCAGCGCTTTTGTGCATGCTATTTCCTCATCTGGGAAAATGCTGGATCATGTTCACCCTACATCTTTCAATTTAAATGTCACTGTGGAAAGCCCCTGCCTGACTGTGCCCAGGATCCATCATTCTCTACCTCAGACTATGTGTCTGTGTACGTTTATTGCCCTCACTTAACTCTTAAGCTCCTTGAGAGCAGAAACTATGGCAGTTTGGTGCATCAGTGTATCTTGGGCACCTATTAAGGTACCTGAAAAAGCAGAGACTCAATAAATATTCACTGAATTTAAAAAGCAAGAAACTCCCAATTTTCAAATCTTGAGATAACAGTAAACTATACTTATCTTTGAATCTGTAGTGACACTAATTTGACCTTTATTTTATAATTATTTTTTCTTTAATTTTTTTTATTTTTCAATTACAATTGGCATACAATATTATATTAGTTTCAAATGTACAACATAGTGATTAGACATTTATATAACTTACTAAGTGATCACCCTGATAAATCTAGTACCCATCTGACACCACACAAAGAACAGTATTGGTGACTACATTCCTTATGCTGGACTTTACATCTGACTATTTTGTAACTACCAATTTGTACATCATAATCCTTTCTGCCTTTTCATTCAGCCCCCAAACCCTCCTCCTATCTGGCAACCATCAAAACATTCTCTATATCTATGCGTTTGTTTCCGTTTTGTTTATTTTGTACTTTAGAATCCACATGTGAGATCATATGGCATTTGTCTCAGTCTGACTTATTCCATTCAACACAATACCCTCTAAATCCATCCATGTTGTTGCAGATGGCAAGATTCCATTTTTTATGCCTAAATAATATTCTATTGTATATATTTTACAATTCTTAAGGCATTTCAGAATTTTATAATATTTCAAGGATCATTAAAATTAACATCCTTCCTCTAGACATTTCTAAAATGTGTTTACCATTGGACATTTCTGTTATTCCAATCCTGATTAAATAGAGATATACTCCACTAAGCTATGAATATTTGAAAAAAGTTTTTATCAAATTCTCAAAATGAATTGTGTATACATTAAAAACAAAACAAAACAAAACCTTTTCCAGGTCTTTAACCTCTGCTGCGGGCTGTTGCAGGGTTGACACTAACAACATTGTAAAGGGCAAAACTTCCCTGGGGTCTTTCTGGTCTTTCATGAAGATACTTCTTACTGTCCTCAGATACCTGCTGTTCTCTGGCTGCTTCTTGCTGCCCTGGACCCGCCTCTGGTGCTTTCCCTGGATTTCTCAATTCTGGGCTTCGTCCACAATCTCTTTCTTCATCAAAAAGTACCTATTATCTATCCTGTCCCTTGGATCCCAGCTAGGTGATCATCAAAATAGTTTTATAAATGAATCTAAGCCAATTTTATCACAGTTTAACGTGTTGTCCTTCCAGGTAAGATCTAAACTTTAACACAAACCTTTCCCAATGGATTGAGCAATGTAGATTCTTGGGGTAATGTCCATGAGTGCTGATGTTTAAGTCCTCAAATTGTTTTCCAAACTTGTGTAAAGATGGCTCATGATACATTTTAAGAAGGAGTTGGAGAATATTGGTCACACATAGTCTCATTTTCTGCAGTAGAATTTCTTTTATACATGGTATTTTATTTTAATACTCATAATAACTTGAGAGGTGGGCACACCTGCCCCTCACATTAGCAGAGTATAGGGCAAGAGGTCCACATACCATATATCTAAATATGTGAAAGTTAAAAATAAAACTAATAAGACTCGTTTTGTCCTTTTATCTTGGCAAATATGTCTTCAGAAAGACCTGAAAGCCAAGGTTAAGTTTAGAATTGAACAGAGCAGACTGCAAAAGATACACTTGCCTTGGACCTGGACAAAGTTCATTCCTCATTTTTTCCCATTCCTGGCTCTGTCTGCACCACAAGGGGCCTCAACCACTTATGGAAACATGCCAAGAAGTCTAAGTTCTGTGCTCAGCACCTGTATATAGCCACTCCTTGATCATCCCCTTGGGCCTAGGTGTGTTTACGCCAGTGGCATGGCATGCCCCTGGGAAGATGGACCCAAGGAAGAGGTCTGCTTGATCCTGCAAGAAAACTAAGAGTCATTTGGTCAGAGAATTTCAGGATCTGGGGTACTCAGAGCCTGGTCTAGAAGCTTGGGCTTTGGGCGACCAAGTCTCCTTACCTCTCTGGACTCCTAATCCTGAGAGCAGGTGCACATCCAGAGCAGGGGCATATCAGCGCCTTCTAAAATGGAGAGCCCAGAGCATGGATCCTCTTGCCCCGGCCTAAGAGTGGTACTGAAGACAAGAATCAAATCTCTCTCCTACATATTGGAAACATTAAAATTCACAGAGAAGATCCCACAACCTGGGATTTAAGTCCAGGTTGGCTTGACTAAAAAGCCTTTGCTGTTACATTATGTTTAGTATCAGAATGTGAGGCAGACTTAGCACGTTCCTATATACTTCCTTCTAAAATTTCAGCTATTCTCTATCAAGATTCTAGTCAGACCCCAGATGGTTCCTTCCCAGCTTTATGAAGTACTAAAATCATAATTGTGAGTGTGTCCAGCGTTGGTAGTCATGAGTAGATAACATTGCTGGAGCCTATGAACCTCTAAAACCATCCAGACAGCCCTGCCTGTAACTGATTTCTCATTGCCATGTCAACAAAGAGATGACAGCTACCTAAAGGCCTGACTTCTATGTCTAAACTGTTACTCTCACCATCCTTTGCAAACCAGAATAGTTTGGGATACTGATTGGGTTAAAGGAATTAGGAAAAAAAGTCACTATCCCTGAAACTTCCTTAATCTAGCTCTTGAAATCCTATAATGCCACTATCAAAACTAAGAATACTTTAATTAGTACATGGATTTTTTTAAAATTTCTTATTAATCTAGGTTTGTGTACGGAGAGCACCAAAAAAGAACAGAAAGGAACACTGGGAAACATGAATCTTTCATTCCACTGATAGAATGAGGTTCCTACTATGTGCCATTAGGGATACAGTAGTCACTGGAGATACAGCAGTCAGCCAATTAGGTGTCACTCTGGTCAGGAAGACCGAAAATAAACACACACATACATTATCTTTGAGAGATAGACACTAGGAAACAACAGAAAGCAGAATGAATAAATAAAACAGTGGAATGGTGGGCTTGTTAGATAGGATATTTAGGAGCCATCTGAAAGTCAATCAAACCACATTTGCCTATGGAATATAAATAATTTTACTGCTATGCCATCTAATATTTTATAATGTTCATTTTGCATTTTTGAAATTTGGTATTATAAAAAAGGTCAGAGCAGTAGATATAATACCAGAATAAAAAATAACATAAAAAAAAAAGTGAAAGAAGAAAAAGAGAGAAGAAAATAGAAAGGGAATACTGATTCATTATTCATAGGCTGTTAAATGAGTAACACAACATTTTGACTTTCAAAAAAGTAAACTTAATTTCTTAAATGACTGAAAGAACCCATGTTTTCAGAGCATTCATTAAAAAGAGAAATGCTGTGTAGCTGGGTAGGCAGTCAATTTTTAAATTAAACCTTCTTGACTACCCTCTAATATGCCTATACATAATTCCACCAAGAAAATCTGGCCATGTTGTTATGAAGTAACACATCTTGTTAATAAGCAAAAACATCAGGTGTTACACATCTGTTCTTTTACCTTTAGTGAAGCTATACTAGAGTCTATAAACTACTGGAGAAAACTGACTGCCAAGTCATACCTGTGGAGTCAAAACTCCAAATCAATAATACGACAAATATCCTCAGAATTTAGGATTAGATCTAGCATTATTTCATAATTTTTTCATTGACTATTGAAATGAAACTGAAGTTAGTTTGAGAAGTCTCTCAAACTCAGGTTTCTGCCCTCTATATTCTACAGATACCTCTTGACTTCCATATTTTAAATACAGGCATCATCATTCACTTAGGAGCCTAAGTTGAAAATTTCAAAATAATCTTCAATGCATTCTTTACCTTCCATATTGAATTTCTATCAAAGTCTATCAAATCTACTTTTAAAATGTCTTTTGAATCCACATTAACTTTCTTATCCTCACAAAAACTGCCCTAGTTCATGTCCTTATCATTTCTAATATGGAAAAATGCAACAGGTTCCTAACTAGACTCCTTTCCTCCAATCCTGTTCCTCTTAACTCCTTCTCCCTACTGGTCAAGAATTCCATTTCTAAAACAAAGATCAAATCACTTTAGTGTTTGCTTTATTAAAGTCTCTTGGTAGATTTTCATTGCTCGCTTTTCAGAGAGGCACTCCAGGCTCTTTTACAGTGGAGCCTCAACTCATCTCTCCAGTCTCGTGCCCTGCTACCTCCTCCAAACAAACTCTACTCCATTAAACTATTCACAATTCCCAAAACATGCCAGGCTTCTGCACATGCTGTTTTGGCTGCTGTAATGTCTTCCCAATTCTCTCTCCATTTGGAATTACTCTGCTTTCCACATGCAATTTAAATGCCATATCCTCTATGAAGTCTGTGAGAACCATCACTGATAGTGTTTGTTACTCACTGCCTTGTGATCCAACAGAGCTTATTACCTACCTCTGCTTCAGCACCATCTACATTGCATTATAATCACTTATGTGTTTTCTGTATTCTCTCTATACTGAACATGTTGGAAAAAAAATATATTTTATCATTTGGGTTTTGTTTAAACTTGGCATTTAGTAGATACTCATTTGATCAATTCATAGGATCAATATAGTCTCAGGCAATACATTTGGACTAAAATTAAATAAATGAAAGGTTGGAACTGTTAAGTAATATATTTGGATATGGACTTAACATTCATAGAAAGCTATGAATAAAATAAAAAATATAGAGTATAGGAAAAATTACTAAAAAAAGGCTCAGTGAACATAATTTCAGTTATTTTGTGGGACAAAAAAAAAATACATCAAAGTTGCTCTCTTCCTTCATAGAAAAAATATTCCCTAGTTCTTAACGTTTTTACTTCTTTAAAACTGATCGACTATATCACTTTTTCTCAAAGTTCCATGTTATTTCTCCTGTCACTTCAAAACTAGTGCCTACTTCCCAGAGTCTCTAAGTTTAGGCTCCCCTTGAGCTTGCTTAACCAATTCTCTCTCTCTCCTCAACAACTTGTTTGTTTTACTGACTTGTTTCTCTGAACTAGTTGTCTCCATCAACTACTTGGAAACTATTCTGAATCTCAACTGTCATGACTAACATACATTTTTTTATTCAGATTTCAATACCTTAGCTCCATTTCCCCAAATATATCTATACCAATGATACAATCCCACTTAAAATTTTAAATGAATATATATGTATAGTTTTTCCTAGTTTATTAACTTTTTCTAATTGTTCCATTTGAAGGGCTCTACTAGCTTTCTGATCTAACGATCTTACAATCTAATGAGTATCTCTGATTTCTCTCAAAGAGGGAGCTATCATAAACCCCATCCATAGATAAGAGACCTATTGTTCCACTCTTGCATTCACCATCTATCAACTTCCAAATTCAATATTTAATTTCCTTATCTGATTACCTCACTATTGGCCTACAAAATAATACCCCAAAGAGTGCCTTGCATCTCAGCCTCTCCTTTCCAATCTCTCCTTGGCAGGTGCTATCTTGCTCTCCCCATCTCAGGTTTCACCCCAGCTTGGATTCTCTGTCTTACCAGGCACATGACTGCTCACTCCCACCTCTAAGCCTTCACACATGCCATTCCTTCTGGCTGGAATGCCCTCCCTCTTGCTCTCTTCTGCTAAGCCTTGTTATTCTTTGCCTCTTTATGATATACATTCTCAATGTGGCTTGCTTTAAATAATCTAACTGTAGTCCTATTCATTCTACTTTTTTCCAGCATCCTTTCCAGGTTATACACTAGCATCTTTCTAGTCCTGCTAATTTGTATTCCTGTGTATTTTTTATTCTTCACTTGAATTTATACATATGAAACCAACTAGCAATACAACAGGTGTTACACATCTTCTCCTGCTTCTATATCTTCACCTGCCACTAAAACCATCCACTCTGTGTACCCACTGGGCATTTCTGTCTGCTAGAAAAAAAAAAAATGAACCAAAATTGCAGCAGGAGAGATTAAACTAGAGGACCAGAACAAAGATGGATATTTTCCATTTCTGGAGAATATCATGGGCTCCCATCTGTTTTAGATGGTTTCTTTGGATGACGATTCAGATACAGAGATAGTGCCCAAACTGTGATGATAATCACATTTGAATTTCTTTCACCTTTTTGCTCTTTCTCTAACTTGTTTCTATCAGGTTCATGCTCACTTCACTGCTCTATTGCCCATCTTCACCCTCCTTTCCCAGGAAAGCCCACTTAGATTCCTTATCAGTCTGAGAGATCAGGCTGAGGTGGACAAAACCTCATGGAAGCACCTACCAATTACTTTCTCCATAGTCTATCCCCCAGAGAGAGAACGAATTTTCCACCCCTGGGAATTACTCTTCCTCTTTTCTACTCCGGAGAGATATTCCTACTCAAAGAACCATGTCATCCCTCCTCAAGAACAGGGTTTTAGGTGTGTCTTGCACCATCTGAATACCAAATATCTCAGCTCCTCCTTTATAGGCACATATTTCTACTTAGAGCGGATCCTACAGTTTTCACGCACCAGAGACGGGATGCCGGAAGACCACATATTTGAGCGGAATGCTGAAAGACCACACATTTTAAAACACCGCTGAAAGAATGACAGCAGTGCTTGAATTTAGGCGGAATAAGAAGCATCACTGCTCTTTTGTGGGAGGTGGGAGTAGGGATGAGGATGTTGGAGTAGTTTTAATTCCTTCCATTATTAGGCAGATATAAATTCCTCTAGAACTTCCCGACCAGACTTCTCCAAGCAGGAGATGGGACCAAGATTTTGGAATTGGGAGTGCAAGCAGGAAGCACAATTTTTCCTTTTACCCTTCCATTTGCCAACCTCAAGCTCCTGGTCACTCCCTGCTGCAATTCTTGGATGGTTCAATTAAAACTCTACGCATTTTCAGGGTTCTGCGTTCTACACTTCGATTCCAAGTTCACTGTCCCCTAAGGCTGGCAATGTGTTCTGGTGCCCTGCTCTTTCCCACCCTTAAAGTCTATCCGTGCCCCTCTGGGCCTCTGAGGCTCCCGTAACCTAGCCAGTCCACCAGCTCACCTGCCCACCAACTCGCATGCTCTCTCCCCCGCTCCCTTAATAACATGTCTGGGGCAGGATTCGCTTACACGCCCGCCTGCTCAGAAGGAGCAAGCGTGCCCAGCGACGGCAGCATGCTTGGTTCCCGGCCAACAAACTTCTTCGGGACCCTGCAGCGCCCTAGCCGGGCTGCGCGGCGCCGCCTCCCTTCTCACCGCCTCGGCGGCGTCGGCGCCGGCGCACTGACGGCGGTGGCGCTGGGTCTGGCGGCCAAGGCGGCAGAGGCGGGCAGCGCGTTCTCAGAGCGCCGGGCTGGGACGTTCCCGCGGCGGTGGCGCTCGGTGCGGCCGCACTGCGCGTGCTGCAGGGTAATTAAGCAGCAGGGCCGGAGGCTTCCGGACGAGCCTGGGCAGGGGGAGCCCGGAGTCCCGGGATCCCGCGCCCGCCCCCCGAACCCCCCGCGAAGCCGCACTTGGGAGAAACACCCGCAGCTCGGAATAAGTAATCTGAGCCTGATAGCGAGGCACCGGAACCTGTCTCCTCGCTTCCCGGGGTAACATCTCTAGACATAGCCCAAAAAATAATATCTAACGGCATGAATTTATATTGGATTTGTTTTATGCATTTAACCCTGTGGATATTTTTTATTCCATATTTGCTGTCTGTTCTCGCCCGCATCAGCAATGCTTATAGTTCTGCTTTTCAATCACACGTAGCCAGAAGAACCACCTAGAACTAAAGTATAAAGCATGTAGCCTGCGTTATGTGTACATATGAATACGAACTACATTTTATGTGGCATATTAAAGTGGCCATATCGTGGCAAACGTTTTCAGTCCCATCATGAAGCTACCTAGGGAATGCGTAACCGCAGGTGTGCATTATTTATCCACCAAAACATATTTACATGTGCAGCACAGTGTTTCCATTTTCTTGAAAAGCAGATGCACGCAAATGACCAGAAACGAGCAGATGACATAGACCCGGCATGTGCGCGAGAGATGAAGTGAAAGGGCCGGTCGCAAAGCTGCGCAGCTTACCTTGAATGCGTGTTTGAGCCCCTCAGAGGCGCAGTGGAGTCCCAGCAGGGCTGCCGCACCACCGAGGAGTGGCCCGAGTGAGCTCCCTGCGAGTGGGGAAGGGGGACGCATCTCTGCCCTTATTAGTCTCTCCCAGTGTGACCCTCCCACTCGCCGAGGACGGACGACTCTGCAGACAGAACTCTGCCAACTCATGCACAGGTTTTCCTTAATTACAGCAATGTCGCCTTAGAGCCGAGAATAATGCCTATTAGGTTCATGTTTTATTAGCAATTTCAACAAATAGAATGACGGTTGGATGCCAGGTGCTCAGTTTCTCACTTCTGATTACGAAGTGTCTTCAAAGTATTCCATGTGACATACATTCATAGGTAGATAATTGGTATTTTAACAGTTGAGCTAAAAGGGATATCATTTATGTTTCATTTTTCACTTTTATCTCAGGAGTTTTTATAAAGTTAATCAAAAGAGAACCTGCCTGCCTTCTAATCATGCTCACGTGTCCAGGTTTGTATTGTTTGGTTTTTCTCTGTGCAAAAAACCTATTTTGTAATTTTAAATATATCTTTCCTTGAATTGATGCTACAGACCTTGAATTTTGAACTCTTTGGGATGACTGAACATGTGAAGGTGACATTTTTCTGCAGATCTCTGTGTAGGGGTGTATGTGTGTGCAGAGTTTATATATACGGGTATATATACATATATAGATATGTACATATATAGTTAGTATATATATTTGTAGGTGTATATACACTTATGTATATACATAGAGTGTATGTGTATGTATATATATATGAAAGATAAAACTAATATCAAATTCAGAAAAGTAACTCAATCATTAGAAATCAGATAAATTGATTTAGTTTTTTAGTTCAGCATTGCCACAGTTGGCAAAATAGGATAAATTATATTATTGATCCATAATGGTTAAAATCATTAAGCTTAAAAGTTCCCCTAAACCACAGAAATATGCTTCATGTATCAGTGCTCACATCAGGACATAAATAAAAGCAGGCCAACAAAAAATTTAAATGTTAAGAAAAATTTGGGGAGATAGCTGGCTTCCACTTTGTCAAAGCGAAACTGTTGAAGAGTCAACTAGTGGTTTTTAACCCTGTCTTTCATCATAATCAAAATACCTGCAGTTTTAGAGCCTTGCATCTAGTGATGCAAAACATGTTTATATTTTAAACCTCCTGATATGTTTTCTTCTCATATGATTTTCATCACTAATTTTTGGTTGACTGTGGAGAGAGGCCAAGGAGGGAGGATATCATGTGAGTCACACTGCTCAAATGGTCATTTGAAAACATGATCTACTAACTTTCTTTAGACTTTTGGTGATCATTCACTAATTTTTTTAAAAGCTATTACCCCTGTTTGAATTCTTTTTTCTCTCTAAGCAATTGTATTTTATCTTTTAATTGTTAGTGAATTGAAAAAAAGAATATCCAGGCTTTATTTCTCTGATATACTATAAAATTCACTTTGTTTACATTTAATTGGTACTATTTAAAGTATGACTTTAAAACTACCCAACCAGAAGTCCAAAATTTTGTCTCTAAATTGTGTTTTAATACAAATAAACCAACTTCATTTTAGCATTATTTTCGTAAGTATTTTAACAATTTCATGATCTTTAAGAAGTTTATGAATTAGCCAAATGCTTATACTTTTGTTTGTATCTTAAGGTTCTCCTTTCCCTACATTGAACTAAACAAGATATTAGAAGAAAGTGAGAAATGAATAAATAAAATTTAAAATTATTATCTGTTACTTTGTTCCTAGAAATACCAACATTCCCAGATCAATAAATATTCCTGTGGTTTCCTTTCAGGATAGGTTTCAAATCTGGGCTGGTTAAATAATCACAAACTATTATATCTCTAGGTATTGGTCCTTTATCTAATGCTTTTTTTTTTTTTAATTTTAAAGTGACTTCAAGTAGAAAGAGCCCCTAACCAAGAGCCTTTTATTTATCTTACCCAAATAAAATGATAAATGATCAGTCTTTCCACTTGCTTCTGAAGCTATCGCTGGTGAACGAACATCTGAAAATAATAGGGGAATCTGACAGGACTTTGAATCCTGGCAAACAGCTTGCACGGCTTCTAACATTCAGTGTAGCTGTGTGCGTGTGTGTACTTAAATTTAAAAGATTCCAAAAACAAACTGCTTTCAACATTTATACTCCATGGAAGACACGCTTAACTATTTTTATGCCAGTAAAATAAATGAGGGATAAATTCCATTCAACATGTTTTTAAAAAACTGTTCCATCTTTGTAATGCCCTACTTGCATAATTTAAATGATTTAAAATGAACACTGTACCAGATTTTGATAAGTGCTCCATAATATATTTAAAGAATGTGTTTTTCCTAAGCCTCACTTCTCAATCTCTTGTTTTATGGCTATTTCTTTCTTTTTTTCTGTACTTCTTTACTCCAAGTCATGTTGCTTTTCTTCTTCCCTTTTGTAATTTATTTCACTCTTGTCCCCCTTCATAGTTTCCATTTTCTAAGAAGAATTTCAGCATTGCCCCCAGCTAATTTCTTAGTTACCAAAGCATAAAAGTGTTCATTCTTTATTGAATTTATGGGGCAGAGCTATACATGACTTCCATACATATCCCATGAAAATACTTCATTGCATCAATAGTGGATGAACAGACGTTACTGTTAACTGTAATTACCAAATCTGACTTGTCATCACTAGCATGCACTTCCCATTCTATTCCTTTTTAGGCCAGTACTGTGTATGATATTTTTAGGGGTAAAAGAAAGTCATATTAGTTCTAAATTTTTAGTCATTATCAAAAGTAAGTTAGGGCATTTTTAAATTGTAAATGCTATTTTTACTGTTGTTTCTGAAAATAATTTTCTTCATAAAGAAAATAATATTCCACTGGTGCTTACATTTGCTTCCATTCCTGGAAGACATTCTAGCTGATGACATTGACTCAGCTAAGAAATCAGAGGAAGAAGTGATCATAGATATGACTTTCACTCAGTTTATTAGACCCTCTTCGTAGGGATCGGTGACTCTGACAGGAAATATGGTAAAAGGCTAACACCTGACTAGGGAAAATGTTTATTAATACACATCCAGTTCTCAAAAATCATTTTTTAAAAGGAGAAAGAAAAATACCTCAATTTAAAAAGTAGGCAAAAATGTGAAGAGGCAATTCATAAAGAAATACAAATGGTCAATAAACACTTGAAAAAAATATTCAATTTAATTAGTATTCAAAGAAATGCACATTTATAAAGGAATGGTTTTTCTCCTACCCATTTTGCTAGGATTAATATTAGTGATTATATGCAGTGTTGACATAAATGAGGAATATTCTCAGTACCTCTAAAAGAAGCACAATATAGTTGTCTTTCTAAATTAGCCATGCATATTACAAGCTTTAAAAAATGTACATAGAGTCTGCTGCATAAACTTCTCTAAAATGGTATCTTATTTCTGAATTAGGATGATGGAAGATTTTGATTTCTTCCTTTAACTAATGTGTAATATATAAAGTTTCTACAGTGAACATATATTACTGTCATAATAAAAATATAACAAACATGAACAAGTGTGGTATTTTATACATCTCCAACAAATTCATGAAGCAATGGTGTTAAGAAAGCCGAGAAGTTTGCCTTTCAAGTCCTCTTTTCAATCATTTCCAGCAGGAATCTTCCAGATATAAATTGGTATCTAACTTAAAACATTTAACCTTAGTCTAATGATTTCACCAGGAAAAAGATATTAATTAAACTGTTCACTCATTCAACACATATTTTTGAATGCCGCTGAAGCGAGGCACTACAGAGTATACGAAGATAGGTTGAACGTGGGCCCCACCTCCTGGAGTTAGCATTTGGTAAGAAAGAGAAGACGTGTACATATATAATGATAATATGAAAAGAAAATACAAAATGCAATAGACAAAATAGATTAAAAATACTGGAAGAGTTCAAAGGAGAGGGGAACTATGTTCATATGTGGAAGCGTTAGGGTCAGAAAATTTCAGTGAGCAAACTACAACCATATTTTTTTTGTCAGTCTACATAATGCGTACAAATCATCATAGAACCATAGTACTGGAAGGGGCATTGTAATTAAATATTTATTTGCAAAATGATTAGTTTACTTTTTCTATTATAAATATTTGTTGAAAAAAATTAACAGAGAACAAGCCCACTTCTCTCCTTATTCAGATGAAGAACAGGAAGTTTTTTTATTTCCTACTGAACTGAATCCTTTCCCTGGAATTCAAGGCCCTAAACAGTGTAGCTTCCATTTATTCTCTTCAGTTCCCTTAAATGTAGATTATGTCACAACCGGATTAATAAACTGTAACCACAAAATGAACATGTCCCATAATTTCTCCACACTCTCATGTTGCTGCCTCAATTTGAAACTCACAGTGACTATTAAAATTCTGCCAATCATTAAAGACTTATTCCAGGTCTTATCTATAACAGGATTCCATTCCTGGCCTCCTTCCACCAACAAACCTCTCCTGCCTCTGAACAGCAAAGCACAATTGAAGCTTGCAGGATAATCTACTTTCCTCTGCCTTGTTTAACAAACATTTCTGTATTTGTCTCTCTGACTTGATTGTAAATTCCTTAAGGACTACAGTGTGTCTTCTCATTTTTAATAATACTCAGAGCACCTAATACAATAAGTTATTTTTTCTTGATATAATCTTCAAATATTTGTTGATGTGAGGCCCGTAGAGGTTAAGTAACTTGAGGACATACAATTTTCTTTTCTTTTTTAATTAAGTTTATTGGGTAACTTTGGTTAATACAACTATATAATTTTCAGATGTACATTATCATTTGACTTCTGTATATTTTATTGTGTGTTTACCACCCAAAGCCCAGTTTCCTTCAGCTACCATATATTTGATCCCCTTTACCCACTTCACCCTCCCCCTAAACCCTATATTTGACCCTCTTTACCCTGTCTACCTCCCTTCACCTCCCCTACCCCACTAGTAACCACTAGTCTATAGTCCTCTGGTAACCACTAGTCCATTGTCCATGTCCATGAGTCTCTGTTTGTTTGTCCTGCTCATTTGTTGCTTTTAGGCTCATATCCCACACGTAAGTGATATCATTTCAACTTTTTCTGTCTGACTTATTTCGCTTAGCATGATTATCTCGAGGTCCATCCACGTTGTCACAAATGGTGGTATTTCATCTCTTCTTATGGCTGAGTCATATTCCATTGTATATATGTACCACAGCTTCTTTAGCCAATCATCTATCATAGGACACTTTGCTTCCATGTCCTGGCAACTGCAAATAATGCTGCTATAAACATCAGTATGCAAATATCTTTTTGGATATAAGTTTTCAAGTCTTTGAGGTAAATACTCAGTAGAGGGATTGCTGAATCATATGGTAGATCAATTCTTAGTTTTTTGAAGAACCTCCATAATGTTTCGCTTAGTGGCTGTACCAATTTGCAGTACCACCAGCAGTGTATGAGGGTTCCTTTTTCTCTGCATCCTCTCCAACATTTGTTATTACTTGTCCTGTTGATTCTAGCTATTTTAACAGGTGAGGGATCGTATCTCATCGTGGTTTTGATTTGCATTTCCCTAATAGCTAGTGATGTTGAGCATCTTTTCATATATTTGTTGGCCATTTGTATGTCCTCTAAGGAGAAGTAAGTGTCTGTTCAGGTCATCTGCCCATTTTTTGATTGGACCATTTGTTTTTTTGTTATTGAGTTGTATGAGTTCTTTGTATATTTTGGATTTTAAGCCCTTATCGGAGGTGCTGCTTGCAAATATATTTTCCCTTTCAGATGGTCGTCTCTTTACCTTGTTGACAATTTCCTTTGCTGAACAGAAGCTTTTTAGTTTGATGTAGTCCCATTAATTTAGTTTAGCTTTTACTTCCTTTGCTTTTGAGGCCAAATTTATAAAATCCTCCTTAAGTCCAAGGTCCTTGAGTTTAGTTCCTATGTTTTCTTCCATGCATTTTACTGTTTCAGGTCTTATATTTAGGTCCTTAATCCATTTTGAGTTAATTTTGGTGTGTGGTGATAGACAACAATCTAGTTTCATTCTTTTGCAGATCACTTTCAAGTTTTCCCAGCATCATTTATTGAAGAGGCTTTCCTTTCTCCACTGTGTTTTTGTCTTCTTTGTTGAAAATTATTTGCCCATATAAATATGGGTTTACTTTTGGACTCTCAATTCTGTTCCACTGGTTCATGTGTCTGTTTTGCTGCCAAAACCGTGCTGTTTTGATTACTGTTGCTTTGTAGTATAATTTGAAGTTGGGCAGCGTGATCCCTCCAGCCTCATTCTTTTTTCTCAGGATGGCTTTGGCAATTCGGGATCTTTTGTGCTTCCATACAAAGCTGATGATTTTTTGTTCTATTTCTTTGAAAAATGCCGATGAGATTTTGATGGGGATTGCATTAAATGTGTATAATGCTTTAGGTAATATGGTCATTTTAACTATGTTCATTCTTCCAATTTAAAAACATGGAATATCTTTCCATTTCTTTGTATCTTCTTCGATTTCTTTTAATAGGGTCTTATAGTTTTCATTATATAGGTCCTTCATTTGTTTCGTTAAATTTATTCCTAGGTATTTTATTCTTTTTGTTGCAATTGCAAAGGAATTATTTTTTCCACTTTTTTTCTGATACTTCATTATTAGAGTATAGGAAAACTATGGATTTTTGAACATCTATTTTGTATCCAGAGACTTTACTATATTTGCTTATCTTTTCTAGTAGTACTCTTGTGGAGTCTTTAGGGTTTTCTACATAGAGAATCATGTCATCTGCAAATAGTGACAGTTTGACTTCTTTGTTTCCTGTTTGGATGCCTTTTATATCTTTCTCTTATCTGATTGCACTCACCAGGACTTCCAATGTTATACTGAAAAACAGTGGCAATAGTGGACAGCTTTGCTTTGTTCCTGATCTTAGAGGGAAGGTTTTTAGTTTTTCACCATTAAATATAATGTTGGCTGAGGGTTTGTCATAGATGGCCTTTATTATGTGAAGGTACTTTCCTTGTATACCGATTTTGTTAAGTGTTTTGATCATAATTGTATGTTGCATCTTGTTGAAGGCTTTTTCTGCATCTATTAATATGATCATATGATTCTTTTTTTTTAATTTGTTTATTTGGTGTATCACGTTAATTGATTTGTGCATGTTAAACTATCTCTCTGCCTCTGGGATGAAGCTCACTTGATCATGGTGTATAATCTTTTTAATATGTTGCTGTATTCGGTTCGCTAGTATCTCATTTGGGATTTTTGCATCTGTGTTCATGAGAGATATTGATCTGAAGTTTTCTTTTTTTGTGTGTTATCTTTACCAGGTTTTGATAGCAGAGTAATATTGGCCTCATACAATGAGTTGGGAAGTATTGCTTCCTCTTCAATTTTTGGAAGAGTTTGAGGAGAATAGGTATTAAATCTTCATTGAATGTTTGGTAGAATTCACTGGTGAAGCCATCTGGTCTTGGACTTTTACATTTTGGTAGGTTTTTGATGATTGTTTCAATTTCCATACTGCTGATCGATCTATTTAGATTTTCCAGTTCTTCTTGATTCAGTCTAGGAAGATTGTATTTTTCTATGTACTGGTCCGTTTCTTCTATGTTATTAAATTTGGTGTTTTGTACTTTTTCATAGTACTCTTATATGATCCTTTGTATTTCTGCAATGTCAGTCATAATTTTCCCTCTTTCATCCCTGATTTTGCTTATTTGTGTCCTTTCTCTTTTTCTTTAGTGAGTCTAGCCAGAGGTTTGTCAATTTTATTAACCTTCTCAAAGAACCAGCTCTTTGTTACATTTTTTCCTACTTTTTTTTTCCAATTTCATTTAATTCTGCTTTAATTTTGATTATTTCTTTCTTTCTAGAAAAACTTCAGGCTTCATTCATTCTTCCTTTTCTAGTTTTTTAAGATGAAGCATTAGGTTGTTTATTTGGGCTCGTTCTTATTTTTGGAGATAGGCCTGTAATGATATGAACTTTCCTCTTACGACCGCTTTTGCTGTGTCCCAAAAATTTTGAAATGTTGTACTATCCTTTTCGTTCGTTTCTGTGTATCTCTTGATCTCTCTTTTTATTTCTTCTCTGGCCCAGTCATTCTTCAGTAGCATGTTGTTTAATCTCCATGTATTTGTGGTTCTTCCTGATTTCTTTCTGCATTTGATCTCTAATTTCAAAGCATTAGATCAGAGAATATAATTGATATGATTTCAACGCTCTTATATTTGTTGAGGCTATCTCTGTGTCCCAGTATGTGATCAATTCTTGAGAATGTTCCATGTGCACTAGAGAAGAATGTATAAGCAGCTGGTATGGGGTGGAAGGCTCTGTAAATGTCAATTAAAGGATATACAATTTTCTAATGACAAAGTATTGACTGTGAATTGGTATGGAAAAATGGTAGATTCATTTTGGTATTATATCTGAGGGAATCAAATTTCTATAGTACTAAGATAATCACAGGATAACTTGTTCTCACCTATAAAAGGCCCCCAGAACAGGAACTCAGGACAGTAACATGTCAAGACTGAACTGTTATTAGTTGAAATGTCCTCCTCATTCGTCCTCTTCACTTCTTATCCAAAACTAAGGTAGATTTTCATACTTGAAAATTAAAGCATAACTGTTCAATCTATTATTTTTAGACCATAAAAAATTGCATAATTACACTTTGTTCTAACTCCTAACTGTTTTTAAATAACCAATCCTAGTTTAAAAAATTTTTTAAATATAATAATAATTCAGCATTGGTAATTTATTAATAATTAACATTCTACAAGCACCTGTTTGCAACCCTATATCACTCAATAGACTGGCTAAATGAGTGCTCAAGGCAAAGCAGAAGCAAGCCTCAAAGTTACATGTCGACAAACATAACTATCCTTATAAGATAAAAATATATGAAATAAACCTGTATGTTTAAGACAGGAATCAATTTTAATTAGAAAAAATTAAATTAGTTGAACTAAAAATTATTTTATTTATTCAGGTGCTGTGCTACCACATGTTTTAGTCTGTACTGACTTAAAAGAGAAAAATTCCAAAATAGTGAACTAGGTAAAGTGCTTTGCTTAGTTGACTATTCAGCTTAGGCAAGGTAAGATAAATTTGACCAGATTCTGTTCTCTATCAGAGGTGACAGATTTAGCTATTTTCCAATAGTTGGGGAAATTCTTGCTGTCAAATTATTTTACCATAAACCCATTTTTACCCATCTTAAATGTAAACTTTTATGTTTATAAAACCCCTTTTAAGTAATTATGAGAAGGCATAAAATATAGCTAGTGAAGGAAATAATGATAACTCATAAATCTATTCTTATTTTTAAGCACTTCAGGTGTTAACCAAAAACTACAGAATATTTTTTCTTTTCCTATATAGAGCAGTTCTTTATTTTTAATAAAAATCTCACAACTTTTAATGTTTCAACAGCTATATTTAAAGCCACAATCTTTTATCTAAAGACTTGCTTGCACTGGCTGCCAAACAGCTTACTCTCACATTAATCCAATCCCTAGTAGTGGTCACTGCTCAGCTTGTTCTATTGTGGTACCATTACTCAGTTTTGGCCCCAGGCCTGGGGATGCTGGCTACATCAGGAGCTGGGTGCCATCTGAAGCAGAAGAAGGATCTGTTTTCTCCACCAAGGCCAGTCTGATGGTGGTGGTTTCTGTTAGAATGATAATCTCGTAGTAGGTGACATAAATGGTGTGTTCAGGCAGTGTCCAGCTTCTCTATTCCATTTTTCATTAGCTGTTGCTGCGTAATATCCTATTCCAAAACTCAGTAGCTGAAAACAATAACCATTTCTTATTGTTTATGAGTCTGTTGATGGAAACTCATCTGGTCTAGCCTGGGTTTGGCTGATCTCAGCTGGGTTCTCTTGTTTGTTTGCATCAGCTGGCAGATCAGAAGGTTGGCTGGTAATAAGGTGGCTCAAGTAGAACAAGTCATCTCTCCTCTACGTGACTTCTCATCCTTTAACAGGCTACCCTGAACCAGGAGAGCACAGGGTTAAAGACAGAGTGGAAGCCTACAAGGCATCTTATGCTTAGGCTCAGAACTGGCACACAGTCACTTCTACCACACTCTATCGGCCAAAGCAAGTCACAGTCCAGGTCAGAGTCAAAGTTTCACCCCATAATGGGAGAAGTTTCAAAGGCATCACAAAGAGCACATATATATGAGGGTCGATAACTGGGGCCACCAGTAATTTTTCATGGTTGGAAAGATCTCATTCAGCTCCCACCAGTGGTATGTCCCATATCCTCTTCTGGATACCTGTTGCCTCTAGAATTGCTGCTAAGCAACCGCCAATGCAGCTCCATGAGTCCGATCCCTCAGTTAATTCCAGCCACTATCACTTGGAAATTGAAGAGATCCTTTACTTCACTGTCTCTTAGAGATGTAGAAAACTGGGATGTGCATATGCCTGTCCTTTCCTTCTTAGAAACCCAAGACTGTAGTTTGCATACGTCTTGCTAGTTCAGGAGAATCCAACAAGCTTCCAGTCTTCAGAAATCTAAAGAGAAGTTGGTTTTGTCATCAGTCTTCAGAAAGTCTCATCACACACCACGAGAGATATATCTGGAAGCCGAAATAGGGTGAAGACGGACTCTTTGACAGTTCTTTAATTCTTTCTCTTCCAGAAGAACTCCTTTATTTTGCATCTCTTATGGCTTTGCTGATGGCAAAGATTATCAAGCCAATTGAGCCTTCTTCAAGAATGAGTGACCTGAGAAGCTAAGGTATCAGAACCTTTCTCCTTTTGCATCTGGCTTTTGGGAATTTAGTGTATGTGTATGTATATAAACTGTTTGCTCTCTATTCAATAATGTGGATGTGATGTGATAAAAAGTTGCTAGGGGAAGGTATAAGGGACAATTTTAAATGGGATAACTATAGAAGTCCTCTCTAAGGTGGTGATATTAGAGCTAAGACCTGAATGCCAAGAAGGAGCTAGCTCTGTAAATATCAGGGAAAGGGAGCAGCCAGTGCAGAGGCTCTGGGCTGGCAGAGCTAGGCTTGGTCAATGAACATAGAAAGGCCTTCATGCCTGAAAGAGGTGAGCAAAAGAAGACATGGTAAGAGGTGCTGTAGCCTGGGCCTAAGTCCTGAAGGGCCCTCTAAGCCCCAGTAAAAAGTTTATATTTTACTTTATAAAAGTAGAAAAGTATTGGGGGATTTGAGCAGGGGAATACAAACTGAATATTAGTTTAAAAAGATGATTCTGGCTTCTCTGGGATTGCAGCAAGGCACAAGTAGAAATGACCAGTTCTCAGGCTGTTGTATTCAGGCAAGAGATGATGGTGGCTGCAGTGAGAATGGTAGTTGTAGGAGGAAAGAAGTAAACAAATTCAAGACACATTTTTGAGACAAACTTGACGAGACTTACTAAGGGCTGGAGGGAGGGCCAGGGGAAACAGAGAAGCACAGAACAAGCTTATATTCCAAGAATGCGAGAGACCCTAAAAGTCCTATGGACCAACCACGTTTCTATGCCATTTTAATCAATGAAAATTAAATTAAAAGTTGCTTGGTGTTCAATTGCCCATCCTTTAGAGAAAAGGGAAAAAGGAGAACTTCCTATGTAAATGATAGACACACCCATGTGTTGTGAATTGTTTTAGAGTGCCAAGAAACAGTATAAACCTTCCCAAGTGATTCCCTATCACATTGTGGGGGGAGGGATACAGTGACTTAGAATTACATGAGCTTCTCAAGATTAAACAGACTGAAGCAGCAAATTCTGAAAATCAAAGCAAGATTTCCTCACAAAATGTACAAACAATATTAATAGCTCTTCTTGGTCCTTAAAGCTTAACCAAAGTTGCCATAACCCCGAATGACCCCTGTCCAATGACCTTAGATAAACTGAAGAAAGAAGAGGAGACAGTGGGGAAAGTAAAAGGGGATTCCAGAGGAAGAACTTAAGTAAGGGACTTCTTTGCTTTTCTTGAATCATAATTATGAACACAGAGAAACTTACAGATAAACAGAAACGAAGGATAAAATTAAACACTACATTTCGGAGTGTTTTATGGGCTTAGTAAAATAAATCAAACCTAAAAATCCTGTGTTGATCTAAAGTTTAGGCTTCTTTTAGACTTAAGCTCCTTGCATAAGACTTGGCAAAGTACTATTTTTAATAATCCAGTGATATAAATCTTGAATCTTTTTTTAAGTTATGTAAAGACCGTATATACTCACATAGTTCCCTAATAAAACAGGATGTTACTTGAGTGGCTGAGGCCTGTGCCACTACTCAATACAGCATCTTCAGTCATTAAAGTATTTATCTCTGTGTAAAATATAGGGACTTCTATAATGTTATGTTGCAATCAGTGGGGAGAAAAATAGTAGGTCTTGATTTCCTAACATTTCTTTCTTTATTTATTAATCTTTCAATATTTTGGAGGCTGTGGGTTTATTTTGGGAAAAGAGAAGAAGAAAATAACCCTGTTATAAAAAGCTGGTATTTGTGTAATTCTCAAAAATAGTGCATCCTACTAGTGTTCATATGAATAAGACTGAATTTAAAGTAACAATTATGTTTCAAAATCATATACATGCACTCAGAACCATATTTTTGAAAATATTTACAGAGTAAGACATATTCTTTAAATGATCAAAAGTAAATCAAATCTTAGTCCTTTCTGTGTCTTTCATCTTAATGAGTTTTTCCAAGGGTGTGGTTTGCAAAGAGAAAACTCTGGAATAGCTCTTGCCTCTGAGACAAAGAACCTTTTCACTTGATTGTATGCAAAGGGTGTAGAAAAACAAATAGAGTGATCTGATAATTTATATATAAACAGGCACACTTTCAAGAGTGAAAGGAGGCTCTATGAATATTATTATAGGACAATGGTAGAAATGCCCATGTGATGGCCCTAGATTTAAAACATCCAGTAAATCAACAAAACATCAACAGAGGGAAAGAGTATAGTGTAGATACCTTTATATTTAGGATTTATTTTCAAGAATCAGTTATGAATGAATGAAGCCCCTGATCACAGCTCCATTACTGTAAGTTTTTATATGACTATTAATTTGCCACCTTCTCTACAGGGCCTACAACTCCCTCAGTGCTTGTGCTACTGTACTATGTGTCCTACACTTCTAAAATATCTCTCTGGATGCTTACAAGAGTTAACATGCTTCTAAGTGCCTTTTATCAGAGTATAACTTGTGCTCTAAGCAAAACTGAGTGTCCTATTCTAACATCTATTTGTTGCATGTTTAAGGTACTATTATAGTTACTAATACTATTGTCCAATTTTTTTCATGGTTTATCTTGGCATCCATAAAAGTGCCTTAATTAGTAAAACAGGTACTTTCTTATAAAAAAAAGTCAAACCTCAATCCTATATTATGTCATCACATGCTGTGTAAAAATAATGAACTTTTTAAATGAATGTGTGTGTATATTTTTCATAGAAAGCTGAATGGATTGTTGGGCTTAACAAATCCTCATAAAGATAGATTGTTTACTATAAAAAAAGATTGGATAGCATGAACAAGAGAGATCAGATGCTCTGTAATACTAAGGAGAACACATGTCCAAACTGACTTCTTATAAAAAGCGGGGGGGCATTTATAAGTTGCAGCTGACTTTGGTTAATACCTTGGTAATTTACAAGGTTGGAGCATCTGGCCTTGTGTTCTATTTGGAGATGCAAGAGAAAATACAGTCTTTCTTCATCAAATAACCAAGAAACTCTAATGACAGAGCTTTATACACAGTAGGATATATACATACATACATACATACATACATACTACATACATATATAAATACATACATACATACATACATACACACACATATGTTTATTGAGTTCTTTCCACTGTTTTTACTTCTTGGGAAACTACCATTAACAGGACAGATAAGATTTTATGTTGCTTACATGAATTGTGATAGAAAAGTTAATTGAGGTAGAGATATAACTACAAATACTTCCATCAATACCTCTAATTTGACCAGTTGCAGATATGTATAAAAATTCTCCTAGGAGAAAAGAATTCATGGCAAAAATATTTTTTATGTTCTAACTGGAAGACTGGATTTAATTTTTTTAAATAATTATCTCATAATGGCTTAGAAGAGTTAAAAACTTCCTGAAAATGCTGCCTTGTTATGCATTCAACACTCATTTATTCAACAAATATTTATTGAGTGCTACCATGTTCTAGACACTACGGTAGTCATTGAGGTACAGAAGTGAAGAAAATAAATTTTCTCATAAAGCTTATATCCCAAAGGAAGAGATGGATAGTAACTGCAGAAATAGCAAATAATTACATAGTATGTCCGATGGTGACACATGTAATAGAAGAAAGTAAAGCAAGGAAGGAGATAGTGCCAGAGTAGATGCTAAAGGTAAGGCAAGGCATGGGTCAAAGGCCTCACTGAAAAGATAACAGAGCAGAAACCCAAAAGTAAGGGAATAAACATTGGAGACACCTGTGGGAAAGAATATTTCAGACCGAAGGAAAAGTTAATGTTAAAGTCCTAAGTTAGCAATGTGCTTAATGTAGTCAAGGAACACCACAAATGCTAGTAGCACTGAAGTGGAGCAAGCAAAGGGAGAGAAGAAATGATGTCTGAGAGATTGGGCTGCCTCTAATTGCTGCAAAGTAGCCTTCTATTGAAGAAATGCTGGCAAAAGAAAGAGATGTTAATTTGAAGGATATTGGACATTTAGAAAGAACTGCTGTACTCTATTTTAGTCTATTTATCCTATTAAATTCTTTCTAGGCTTTTTATTTCTCATTCTTGTGATAAAAATGTGTCATCTTCAGGCTATGTGTGTAAAATAAGATTTCTAAAATAACTTCACTTTACTGAGATTTTTTAAAAATCTCTTTTTTGGCAAACGATACAACAACCCCTCATTGAAGTGTCATTCAGAGGATAATTTGTGAAAAATGAAGCAAGAATATTTATTCCAATTCTGGAAATCATTCTTTGTTAAGTTACTAGACAAGTGAAAGACTTGATTTTCTGGCTAATTTGCTATATGAAGAAAAACATTTTCTCTTTCTCTCCTGTGTATGTATGTAACTATGTATATGTAATGTTTATACTTCTATTTTTCAAAAATCTATCTCCAGCATGTGAAGAACCTAATTATGTGTCAAATGGTATAAAATATTTTTAAATTCTCTATGTATTGGCAAGCGGATTATGAATTGGTAGGGGAAATATAATGGATTTTTTTTTTCAGAGTTAAGAAAAAGCACTAAAGAAGGGAAGGGAAAAAACCTCTAGAAGCAAATAATATTTCTCTTTTATATATGTTAATCTATATCTGATTCTGCTATCTATTTATACTTACGTTTATAAATTTTTAATTGTACATAAAAAGATGTTTTTCCTGCCCTTATGATTAAAACTTTAAGCATCATAGAGTAATAGTTAAAAGCTTTGAGGTCAGGTAGACCTGAGTTTGAATTTCACCTTTGCCACTTTCAGGTAGGAAACCTAACCTCACTCTAAATGCCTACCATACAGAGAAATTATAAGTATTATCTGAACAAGATGGAACATTCAGAACAGTATCTAATATATAGAAATGCTCAGAAGAGCATAGTAATCGTCGTTTCTCAACTACTCCCTATTCTGTGAGTTCCCATGTTCAGCCAATCACCATTTCCTATTAACCCTTCATCAGAGACTATGATTTCTATCACTCAATCTGTATTTCTAATACAATTAACTAAATCACTCATTTATTAATTCAACCAATATTTCTTAAGCACATGCTCTGAACTCTTCTAGGAAACAAAGACACCAGTGAAAAAGAGATAATTGCTAATAAGCATTCAGTATGCCAATTGCCTTGAATACTAAATTTAGATAAAATATCCCTTCAGTATCTATCACAGTGCCAAACATTGAGGATATTCCAAAATAGCCATAGACTTAGACTTGTAGAATTAGAAAAGAACCTAGAGATAATCCTTCATAAACCCTTTACTTTTAAATAAAAGTTTGTGGCTAAGCATGGCTCAATATTATAAGGTGATGCTTCAAGTAGCATGAACAAAGTAGTTTTGTTTATCACAATAACAGATCTATTTGGTAGATGAGAAACAATGTCATAAGGACTTGATATTGTCCAATGCTAGAAAGATCATTAGAGTTCGAGGTGGGACTGGAAGATATTGGAGTTAATAGATGTGAACTTTAAAATAACTATGAATAACATGTCCAAAACATCAGATGAAAAAATGGAAAACTATTAACAAACACCTAATTATATGAAAAATAATCAAGTGGGAATTCTAAAAGAAAAAAAACCCACCACAATAATTGAAGTTAACTCAATAATGATTATAACAGTAAATTAGACACAGTAGAAGAGAAGATTGGTGAAACTGGAAGAAAAGTCCGTAGAAATAATTAGAAGTTGAAAACCAATGAATAGAAAATAGCCAAAAAGTCATCTGGACAAAATGTATAATTAGAGTCCTAAAAAGAGAGGATATAGAGAGTATGTCAACCGTATATTCGAAGATACAATGGCCAATATTTTTCCAAGACTAATAAAAGACATAAATATTCAAGAAGTCCTATGAAACCAAAGAGGAAACATGCAAAGAAAACCACATCTAGGAACATCATACTAAAGCTGCAGAAAATTAAAAGCATTTGGAGGAATTAAAAACAAAAAAAATTCAAAGGCGTAACATAAGATTTACCACTTACTTCTCAAAAGAACTAATGCAAGACAGAGGCAATGGAATAAAACCTTATTAAATACTTTTAATATTTAAAAGAAATAACTGCTAATACAAAATTCCAAACTCTAAAATTATATTTGAAACCAAAGAGAAAATAAAAGCATATCCAAATAACAAAAGTAATATATTTCATCACCAACACATCTTAACAGAAAATACTAAAGTTTTTCAGACAAAAGGAAAATTATCCTAGATGGCAGCACAAAAATTCAGGAAAAAAGAAACAAATAGAGAAGGTAAACAAGTAGATAAAAATAAATGTATTTTGACTGACAAAACCAAACTTAATGTATTTTTTAGTTAAATATGTGTGTGTGTGTGTGTGTGTGTGTGTGTGTGTGTGTGTGTGTGTGTGTGTGTGTATATAAGGAGGGAGGTAAATAAAGTGTTCAAAGCTCATTGAATTGTTTGAGAGGTAGATAAAGGACTAAATTTTGTGTGATCCTAATAAAGCATTCATGTTTTAATCTCTAGGATATCCAATGAAAAAATAGCAAAATAATATATAATAAATGGAATAACAAAGGGGAAATAGAATTTAGAAATACTTTATTAATCTGAAGAAGACAATAAAAGAATAAGAATAAATGATACAAGAATTGGAAAGAAAGAAATAGAACTCTCATTTTTCATAGATAACATAATTGAAGAGTAAAAATTCAAAAGAATTTTTATATACTACTAGAAGGGATAAGTAAATTCAGCAATGCTATGATCAGTATATAAACATTATTTTTATTTCTATACTGGCAACATATAATTATAAAATAAAATTTTCTTTTTTAAAAACCATTTACAATAGCAATAAACATAAAATATACAGGAATAATTTTAATAAGGTTGTACAACTTCTATACAGAAAACTATAAAACATTATAGAGGTCATCTTAAATACCTAAATAAATAGTGGCATATACCATATATGATTTGATAAATTTGCTATTGTAAATTTCCCACAAACTAATCTATTTCAATGTTATCACAATCAAAATCTCAGAAGTTGTTTTTTAAGTGTGCATCAATCAACAAGCTGTTTTCAAAATGTATATAGAAATGCAAAGAACAAAAAGCAATCTTGAAGATGATGATGAAAGTTGAACTTATACTTGTAAATATCAATTTATTGTAAAACTACAGTAATTAAGATTTTGAGGTATGAGTGCAAAGATAGACAAATAGGCCAGAATAGAGGCTCTAAAGATAAAACCACATATATGCGATTTATGCCAAAGTGGCACGCAGGACGGTGGAAAAGGGAGAGTATCAAAATATATTTTCAATAAATGATGAAGAAATGACTCCATGAGGAAATGACTCCTACATGAACCATATTTTTTAAAAAATTCTTTTCCAACTGGATTATAGATCTAAATATAAACATAAAAATAAGACTTTTAGAGGATAATATAGTAAAACATATTCATTACCTAATAGTAAGCATTTTAAATAGAACACACAAAAAATATACTAATTAAAAAATGAAAATTTTACTTTATATTTAATGTAATTTTTCATTTAAAAATTTTAATCTTTCTAATTAAATTCTCTATATTTCTTACTACACAGTGCTTTGCATGAAATATATATCATTAAAATTTTTATTATCATTTAATCTTTTGCTTTTGTTTAATGATCCTTTCTTTTTTTCTAAAACTTTCCTTTAATTTATGAAATATTTTAAGGGTGTTACAAACTTTTTAAATGCATTATTTATATTCTTGTTTATAAGCTCACCCATCAGACAGCACGCTCCATTTCCATATAATTTTTGCAACAATATTTTGAAAAAAATCTGAAACTAAATCTCTTTTATCCTCATTATTTATAAACCATAGTTAACAAAATTCTAGAATTTGAAAGACTTGAATGAACAGATCACATTGGATGATGTCTGTACTAAAGAAAACTACAGTCCAAAGATGTTCAGTTCTTTCCCTATAGTCACTAACATGGTTAATGTCATGGCCACGTGAGAAGCCAGAGTTTTTCACACCTGGAACAGGGCTTTCTTTTTATGCATGTTTTTTTTTTTCCTGCAAGATGATTTTATTGTCATTCTAATTAGATTCCACCCCTACCCACACCCTGATTCTCATGGGCTTGGGAAGGCCATCCCAGTAGGGACTCTCTATTTTTATACATTTTATCCACTAATAAAAATTCCTAACTACATTGTGGGTATTTGGAAAACAGAAGAACGGTGCCTGATACTTCCACCATTTTGACATACTCTTATGTTTTAATATATATTTGTTATTAGAGGTAATAGTAATATCAATAAAATCAAAATGAATTTTTTTTAAGCATAAAAACAAACATTTTGTTTGGGTTCTAATAACTTGTATTTATAATAGCTGCATAATATGCCAACAATTAGATGTAGTTAATCATTGTCCCACTTTGGAATGTTTAGGTGATTTCCTCTTTTTTACTGTGAAAAATCATAATGAACATATTTGTGAATCTAGAGTGTTCCGTATTTGAGTTTACCTCCTTAAGTTATGTCCCCCCATATTTCTACTTTCTCATTACTCTTGACACACACTACAAAATTCCAAAAACTTTACCATAGCACCAGCAATATAATATTTCAATAGTAAGAAAAGGTCCTTTTTTATTTATACAAATTATTTATGTGATTTATCTTTCATTAATTGAAAATAAAATAAACATTTCCATATGTTTCTGTTTTTCCTCCTTTGTAAGTTTTCTGTTCATATCTTTTTTCTATGTAAATGTATATTTTACTGAGTTTTTTTGCCCTATATATTATCTAACAGTTAGTATCAAGAAGGATATCAATTCTGCATCTGTTACATTTGCTAATATTTTTTCTCAGTTTTTTCTTTAGCCTCTACTACAATTTCCACTACAAAAATTAAAATTATAAAAAATTAAAATCTTTACTAAATCTACCAAGAAGAAAAGGCAACTAATCACTCTTATGGCTAATAGATTTTCCATCTTTTTCTTATTTTAAACAATGATTTAAAGGTGTTTGTGAGTGTTCCTTTTCATTATGAAAATGTCATCCTTTAGTTGTGCCATAGTAGAGTTTATGAAGTTCAATTTCGCCCTTATTTTATGTTATTGTTATGTTTTTTATATTATGATATTTTGTTTTTATATTTTATGTTATATTTTATGTTTTAATATCACAGAGATTCCAGGCAAATGTCTATGGGTAAATCAACTGGCCCCTTGCTAGTAGTAATAACATGAATTTACATTCATAGCTAATTCATTTTATGTGCATCAGGATTGCCAATTTACATATATCACAAGTGGGATGTGCATATAATGTGACTACATTTCTCTATAACTCATCTAATCTTCATGACCCCACTCATTCACTAGGAAGTAGGGTTGAAATACTAAATTAAGCCCAATATGACTCAAATATTAGTCCATCCAATTATGTGGACAGACTGTTAGCATAATCCTAAAGTAAATCTGCAACATTGTCTCATTCTCCTTCCTTTACCTTTCTTCAAGATGGCATTTGATGTGTGGGAGAGAAATGGGAATCACCTCATGGCATTGGAGGAGAGAAGAAATGCAGACTTCATGTCGGTCCTTGGATATTCACTGATTGACCAACCTCTAAAGTTTGTCATTTATTGATTGTGATAATAATAAAAAAAAATTAAAAACCAGTACAACATGGACACCTATGAATACAGACACTGAGTATAAACAGCCAGTACTGTCATATTATACACGCTGAGTGAATCACAGTTCTGCACCTGCTGCTAGTGTCTGATGCTAATAAATCCTTTGTCCATCTCATCTCAGCTTAGTCAGGATCCATTGGCTTCTTCCAGCTGACTTCATGTCTCTCCACTCTGGGATTGAAGATCACTGTCCTGCCTTTGATTCCCTGCACAAACCCCTAGACAGAGGGGGTAGGCTTCCACTACATCATAGCTTTTTCCTTCCAGAGAAGGCATCTTCTCTCCTCCACCTCTTTGCCTGGAACTATAATGATGAATTTTACGTAGGGGAGAAAACCAGCTTACCAATAAGGGAAAAGAGAAAAATAAGAATTCGTTTTAAAATTATATTTTTCTATTTTTGCTAGTCATTTAAAACTTGAATCAAGTATTATATGTGGAAGAGAAAATGAGTCAGTAGAAGTTATCTAACAGTAAGTAGACTACAATAACCTGCATTTGAAAGTAAGGTAGACATTTGTTTTTTTCCTATTCAGCATCTTTCTTCTGGTAGTATCATATGTTTTTTTCTTTTAAGAACCTTCTCTTTCCTACTTTCAGTCTGTGTAGCTTGGATGAAGCTAACAGTAGCTCTCTGATCCTGGCGTGGTCACATGACTTAGGCTTAGCAGTCCCTGAAGGAGGACCTAACTCTTGAGTTTTCCATGATATTAGTCAATGAATTCCCTTTTTGTTTTGGTCAATTTGAATTTAAATTTCCATTAATTATAAAGAAAGACTGCTGACTAATACGGACTGTAATGTTTCTGCTTTATACTACATCATTGCCTAGATTTTAGCCTCTCTTATAGTTTATTTAAATTCTTTCCAGAAGACTAAATTCAGATTTATAAGGAAATTTTTTATATGCCATTGATCCATGTAAAAGAAATGGAATTTCTGTTTATTCTTTCTCAAGAGATATTATTGCAATTGAGTGAAGAATAGTATCTTGCAGGCTGTGTAAACTACATATTAACCTCTGTCAGCCATCTCACTTCAAGTGCCAAAAGGCAATAATTTTTCACTGCTTCAAACATGAATGCAAGAGTAGGGATTGAAATTCTACCATTAGCCAAAATAATAAACTATAATATTTTAAATATGGTAGTAAATATAAATTACATTTAAAATATATAATGGCAGGCTGATCAATGACTGGAAAGCCTTTAGTAATATTTGCTTACAAATGATTTTAAATTTTTATTCTAGAGTATTTTTATATATTCCTAGAAGATTATGGGCCAACTTATTAACTTTTAACAGCAACTACAGCCTTTAACCATTACAAAAATTGCCTTTGTCTAGATTAGCGTTTTTATAAATTCTGCAAAAATAAAGATTTTATTTTTAATAATACAACCATAAAGACATCTGGTGCCTCCAGATCATAAACACAATTACCAGCAAAATGGTAGGGTACTGGAGTATCTTGGAAATAATTATATTTGTCTTTAAAATATATCATGCTTTCTACCTTTGGAGTTTTTTTTTTTTTTTTTTTTTTTTTTTTTTTTGGTGGGGGTGGCCAGAGATAGTCTAGTTGCATTATTACCAAAATTTTTTAGACAAGCTCAATGCAATTCATTATGTAATTGTAACATGTACATTATGTATCAAACCATGTACACTCTGTTTTGAAAATTAGATATGCTAGACCTGTTTCAAAGTCTACTCTGTGCAAAACAATTCTAAGTAGTCTCATTAAGAATAAAAATAGAAAGTTTTCATAGCTCCTTAGTGCTATTTATATTTTCAAAAGATAGCAAAAGAAATAAAAGTTTTAATAAAATGAAGACTATGCTATCATCAAAATTTTAATATGAGAAAGCTAGCTAGCATTATAAAAATAAACTAAGTTTGAAAATTAGCCTTTTATTATTTCAAGTAATATATAACTATTACTATATTTTATGTATAATATATGACATATACTTGTATATTATATATGATATGTTATATATTACTTGAAATAATATTATACATTATATATACTTGGACTAAATACTGAGTGTCTATATTCATTAAGAAAGCAACACATTGCTTTCTTCTTACTCCATGTAATTCACTCAGCAGTGTATAATAAACAATAGCTCATATTTTTCTTTAATAAAAATTGACTCAGAGTTGGAACTTTCTTTTCATGAATAATTGATATAAACAGCCCTTCATGACTTACAAGTTACACTTTATTAGAGCAGCAAAATTAACACTACTTCAAATTTTAAGTTTTCTTTAAAAGAAAAAGAATTTGGAAAATATAATAAAATATAGCATTTTTATTTTTGTGGGGTTTTTGTGTGTGTGTGTGTTAAACATGATCCTGAAACTTTTAATAAAAATAAATCCACACAATTGGTTTTTATCCAAGCCAAAATGTTACATTAAACAAATCATTTCAAGTAAAACTTATTTGCCCACACTGTTTAGCATAAATGTAAAGAGAAAATCTTTATCTGCTTGTCTAAAATGTTGTTGACAGCATTTTTTTTATCTACTGAAATTTTTCCAATGTAACCCAAGCCTCTCTGACTTACACAAAGCTATCTGATAATGCATCAAGAGTACAAATATGGGAATCACCCTACACCAACCTGATTACCCCTTTCTGTTTAATCTCTTTTGTAATATTGTCCCATCCTTTTTAGTTTGTTGTACAAGAATCACCTTCTGAGCAAATGACAATGAATTTATTTTGCATTTCCAATATTCTGTATTCCCAGATCTATTTCAATACTTATTAAAGGAATGAAAAGGTTGATAGGTGAACAAAAAATGAAGAGTCTAGGTTTATACTCTTGGCTCTGTCAACTTATATGTCTCTGACATTAGATAAACCACCTAAGCTCTCTGGATCTCAGCTTTCTAAACTGTAAAGTGATAGAGTTGGATTAGATAATATCTTAGCTGTTCCAGACCTATGGATCCCCAAAAGGACCACAGCCAAACAGACACTTTTGGGGCAAACAATCCTAAAACATATACTCTATTCTAATGTTTCCTAGCTGTATGAAAATGAAACTCCCTGAATTTAACATTTATTTTCTACCCTATTTAAAATCCAGTAATATCTTCTATAATACCTTTTTTTTTCCCTCACATCTGTGTGATGCCAGTAATAAATAAATTGAATATGTTTGTGAGCTTTGGTAATGCATACTCCGTTCAGGTTTCTATATCTTTAATATCTCCCTTAGAGATTGCAGATAATATGGATTCAATACCTATTTATTAAGTAAATGGTTAAAGAATGCTCATCTTTAACCTTTTTTCTTATCTATTTTATAATGTCTTAACTTTGCATTTTCCTTTTTCAATTTATATTGCCAATTCCAACTAAACAAGGCTCCAACATGCTGAATCCATATCTCTATTAGTAATATAAAAATTTAAGTTTAAATGCAGATAATTATTGACTCTTGAGCCTTGCAAATAATTATAATTTACTTTCCTAAATCAAGCATACCAATGTAGGATGAATAATTATATTTTGGTGTCTAATTCTTGCTTTAGCGTAATTGAGCCTACACACATCTGCTACTCACAGATGAAATTATAGAAAATGATTAAAAATAAAAGTAAGGAAATTTAAAAAAATGATCTGAGAAGAAAATCAAGCATGAGAATTAAGACATTGGCATTTTCCTTTTAAAATTGAAAAACATAAAATATGTATAGTGAAGAGAAAAGGATACTACAGGAAAAAATTATCTCTCTGAGAAAGAATATAAAAAAAATGTTTCTTGAGTCCAACTTTAAAAATCTAGGCAATTAGAAATTAACCTATTGGAACTGGCTGTCTTATCCCAATTTTTTCCATATTTCTTCTTTTGTATCGAAGCAACAAGAGGAAGTGAAAATGTTTTGGACTATGAGTAGAGAATAATTTGGTAATGCTTCTAAATATTGGCGTTCAAATGGAATAGAAAAAATACACTAGAATATGCCGTTAATGAAACTACCGACTAACTGAGAAAAGAATGAGACAGAAGACCTTGAGAAACATGAACTTTCAGGGTATGTGGAGAAGTTTGAAGCACATGACCTCAAAGTCAGGGGTGTAGTTGAATAATAATGCTTTGGACATATTTAAAAAACCGAGATTTGAGAGGAGGCAATTTTGTGAATAGCAGGTTAAAATATAAGAAATTCAGAGCCTGGCTGGTGATAGAGAAGTAAAAAGAGAGAGAGAGTGTGTGGAAGACACCTCACATTAACAACAGTTTGAATGTGGCAGCCTGCTTACATCATGGAAATAGATACAGAGTGAAGAAATGGGAAAGAATTCATCCTAAGAAACACAGGTGGCAACACAATAGAGTTTTAGAGGACAAAAGTCACCAAAACAATTTTGTGGAAATATCATAGTTCTGATGGGAATTTAGAGGACCTGGTTTTGAGAGTCTCAGTCCAAAATCAAAATAATTGAGTGACCATAAGAAAATCTAGAATCATTAAGTGATATACATTTCAGATTTCATTTACTCAGTTCTGAGCCAGGCACAAGCAGAAATGGGAACAATGAGAGAGGGAACACAGGAATGATTGAGGGTCGAATGTGTCCTCAGGGAGCTTATATTCTAAAGGAATAAAAAAATGTGACGAGAGCTTTCTTGTTCTGAATAGAAAGATATGAGTGTTAACTAGCACACTGTGAGTCTTAAATAAAGAAACAGTTCATTCTCCCTTTGGGGAGCAGAAAAGAAATGTTTTAAACTGGTTTAAAATATGGCATAAGCAAATGCTGAGAAGTAATAAAATGCACAGTCGTTTCATGGGCTAGTGAGCAGATTGATGTTAACCTAAGTGTAGGGAGTTGTGCATGTGACTCTGAAAAGTGGGCAGAGGTCAGGACTCATCATCCTTTATTCTTTTGGTAAATGCCTGCAACTACAAAATTTTTAATTAAAATTATTAATTAAAATTATTAATCTGATCTGTTAATCTCAAAAATATCACACTTCCTGATTTTAAACTATATTACAAAGGCTATGGTAATTAAAACATTATGGTACTGGAATAAAAATAACCACATAGACCAGCGGAACAGAATAAGGAACCCAGATATAAACCCCTTCATATATGTTCAACTAATACTTGACAAAGGAGTCAAGGGCACTCAATGGGGAAAGGATAGTGTCTTCAACAAATAGTGCCAGGAAAACTGAATAACCACATGCAGAAAAATGAAATTGGACCCCTATTTTATACCATTCACAAAAATTAACTTGAAATGGATTAGAGACTTAAACATAAGACCTGATACCCCTAGAAGAAAACTCCTAGAAGAAAACATAGGAAAGAAGCTCCTTGACATAAGCCTTTGCAATGACACCAAATACACAAATATCAAGTTCAAGAAAAATTTTAACACAAAATAAATTTACAAAGAAAATAAATAAAAATGAATATTAAATGACCACAAAAAAGAAACTATAAGTCAGCAAAAGCAACCAACTTTAAAAATCTCTCTTGCCTCTTAAAATGTAAAGCACAAGTAGAATTCACTGGCTAGAAGATAATGAAGCAAATAGTTTTTTGAGAGTGAAAAAAGTGATAACACATTTATATAGCTAAGAATAGAACTGGCAGTACCTAAGATAAAATTAAAAGGACTATAAATCTTTATCCTTCAGGGTATACTGCTGGGATTAGGAAGAAAATTACTTGTGATTTATACTTATTGTTTTGAGATTTCTAAGGGTGTTTTTTCTTTTTACTCCTTATACCCGCTTTGCCCAACCTTACTATGGCATTTGAAGGATACATTCTATAAAATAAATTTATCACATGAGTCTGATCTATGTTCAGTGTCTCAGTAACATATTCCTTATTAATACATAATATCAAAGTACAGCTTGTTGTGAAAACATTTTTGAGTCCCAAATCACCACTATTTCAAAGCAAACAGCCACAGCAAGTGGAAGAAAATGTAGTCAGCTGTGAATGTGTAGTGAGATGTTTCATCAGCCCAGTGAAACAGTGGGCTCTGCTGAGAAGGCACCATGTTTATAAAATACAATAGCCAAGAAACATCTGTGTAGGCAGGTTATATATAGACAAAGCATAGCATAGCAGTATTCCAAGAATACAATGAGAAAAATAGATGCTTTCTCTGCGGTCACCTATTAAGAGACCTTAAGCTCCATCTCTAAAGAAAATGGTGCTGAAAAGAAACAATGATCTAGATAGATGTGTAATGAAAATAAAAGTTTAATTTAAAAAAGTATTTCAGCTTTTACTGTCTACTTTTGTTGTTTATATTGTTCAAATTCACTGGTTAATCACCCAATTCTATAGGCAGCTTTGAGTTATAAATGGACATAAACTAATATAAAGAGAAAAATGAATCTCTTGGTGAAATTTTGAGATTTGTGGGATCTGAATATGTGTGTGTGTGTGTGTGTGTGTGTGTGTGTGTATTTAATGTTTCATTATAAACCTCTTGAGTTTGAGTTTCCAAGTAGGCAAATTGTAAAGCTGGTCTTGGTGAGAAGGTGATAATCTAAAACAACGAGAGGAGCAGAATGGGAGTAGATTAACAATAATATAGAATAAATCCATGACCTGTAATTATTTGCATTTCCTGTCCTTAACTTTCTGATCTTGATTCTTTAACCACCTAAAGGAAATTCTGAAGAAGATGATGATAAATGAAGGGAAAGCTGCTGTCAGCACATATTCTGATTCCATCTGTTTATTATACAGTCTTATGCTCACATCTTTTACCTGGCTGGACTGTGCCCCACCAATACAATATCTGTGAACCTCATTTCTGACCTCAAACTTCTCCTCAGCCATTCTGGTCAACTTTGATTCCTTACGAAGAACAGAGATACATTTTATATTATTAAATCCTAACACCTCTGTGAGTTGTCAAAGTGGTTATTTGACCTGTCCTGTGCTACACAGAGAGTCAGCAGAACAGAGTTCAGCCTGAGCTGTGGGAGTTTGAGAAATCACTTACTTTCTTTGTGCCTCAATTTACTCATCTATAAAAATGAGACAAACATAGAACCTCCCTCAAAGGGTTGTTGTGAGGTTTAAGTTAGTTAATTCATATAAAGTGCTTAGAGCTGTGACTGGTATATAATAGATGCTAAATAAATATGAGCTATTTGTACTCAATTTAGAGTTAAATCTAATTTTAAATACCAGTTCCCTGGGAACTTGCTAGCTGTGTACCCTGGGATAATCCCTTCATTTATACTATCCTCAGTTTCCTCATTGGTAATATAGAGATTTATGAAAAAATCAAAAACAGATCTTACAGAGGTGTCGTGAAGATTTAGTGGGATAAAAGTGTCATGGCTCTTTGCAATCTATAAGGACTAAAAATTGACCAAGGTAGTTGAGAAGTTTTGGTATCAGAAGTCAAGTATATGTACACGTGCTAACCTATCTACACATGGTGTTCACGGACTCTGACTCTGGGAGTATGTTCCAGACTAGTATGGTAATAAGTGAATGCAGAACTAACTGATCCTAACCCATCAGGCTAACAAAGCTGTTCCTACCATGAAAAATGAAAACATAAAAAATTATACCTCTGAAAAAGTTACACATTGACAATAACATTGTATTTCAATATGAGCATCATTCCCACTTGTGTGATAATACTGTAATCAAATATTGAGAAAAGCTAATGAAATACTACAAAATGTCAACTGTAAAATTAATTTTAGTGGGACGAATTTGAGAAGTAGAAAGAGAGGTTGATCAGGAGTAAAGCCATCCTGATAATTAGCGATTAAAATGGTCTTGCTGAGTACAACTGATGCCATATAGAGGTCATCGACTAGCATTCTAAATTATCTTGAATCGAAAAGTGAATAACGTTCAAAAATCAGTGGAGAAACTAGACTTTCACCTAGCCAACATAAGCAACGATGGATTACACTGATGACAAACACTTTCTTCAAGTCTCCAAATGCTTGACAATTGTGACAAGCAGAGGCAGAAATGAGTAAAAAGTTGAGGAGGAAACACAGCTTTACATCTGGCAATAGGGCAGATATGGTTTTCTTATAAACCAGGCAGAAAATGAAAGTCTTACCCCAAGGACAGTGGCATTTTTTCCTCAGGGTAAGTGATCACCCCAGGATTGGGTCCAGACAAAGACATCCATGACTGTATCTAGCAATACCTGGGCAGGTCTTTGTTCCACAGTCCTTTTGTCAAGGGCTCTGACTCAGTCATCCTTTGATTCCTTGCAGTGTTCTGGCCTATTTTGCACGTTGTCATCAGTAAATAATTTGTGATGAATGAATTTTTGTACATGTCTGACCCAGTAATTTATTAAGACTATACATGGAAAAAAATCATGTATTCTATTTTTTTATTTTCATTATAATGTATATAAATAGTAAACATAATTGTAGACAATTGTTAAAATTTAATTGAAAGAGCTTTATTTATATTCTTGAGAAGTTACTTTATTATCGTAACACATTATTGACCTCTCATTGACTAGCAAAATTGTGAAACAAGATAGTTTATAACAATTATAAGTAATAAAACAAACAGCAAAGGTATATAAGTTGACCATTTTCCTGTGCCTAAGTTTTATCTAAAAACAGAAATTATTTATCAAGGGTCTTATATTCTTATTTAGCTTTGCCACTGACTTGCCAATTGCTCTAGGCTAATATTTTCTATACATAGTGCAACAGAATTGGCAATTACATTAAATGTGATAATACATGGGATTGTACATCGTATAGTCTTAACCTGGATGTATGACATGCTCACTGTAGACAGATGCTAGGAAAGGGACAATGACCATTTTTCCTGGATGCCTTAATTACAGTTGTAGAAAACCCCATTGGTTAGAGAATTAGAACTGTAGCCAAATCCTTAATCTTACACTTACTAACCTCGGAGAGTTATTCACCTGAGTGCCAGATTCCTTATATGTAAAACAGAGATAATTCATTTATATCTCCTTTGATTAGTTCAAAAAAATAAAAAAGAAAACGTTAAATCAGTGCCTGGCACATGGAATATGCTTATCTGTGAGCTTTTTCTAGTCCTCTTTCTCCCTGTTCTTCCTTCTGCTCTTTTATCAACAGATCCTGAATGGAAGATGAGGACAATGAAGTTACTTGGGAAAGAGAGCCGAAACTACCATGATGATGGAAGGAACAGCAACAACTAGGTCTCATTCATGGTTTTTCTAATGCCTTCCCAAAAGGGAATTTAGTCTTATACTTTCTTTCTTATACTTTCTTTCTCACCTTGTTAGGTAAGGTGGCTCGTTTTGATACAGCAAAGACCAGAGTGTTAATTCTAGTCAAGTTTGACTAGCTGTGAAACACTGAATATTTCCCTTAAATATTACTCTAGGATTTAATTCCTTTAACATTAATAAGTCTAACAATTTTACGGGTGTCGAATAAGGGCTAAGAAGTCGGGCAAGAAATAACTAAGGCAATAAACGGGAAAAGTATGCCTTCTACTTTCTAACAAAGCCTATGGAAGAAGAAAGAGAGAGGTCAAGTCTGATACTCATCCTTAATTAAATCGTAAAATACATCCTTAATTAAGCCCTTAATTCCAACTAAACCTCTTGATACACTGACAACTATAGAGCACCATCTAGTTTTGGCCATTAGAACTACAACTGAGTCTTCTGATTTCCTGAGATCTGTGAAGTAAATTCTCTGAGGAACCAGGACAGATAAACACACTTTTTAGTGTTTTAAAATTTTTAATTATTAAAATTCTAATTATAGCCATTGATTTCCTATTCCTTTAGAAAAATAACCATGCTTTTCTAAAGCTGATATTCATTTGACATATTAGAGTTTCTTATGAATAAATAAATGATCCATGGTTAAATATGAATATAATATAGATCATTATAACAAAGTTTTATGTATATTTAAGAAAATGTCAGTGCTTCTGTTATGAACTTATTTTTTTCCAGAGCTTAAGAATCAGTTGCATAAATTTGCAATGCATGTAATCTTGGTGTATAATGAACTCAAGTATATCTTAGAAACAAATTGTTAATAAAATCAGTGTTTTATAAAAAGAACTAGATTTCATTTAACCTTAAATTTTAATTTCAAAAATATATCTTAATCTTGAGTGAAATATTGTTATGGTTCTCTGAAAATATTTTAAAATAAAGAATGCTTTTGCTCTATTCACTTTTTCTTGCCTTAGAGATTACTTTATATATTTCAGCTAATAATATATGCTCCCATTTTAGGTCAACTTAAATTATTTACCAGTTGGGTTTATTGTGCATATGTAACTAGTTAGAAATAATTTAAATGAGTGGAATAAAATTTTTTCAAGAAGGAGTTTTTAAAGAATGAGAATACAGATTGATTTAGTTAGTATGTAGTCCATTTGTAAAAAAGATACCCTTTGAGTATGGCACCTCACCAAGATATTTATGTTATGTTATATCTATATAAGCTTTTAAAATGCTCATTAGCTACCATGAGAATTATCACCTGTAGTCTGACAAAAATCTTTCAAAAAGTTCACATAGAAAAAAATATGATGAGTCTCAATGCTCAAAATCATAATACTTTGAATTTATATAGATTTGTGGTATCTCAAAACTCTATTTAATAAGTCACCTGTTTAAAAAGAAAGAATAATTTCTCTGACAGAACAATATTCTTTATGTGTGAGACCACTTTAACTTCTATCGTTTCTATTCAGTTATTTATTCTATCTGTAATTTAAACTATTGAGATATCATTGTTCAATGGATATTGGGAGAAGTGAAGCCTTAGTGTTCAAGCTATGTAGCTTTGAAGATTTCCAGAAGCTGAAACATCACCAGGTAAAACTGAACCTGAACAGAGGCAAAATAAACCATCCCTTCAATGTAGTCACTTCTACCACACCCTAATCAATTTGTCCTATGCCTCCTGACGTAACCACACCCTGCTCTAAAGAGGATTCAACATGTTAGTCAGTTATTCTTAAATGATCACCTTTATTTAGGTGCCAGCCTTTCAAGGTCATATCATACTGTTAGTTTCCATAGAAACCATATTTCCAATTTCTGAAATATTGTTTAGGGTCCTAATTCAAAGCATGCATTATTGAGTCAGTTTGGGGTAAAAAAGCACACATATCAGACAATCAGGAAGTAAATACAAAAATTAAAGAAAAAGCCTTCTATAAGGGATTTAGAAAAAATTCTCATTTTTTTGTATTTCTAATGATTCTAAGGAATATATTCTTGAAGCACTCATTACACCGATGTGTTATAGTTCATGTATTATATTATAGGAATAAAATTTAAAATAATCTTTAGGCAGTTATATAAGACAGTTTCTGAATTGTACAAAAACATAAGATGAGAGCAATTCTATTTTAAAGAAAAGAATATTTACAAATTAAATTATATTTTCAAAAATAATATATTGGATAATTCTTTGCAAATTAAAATAGATGTTTGTTATTTCTAAATTAGTTAACATATAGTCATTGACATTTCATTTTTTTAAGACAATAAGGGGATGCATCAATAGAGAACCAAATGCACAAACACATCATAGAACTTTGATCAATTATCTAAGTTGTTTTTCTTGCGATCATGAATAAGCTTACAACATCTGACCAAAAAGACTCTTAAAACAAGTATGTTTTGGGAACTTCTTTTGCTTTGTATTTTTTAAGTTGGATCATGTCTCTGGTTATTGCTGGAAAGAGTTTTTCTCTAATCCTAAATTTCTCCAGGGATGGCAAATTTCTATTAGTTAAAAATGTTAATTGCTAATGATATCTTGAAACTAAAGGTGTTTCGTGACAAATGTTTGAGTTTTATAATAATATAACTATTCAAGTTTTGAGTTATATGAAATCTTGTTATTTAGTGTCGATTTGTTATCGGAAGGTTACCAGACAGTGAGAAGAGGAAGAGAGGAAAACAAGAAAGAAGAATTGGCTAAAGTACAGAGCTATAAGTGATTCCATGGCCAACCTGAGCAGCAAATCGTGGCTGACAGTATGGGTAGAACGCTGGCATGGCAGAATGAAATACAACATCTTACATCTGAGAAATATGACAGCTCCGTTGTGTCAGTTTCCTGTTGGTTTCTATTTCTTCCTATCACATAAAATTGGTAACGTCACAGAGCTATCATATTTAATCAAATATTTTCTGTACTAGGTTTATATTTTCCATGAAAATTAAGTCCAAGGAACATCAAAATTAAACCCAAAATGCTATGATTAATGGAAAAAATCAAATCTATCAAGTGAAATTTAATTTTTGCATGCTTTAAATTCCCTTTGTATCTATTGTAACATTCAGGAGTTCTAGAATTTAGGCTTACCTAACAATTACAAAAAGATTGGTCACATGTTCATATCATCTTCAAGAATTTTCAGTCCATTCCTCTATCACTTTAAGGCTAGAGTCCACATTTTCTCATTTTGTTCTGTAATAAATTTATGCAGCAGATAGAGATTTCTGTTAATTACTGGATACGATACAAAGCATTCAAATTAATATATGTACTAATGTATACTATTAAAGAATGTAGAGCAATTACGGTTTCTTTTGTCTGCCACAGTATAAGCTGAAGATAGTGTAGTAGACATTTATATACTTTTTGGCAGTCTAACATATGAATTCCTTTACCATGTTTGGGAATTCTCACCACATAAAGCTGAACCCTTCCCCCACTGTAAAAGCTGAAAGTATGAGATACTCCTTTTCTCAGCTAAGTGTACAATGTGAGCTGCAGTAGTGTGTTTACCAGGCTATTTCTGTTGTGTGATTTAGTCACTGTTTCTTGTATAGTTTCAAAGAAGTGGAGTGAGATACTCAGTATTTGTTTAATAAAACCATTTTCTGCTTAAATCAAGTGGAATTAGTTTCATTTGCTGAATAATAGAGCAAAAGAAGAGGCATGGTTGCAAACCATAATTCATTATGGGAAAGAACAGCCCAGGTGGAACTGAGAACAGTGAAGAGTGAGCTTATATTAATTGATAGAACTTCAGGATCTCACAGCATCAAATTATTTACTAGGTTACCTGAGATGAAATACCCATTGAAGATAAGGCTTTGGGGAATTAAGTGGCCAAATCCCTGGAGCAGTATGAAGGGCATGAAGAATAAAAGGACTATGGGGAGGGATGGTTATTTCTAATAGCAGCATAAAGTTTATACAAAAAAAAAAAAAAAAGAAAAAACAATGACAAGGTCAAAGCAGATGACCGAGAATAGTTCTGCTTCACATTTACAGAGCAATTTTATGCATTTGTCTGATTTTGTTCTCTGGACATACATTTCCCTCAAGGAAATTCACAATGGGAAGGGTGCCTGATAGAGCATTAATATTGACTTTTCACAAAATGTTCAACTTGAATTTGGCATTATTTTCCCTTATATTGGAAAGAATCAAACAGATACCATTAAATGACAATTAAATCCAGCATAGGTGAGGAAGTAAAAACACATCTAACCCTTAAGTGTGTTCAAATATCCAGGTCCGAGTAAGTGTATTATGTTACTAAGTTAGGCAAGTTAAGGTCTTAAGGCAGGTATCAGTCCTTGAAAATGCAGAGTAGGGTAAATGTTAGGAACAATCAGAGTGAGTAGAAAGCTGAATACAAGTACACAGGATTTGAAGACTGGAGGAAGTCAACCAAACTGCAAAGATTAGCCTCAATGAGAGGAGTGAGTGCTTAAAGTAGGCTCAAGCAAGACTCAAGCAAGCACTGACACCAGACAATTTAATTTCGAATGCAAGGTAAGTAGCAAGGGAATCTAGTTATCTAATTCAGAAGTTAGCAGAATCTCTACCCTTTGACATTTCCTAGGAAAGGAAGACTTAATAATTAACTGAGTCTGTGAAGCCTCAACCACTGGCTTGGGTTCAAGTGGTACCTCAAGAGCCTGTGTTAGTTAAGATAACAAGAGAACTAAAATAACTATATATAGTTATATATAGATATGAAAGTGGGCACCCAGCTTGATAATCTAGGCCTATATAGAAGCTAAGTAGGAAATACAGGATTTAATATTACCCAGTATTAGGTATTAAATTGTGCTATCATAGGTAACTGATAGCACATAAGTCTCAGAGCAGCACAGGAGTTATTGTAGTGCAAATTCTTGATATAGGAAACAAGGCTGTTTCCAAGCCTCAGATAACAAAATTCTCCTCCTATACTGGAAAATCTTACTCTCATTGATATTGATATTGATTTTAAAAATCACATGACATCAGTGACTAAAAAGACAACAAAACAAGAAAAAGATTTTAAAACTACCTCAGAGTAATTCTTGAAGATTTTGTCATCATATTTCAGAGACCTGAGGAAATGGGCGTGCTGTAGAAGAACAGAGATAAGTAAATGTAGCCTCAATTTTTAAAAAAGAAAAATAGATAAATTGTTAAAAAATTAAAATGTAGATTAAAAATAAAAGTATTGATCTTATATCCCACATATGAGTGAGATCTTATGGTTCTCAACTTTTTCTATTTGATTTATTTCACTTAGCATGGCAATCTCAAGATCCATCCATGTTGTCACAAATGGCAGTATTTCATCTTTTTTTATGACTAAGTAATATTCCATGTATAAAACTGAAAGCAACAAATAAACAAGACAGAGACTCATAGATATAGACAGGGATGGTAATAATAGAATAAGCTACGTATGGATGGGGCCAAGGAGTATATGGGACATCCCTGTACCTTCCCCTCATTTTTGCTGTGAACCTAAAACTGCTCCCCCAAAAAAGTCTTAATAAAAAAACAATTTTAACTAAATGGAAAAAAAATAGAAGTAGACTTTGCTCCGTGGAAAAAAAGTCCATTTGAATCATGAAGTAGAGGAATTGTTAACTTTGGGGAAACAAAGTAGTAAATATTACATGAATTAATGAGTCCCTTAGATAAGATATGCCAAGATAATATCATTTCCTTTTTTAAAAAATAAGATTTCTAAACTGATGGTAGATAAAGTAAAAACTAAATGTGTCGTGTACCTTGAATTGAGTCAAAGCATTTGATTCAAACCTTTCTTGATAGTCCCATAGAAAAGATGATGAAAGTTGATTGAGTAGTAATATCAACAGTGTAAATTGTTTGAAAAGAGGTTATACATTGAATATAAAGTTGAAATATACTTTTTTCTGACTACCCATGTCTTCAAATATCAAGGACATTATTTAACTTTTTCTAAAAAATTTAACTTAGGTCAGGAGAGGAGGTAGGTCTATGAGGGAGCTAATGAAATGAATTAAAAAGTATACATATATATGTGTAAAATCATCAAATAACTTCATATTTTTCTATTTTAAAAATAATTTTTACATCTTCATCACAGTTATTTCTGTTAAGTAGGCTTTGATGGGGGAGAATCAGATGGAATCAAAATTTTTATCTTGCTTTGGCCTGCATTTCATGGCACCCTGTGTTCTTTTTGTTAGAAGTGTTACAATAGATAACACTTTTTCCAACATCCTGAATTTCTCTTCTGAAAACAGGACCACCTGGAGGATATCTGCTTTCTCTTTTTACAGGTTCTGATAAGAATGAACTTTAATGACACTTTCTCTATTTCTGTGGATGATTTTTGTGACCCAGTTGCTCCTCTTGCTTTGATGTATGGACATTCATCTTGAGTAGCACACTCACAATGAAGAATCTTTGATGCATGGGTCATTCTGAAACTTTTACCCATTAATCATAGTTCATGCAGACAAGTAAAAGTCAGATATGGAATGAAACTCCATAAGTTTCCCACTTATCTTTCTGACAAGAGTCTAGCTGTTTACCAGTGAATGTTGGGTGGGAGCCTAAATTGAAATGAAGCTGGAAAAGATTTTGTATGACGGTCAGAGATTTAGCCAATTTAGTCAGAGATTTAGGTCCTAGGTATGTGCCTGTTGGTGGGGGGAAACATGCAGCCATAAAGTTTCACAAGTCTCTGTGAGTCATATTGATCTGTATTTTCTGGGGTCCCAGGATGGACACGACTTTAAATATGCAGCTCTTCTCTTAGGTTTCCATTTTTCTATTTGCTCCATGTGACTGGTTTTCTACTTACTCATGTGCTACGCTTGCTTTCCAATCCCCTAAAAGGTGGACCTGCCCCCAAGGAACTGTCTTTTGGTCTCCTGTTTCCCACTGACCAACCCTCTGCTTTGATTACCTTTTCTAACCTCTTGTTTCTTACCATCTCCTTTATGAGAATGAATCCTAAATCCAATTTTTATCCCTGACCTCTTTCTCATTATCCAAATGTACAATTTAAATTGCCTGGGGTGGTTGACAGAGCATCTAACCTAATATTTCCAGAAATTATGCTTTACTCTCATACTCTCAATTCTCAGAAATGAAAGAAAGAAAGAAAGAAAGAAAGAAAGAAAGAAAGAAAGAAAGAAAAAAAGAAAGAAAGAAATCTTGCTTCTCTAAAAACGTAGGGCTAATCATGTTACTTTTCTGCTTATAATTTGAATGGCTTCCAAAAGTTTGTCTACTTTCATATAAAATCCTTGTCTGATGTCTTGACAGCACCCCTCCCCCACCTTTTGATTTCATCCTCCACCATTCACACCCGACATGAATGAGGGTGGTTTCTGGATCACTGCTTCCAAGTCCCTGGGCACTTGTTACAATTTGCATTTCTGCGGACCAGTCTACCTCCTAAAGCAAAATCTCTAGGATTGGAGGCTTGGAATTTTCAAGTTTAAAAACCTTATATACTCTAAAGTTTTAAGACTATTGTCCAAATTCTGACTAAACTGACTATTTGCTGATTTTCAAATATGTCCTATGCATTCTTGCCTCTTTTCATTTGTTTATGTCTCACCCCCTTCCTGGAATGCCCTTGTCCTTCCAATTTCTACCTATTTAAACCCAACCCATCCTCTGAGAAGTATACATATCACATGCCAGGCTCGTTGTAGATGTCCCTAATAAATAAATGATTCTCTTTCTTGGCAAGTTCTGCAACTTCTCTAAGCCACAATCTTTCAATGTCCAAGAATTGTTTTGAGCTAAATAATCCTTAAGGTAATGTTTATCTTCTAAATGGTTATTCTTATTTTTATGTCTCTTTTTGGTGCTTATCACAATATGCCTAATGTTATTATTTGTATACTACGTCTTTTCACTTCATACTATAAGAAACGTAAGAGTGCAGACTACATCTGTTCCTATCTACTCCCTGCTTTGCAACATGCTTGCCACAAAGGTGATATTCAATAAATAATTGATCCATTGAATTGACTTAAAGTAAGTAAATGGATATTTAATCTTTTACTATGCTTTTATATCCTGGGTTTTCCTGCCTTGACTATAATAATTCAGGCATATGTACATAATTTACATTAAGCATGAATATGAGATTACTTCTAAAAAATTAAATCACTTAGAATTTGTTAATTAAGTACTACAGTGTTGATGGCATTCATTGTTGTATTAACAAAAAAGAATGTGAAGTGTGAGACATGGAAATCAATATTCCATTAGAAGAAGCGACATTTTCAAGTTACCTTCAGAAGTGTTTTGATAGTTCAATGTGTTTATGACACTAGTGGTTCCTTAACATGCATAATAAATCAACTGCAATACTATTTTATCAAAGAAAAAGCTTTACAGTTGACACCTGAACAACAGGGGGGTTTGGGGGTTAAGGGTGCCGACCCATGTGGTTGAAAATTTACATGTAACTTTTGATCACCCAGAAACCTAAATTGTCCCTTGGTGTGTATGGGAAATTGGTTCCAGGACTCTGTGCAAATACAAAAATTCAATGATGCCCAAGTTCCCATATAAAATGGCATAGTAACGTGCAGTGTCAGCCCTCTGCATCTGTGAACTCCTCTCAACCACAGATCACAAACAGTACAAGTATTTATTTTTTAAAATCCTTATAAGTGGACCAGTGTAGTTCAAACCCATGTTGTTCAAGGACTAACAGTATTTGAAGTAAGTCAACACATGTAAGTTAATTACATTGAGTTCTGAAATGCAAAAATTCCAAAAGAGATTATGTTTTATACTTAAGTATTTTAAGAAATGCATCTGAAATTCAGCCTGCAGATTCAGAGACTGTCAAGAGATTTGGCCATTTCTGGGTATACACAGATATATGTGGATATATTTTCTGATAATGAGTAAATATTTTCACTGTAATAATTCGAGAAAGAATTAATTAAATAAATTGTACCAGGGAGAAAGATGATTAAGTATAAGGAGGAACTTGATAGCACTATGAAGTCTAATTTATAAAGTCTTAGAAATAACATTCAACAAAGAAAGTATATAGGCTCATCATAAAAGATGAAAAGATTGTTCTTTTCAGTTTGTTTTATGCAAAGGAATCACAAACACACACCACCTATACCATGTGTACAGATATAAAATAGGGCTTACAGATAAAGAAATAGTACAGAGCACATAAATCACTGAGAAATCATCATTTCATGGCTTAGGCCAGGCATAGTGTGCATGCACCATGCCTAACAGTCCAGAAGAGATGCTCCTCCTCTAAGTTCTCCAGATTTATAGGGTAGATTTATTTACATTTATCTGACAATGTAACAGTGAAAATTGTTTAAGTAATGGCTTTCTTAAAGAAGGATAACCACTGAAAGCCAATGGTTGGTATCAACATGTCCTTCAGTTGTACTAACTCTGACCTGCAGAAACTATGGTCTCATAAGCCACAGAAAAGGGAGGAAATAAGCCTCTAGGACCATTCAATTTTATCTTTCAACAGTCAGGCTCTTGGGGATTCCATAGATCTACATACCTCCATCAGCTTCAAATGGCTCCAGGTTGTAGTATTTTCCGCAGTGTCCTTGGGAGTATGGCAGTTCCGCAGCACAGTGTGGGAGGGAGGCACAATTTCAGATCCTAGATCAGACTTTCAGTGCTAGCCAAGATGGAGTAGCTCAGTACACTTATCTCTCTCACTGATTAAAACCAGAAACTGTACAAAATACAAAAAGAAGCTACCCAAGGAGTCTGAAAAGTAAATAATAGCAGATTGGAGAAGAAAGTCAAGAGTCGAAGAATTGTTAGTTTAGTGAAGATGAGTTTCCTGGTTTTTCTTCTTTTTTTTCTTTCTTTCTTCCTTTTTTTTCTCTCATTATCTTTTTTTTTTTTTGTCTCCTGCTCTCCCCGCCCCCACCTGCCTTCTGAGACCAGCACTATTTGCAGAACTACATTGCCATTACTGTGAAATATACGATAATGAAGAACTTCACATCACTAAGGAGTGATATGTCTGTGGTGATGGCAGTCACTTAAAACCCTGAGAATACGGGTAGAGAAACTAAAGGGCAAAACAGGCACTTATTGTGCAAAGAATAGAGGGCGAAACTCTCTATTCTCTTGAAACTTCACACTGAGAGTACTCTAGTCACACACCACTGTACAACAGCTAAAACTCTGAGTGAATCCAAGCTTTTTGACCAGAGGAAGCAGAGATCTCTGGGAACTGGAGAATATGGAACAAATTTCAGAGTAGAAAGAGGAACTGACACAACTTGCCCACTCACTCCCAAAACTGAGCATGCGTAAGACACAGCACAGAAGAGTAGCAAAGGCTTTGAGAACTAAATTATAAGATAAATCACCATCCATGTCCCACACTAACATTTGAGTGATTCAGACATGTGGCAGACACAAAGAGCACAGCAAAAACTTTACAACTGAACTTACAGTGTGTACAGAAAATGAGTCAGGACTTCGATCACCTGTGAAAAACAAGAATTTAACAGGATTCAGTTTCAATGACAGATGTTCAAAATGTCCAGGATATAATGAAAAATTATTTGACATGTAAAAAAATATGATACATTTTCAAGGGAAAAGATAATCAACAGATAAAAACTTCAAGATGTTGGCATTATCAAGCAAAATTTTACAGTAGGAATTATAACCATGCTCACTGAGGTAAAGCTGAACATGCTTGAGATGAATAGAAAGCTAGAAGTTCTTGAAATAACTAATTTTGTGAATTTTCCCTCTGTGCTTAGAAATATACGTATTTTGCATTTGTTGGTTATCATGTTCTGCATATGTCCAGTAGGTCAAGTGTGCTAACTATATTCTTTAAACTTTCTATATTATTATTGACTTTTTTTGACTGCATTTTACAGCAATTTCTTAGAGAGACTTGGTGATTATAGATACTGTTTATGTCACCTTGTGACTTGCCAATTCTTTATAAATTTTAAATTCTATTATTAAGTGTATACTAACAATATTTGATATCTTGTTTAGAAATTGAACATTTATCATTAGGAAGTTTCTTTATCTTTAGTAAATATTTTGGCATTAAAGTCTATATACTAATATATATTATATCACAGATATTATAGTAAATATTTAGAAGTGAACACAACAAAAATATGCAAAACCCTCATACGAGTGAAAATCTAAACATTTTAAAATATATAAAAGTAGATTAGAAACTTGAACATATAGAAAATAGAAAAATTTCTATATATCACCAATAAATTTTATTTTCTGGAGTTAATTTTAAGTCATCAATTTAAAAATTTATCTAGAAACCAAAACATTCAAGAATATCTAGAATAATCCTGCACAAGGAAATCAATAAGGGATATATTAATTTGCTAAAACAGCCATAACAAAGTATCACAAATTGAGTGATTTAAACAGTAGAAATCTATTGTCTCACAGTTCTGGAGGCTACAAGTACAAAATCAAGGTGTCAGCAGGGTTGGTTCTTTCTGAGGTCTATAAGGGAAGAATCTATTCCAGGTCTCTCTCCTTGGCTTATAGACAACTGTCTTCTCCCTATGTCTCTTCACATCATCTTTTCTCTATGTCTGCTTCTGTAGCCAAATTTCCTGTTTCTATAAGGATACCAGTCATATTGGATTAGGACCTAAGCTAATGATTTCATTTTAGCTTAATACCTCTGTAAAGACCCTGTCTCTAAATAAGGCCATATTCTGAGGTCCTGGGAATTAGGCTTCAACATATGAATTTTGGGGAGGCACAATTCAACCCATAACAGGTAGGAACTACCATTGTTCCTACCATTGTATGTTATTAAAATATACCACAAAGTTAGTGTGATACTGATGAACAGACACTTTTACAATAGAATAGCAACTACAGAAATAGACTCAAATACATAAGAAAATTTAGTGTATAAAAAAATGGCATCTCAAATCACAAAGGAAACAATAGTCTTTTTAATAAATGATACTGGAACAGCTGATAAAATTGGACTTGCATCTTATACCATATACCAGAATAAACTACAAAAAGATCTGAGATCGAAATGTAAAAATAAAAACCATATAACTACTAGAGGAAAACATGGGTGAATTCTTTTATTACCAGGGCATGGGGAAAACCTAATTCTGACTTAAAAAAAGATCGATTAATTCAGCACATAGGATTTTGTAAAATTTACTTGGCAAAAAAACACAACAAACAAAGTAAAAAGACAACAGACTGGGAGAAAAATTATTGCACATAGATTACAGTTTGAAGAGTTTTCTAAATATATAAAAAACTTTTAAAAATTGATGAGTATTAACTAAACTTATTGTTATAATCATTTCACAATGTATACATATATTAAATCATTCTGTTGTAGGCCTAAAAGTAATACAATGTTAGATATCAATTATATCTCAATTTTAAAAAGTCAATGGGGAAAAAAGACCAAGCAGAAAGAAAATGGATACCAAACCAAATCAAACAAAATCCAAATAAATCTCAGAAAAAAAAATTACGACTTTAAACACATGAAAATGCTCACCTTAGTCATATTAACAGAAATGCTAATAAAAATCATATTTATATATTCTCACATATCAGATTGGCAAACATTCAAAAGCTTGACTACTCATTTTGTTAATGAAGCACGCATTTATTGCTGGTGGGACTGCAAAATGGCACATATTCTCTGGAAGGGATTGTTATTATTTAACAAAAAATGTATATGAATTTATTTTTTGACCCCGAAAGCTTTATTTTGGAAATTTGTTGTGAAGATTAATTACCTCCTACAAACATATAACAACATATATACAAGGTTATTCATCATAGCATTATTTGCAAATGAATGAATAGTAACGCCATTAACTTGTTGAGAATTAAGGAGATTTCTGAGAGAAAATGATGAGTTTGGATTCAAATATGTAATCTTGAGATGCTCCAAATAAAATATCCATAGTATATGTCTAGAAGGCCATGGAGACTCTTGAGGAGATTGGCTGCACAATGCTTGGTGCCCTGCACTAAACTTCAGAGTGTTAAAAATATGACTGTAATTTCACTTTTGCCTTTCAAATCTTATGTAAAATTTCTTTTGTGCCAACACTAATCTAGAACTACAAAGATTAGGGGATTCTAGGAGATGTGACCCCAGTCTAACAAAGTCAACACCGTCCAAGTCCACACATGGTAAACTGAGCCTCTGAAGATTTCAGTTAGTTATGCAAAGGCCCACTGCAAGTCGGCTGTATGCTATTTTATTCTATAGCTGGCATTCTTTCTAATATATCACACTCAAGTTTTTATCCAGGAATGGCTATAGATACTTCGGGGACAAAAAGAAAAACCTGTATATGGAGATACTTTTTCTGTGTACAATCATGAATACACACAGAATGTACACATTTATTGTGATTCCATGCCACAATTCCATGTCTACCTAAGTGTAGGTAGACACTTAGCAAAATATATGATATATGTGGTTGGAAACGCTGACCATTAGAATGCCGAAAAGCTAGTTGCTGCTCAGACAGAGAGAAACTTGTTGCTATTTTTGCTCTTTGTTCCGGGAGCCACCATTGAGATATGAGGATGAGGCATTGTCTTTGTCTGTTTGGGCTGCAATAACAAAGTACCACAGACCGAGTGGCTTATAAATAATAAACATTAATTTCTCAAAGTTCTGGAGGCTGGATGTCCAAGATCAGGGTGCTGGCATGGTCAGGCGAGGTCCCCTTCTGTCTTGAAGACTTTTCATTATACCCTAGCATGGTGTAAGGGACTAAGGGTTTCTGTGTGATCTATTGTAAAAGTACTTATCCTTTTCTTGAGAGCTCCACCATCATGACCTAATCACCCCAAAGGCCCCACCTCCTAACACTATATCACATTGGGCATTAAGATTCCAATATGTGCATTTCAGGGGGATGGTATAAACCTTCAGATCATAGCAGATATAGTGGAATGATTGCCAAACATTGTTAGCATAGGGAAGCCATTAATGGAGGTACATACTTATTCGTAAGTGTTTGGATGGACAGGATTTCTAGATGACAACATATTATATCTGTTAATCTACTTTGATATAGAGAAACTTGCAATTATGTTGGAAATAAACACTTCTGCAAGATGAATTAATGGGCACACAAAATGCTACTAAAGGATATAGTCAGGATCAGCTTTATAGGAATATGATCACATGGGCCCATATACAGAAAGACCCCATGCTTGATTTAATGCTCTATTGTCATTGTCTTGGAATTTTTAATAATTGTATATTAAATTGCTTGAGTTTGAATTCAAAAACTGCATTTTTGAATTCTGTAAGTGAAGTCCAATGGGATAAAGGAACATATGCATGATCAAAGGAGATAAATGAAAAAAATTAAAAAGCTTTATACTTTAGTAACTTTAGTAGCATTTTTTCCCTGCTTTTAGTACAAGGAGCTCCTCATTTTCAATTTTCCCTGGGTCTTGCAAATTATGCAGCCAGTTCAGAGTACAATGGTAACATAGAACTAGCCCTCTCCAAAATGAATAAAATAGATATCTGAAATACGTGTTAACACTAATATCGGCAGTTAGGCATCAATAGTTAAAAGACCACACTGTCATAAAGAAGGTCAGTGCTTTTCATTTAGCAAAATGGGTTTGTTTATAGGATTGAACCATAGAATATTAATACATCTATGATGTATTATTAAGGAAAACCTGGAGATATGATGTGGAGCACTAACCTTTTGACGTGTTTAGAGGCAAACATCACTTGTGCCATAGTCAGAGGTGGAATAAGGGGATAGATAGATGGATATAGGTCTGAATAAAAGGCAGTGATTGAAATGCCTTGGAGTTTGGAATTTGGAGACTTCCAACCTGGCCTTTACGGCAACTAAATAAAGCAGGAAGGTCAGGCAAGTGTGCCTGGAAGATAGCATATGGCTCAGAGAATAAAAAAAGTGGCAGCTGCGGTACCCCCAGAAAAGGCAAAATGGAGCAGATGGGCATGTGACAGAAGTAGGAGGGTATAGTAAAAAATGGGCAGCAAGGCTGCTGGCTGGCCCAGGCCCAGGATGTGTGGGAGTAACAAGCTGCATAGCATATCACAGCGAGAGGTAATATTCCCTTTTACAAGTAGGTTCAGAAAGAACAGAGTAAAAGCTGAAGAGACTATGAGGTAAAGAAAAGACCAAATATATTCATAAACAGGCATATACTATACAAAGAAATTTATCTAAATAAATGGCTCCACAAAATTGAGGTACAATATAATTTTTTATTATTAAAATAGTTAAATCTCTAATGTATCAGCAATAAGTTTAATCTCATCCTCTTGAGGCATTCCCCATCTACCCCATATATCAATTATCCAATAATCCCAGGGACATACTCATTCTGAGAAGGTTCAATACTACTTTTAACCATGGACAGCCAGGCTGAGAGAGCTAGTGACATACACAACTCCATTGCCTTTTTTTTTTTTTTTTTTTTTTTTTTAAATCATGCAATGTTGTCTTTGGAGACTGGTGTGGTTTAGATTCAGGGTCTTGTCCATTGCCTCAAAAACGCTCTTGTTGGTTCAGGGCTACGAAGTCACAGTGGTGTTACTGCAGACTAAAAGGGTCCACTTGCCTGCATGCATCCAAGCCAAGTAAGACATGAACAGAAAACTGCAGCATAGAAAACAAAGATTTATTTAAAGAACTGGAGCCAAGCCTGGAGACACAGATGAGCTAGTGCCTTCAAAAACCTGGCTCCTCGATGGCGTCTGGCAGCTAGGTTATATAAGGAAAAAAATCATTAATCATGGTTATTATGGGAATTGGGGTCATGGGCTCTACTGACTGGTCGGGGCTAGGGCAGGGGTCAGTGATCATGGCATGAGATCTTGATGTCAGTCATGGCATTGTTCTGTCCAGTTTTCAGGGGATGCTCTCTGTGGGACCATTCTGCTTTCATGGTTCTGGAGCTGAAATGTAACTGAGGCCAAGGTTTTATCTTTGTTTGACTAAAACAATTTAAAGTTTGGTTATTGTATTTTGGTCATGATGGACCTGAAGCGTTATTAAATGAGTTTGTTGCTGACCAAAACCTAATGTCCTAAGGGCTTAATGATTAAAAGGAGTGGACATACAGTATATGTGTAGGTAGGAGGATGTGGTGGAAAGAATGCATGTGAGTCATAGTTCTATCAGGTTAAACAAAGCTAGCCTGGGTTAAAGCAAAATACATGCTAAAGAAATAAAGTTCTTGTGTGGCTACAGTGATGCCACAAACTGGGAGCCAAGGTGGCCTATCTTTTTAATTAACTTTTCTTTGCTCAGTTCTTATTCTCCAAAACCTAACCATGTGATGGGGACAGAAGACACTTTTCTGACCTAGTCATTGTAAATTCTCACATAAAGCTTGGGAACCAACTCTGATGATATTATTTTGGGGACTAAATTTTCCTAAGATGGCTGTACTTGAAAGGTTTCATGCTTTTCCTTGAAACCTGAAACCTAATGGAAATCACTACGGTAGTCCACACAGTCAAGTTTCCCAATGTCACGTCTCATGGAACAGTGTTGGGGACTGATTTGCTTTCCTTCTAGAAGGCCTTGAATTCTCCTCCCCAATTATCAACTTTTGCATACCAGGTCCTTTAGGAAGGGACAGAACCAATCAAATGATAAAAGGTTCTATTGTACCTTTTCCGTGCTCATCACTAGTGAGTCTACTGTTCTGATGCTATGTAAGTAAGGGACATTCTCAGTGATTCTTCATAGACCAAATATCTGTTCGAGAGTGACCTCTGTCTTGACTCTTTGAAGTTGCCAGAGGAAGCAGCAACCTCTCATTAAAATATATGTGTTTACATGTTCATGTCTAATTTTTCTGCCATACCAGTCACCATATTTTTCGCAAATGAAATCTACCATACATAGAGGTGATTGAAGACTAGTTTGTGTGTTTGTAGTTTTCTAGAGTGGTTGTTTCATTTATTCATTTGGTAAGAATTTCTGGATAACTTCCTATGTGCCAATACTGAGGATAGAGATAACTAACATAATGTCAGGCCTAGAGACTCAAGTGGAAGAAATCAATAGGTTAAATAGATTATTTTAATACAACACAGTAAGAGCATATGCTAGCTAATGAGTACAGTACTGTGCAATTATAAAAAGGTTGAATTAATCAGGCCTTCTTTGTTGTTGCAAAGACAGAAGTTCCCTCAGAATGTCTTATATCACGTGGAGTTTATTAAAAGACTATAAGTGGAAAAAAGAAAAAGAGAAATCTTGATCATGTGTCTTGGCCTCCTGGAAATCTAGGAAATGGCCCCAAACCAGACCCTAGAGGAAGAACTGAAATCTTCTTTGGTAGGGCTCGGTTTCATGGACTTCAGGAATGTAGAAAGTCATTTAGGATCCAGTCAATACCATCATCAATTCCTCCACAGTAGAAATTTTTGATCCCTTACCTTACCTATTGCTGCTGATTAAATTGTCACTTACTTTATTTCTGAGTTATAGCTTGTATTTCTTTCTACCTTCTCCTGGTTTTTGGTAAGTCACTGCTTCTACCTTGTAACTTTTATTGCCAGATGATAGCTACTATCTTCTTTCTATATATCTTTCTCCTTCTGCTCTGTTTGCTAACTGGCCAACTCTTTTTCTTTTTATGAATTCAAAACTTCCTGAGTTTACATTCTGTTTACCTTCATTGTTACTGTTGGACAATGTTATTCCACCTGCCGACCTTATTTCCTTCTGTCCAATCCACAGACCAGCTGCCCTCCTCTTTTTCAGTGTAATCACCTGGCCAAGAAAGCAGAATCACACAGGGTATAACATGGCCAATCATGTGTTCTCATATTCCTCGAAACGAAGGATTATGAGCAAATTCATCTTCAAAGGGCCTGTGGGCATGAGAGGCACTTGGAGGCTTGGTTTGCCCAAGACAAATTTTTTTATTTATACAACATGCGAGTTACCAATCACAAAATTCTGTTTGAAATATAGTAGCTGTATTGGGGTGTTACGATACCCTTAGAAGGTGATGCGTAAAAGTTTTGAGGCTTCTATCTTATAGATTCTAAGCTCTCAATCTAACACCACAGATTTTTATGTGAGTCCCAGTGTTATAATTTATGGTTAATCAGGTACTGTCCTCTGCTCTCTGGTTTTATGTGCCTACCACACACTCATAAATATGTAAATAATTGGGGAAGCTTGTAAAATGTTTTAGCATAAATATTACAACAGGCTACACCAAGTCATAATTTTAGTAGTCAATTTATAAATGTTTTTATAATTATCTTATTAGTAAAGCAAAATAACAATTATTGATGTAGTTTTCTAAGCCAATTTTTTAAATTGTTTTATTTTTACAAAAATCTTACAAAATCAATTTGAACATATATTAGATCATCTGAATCATTTGAAGCATCTGATAAATGAATACTATCTTGCAGTTTATATTTCCTGTCCCATTTGCATCCAGTGAAGATCAGATGACATCAAACTGAATGTATGAAAGTAACTTATTGGTTGAGATAGAAAAATGTGATATAGAATTGAATGATCTCATGACATATGATAATTCAGACTTACCAAACAGAATAACTCTTTTATTACATGATGTTATATTCACATTGTGAACAAATAATTTTAAGAATCTTACCTGTGTACATGCCACTTTGTAATACTTCACTGGCAGAAAATATGCAATGATAAATTGTTCTATTATCAATTCCAGCAAGAATTGGATTACAAAACCATTTAATGCATACTTCAATAATGTCGATATATTATTTGCAAGTGAAGAAGAAAATGCATACAATTATCAGATGACTCCACTTTAAACTGCCATGGAAGGATTAGTCACTAGCAGAGATTTAGTTAAGCTTAAAGTCTTATCATACTTAATCAGCAAACAAAGACTTGAACTTAATACCGTTTTGTACCACACACTTATGGGAACAGACATTTTTCTAGATTTGTGTTATTGAAATCAAAATCCAAAAATAGATGAATTATATAACCAGGCATGGGAATACATCTTCTTACTATTAAGCTTAAGACTTGGAGATTTTGTTTCAGCAAAATACCATTATGAATCACGTTAAAATGTTATTGAGGATGAAGAAGTACAAATTAGTAGTCATGGGGACTTAGAGTACAGCATAGATTATATAATCAATATTATTGTAATGGTTGTGTGTAGTGCCAGATGGATGCTAGGGTAATTGAGGGGATGACTTCATGGATTGTATAAATATCCAAATTTTTAAAAAATTAAATAAAAAGAAAAATATGACAATAGGAGAAAAATGATGGATTAGGTTTGAGGATCTAATGTATAATAACATGGTGACTATAGTGGATAATACTATATTGGATAATTTAAATTTTCTAGGAAAGTAGAAGTTAAGTATCTCATCAAAAAAAAGATAGAAATGTGAAGTGATGAATGTATTAATGTACATGATATCAAATCATCGCACTGTACATTTTAAATACATCACAATTTTATTTGTCAATTATACCTCAATAAAGCTGCAAAAAAAACATTTGTTTTGCTTGAATTTTAGTTTTTATTTGTTTTAAAGTTATATGAGGTCTATAAGTTCAAGGCATTTACATACAATTTTATATTTTTACTTATTCAAATAGCATTATGAAAATAACTTAGGTCAACATTGGATTTCCCCAAGATGTTTCCCACTTTAAAAGAGATCTATCCATATATTCAAGTTTGAGGAAACAATGGCTAATCATGTAAAAGATGAAGAATTTTACTCAAATTTCAAAGCAGAGATCTACTTTGAAGAAAAGAGCAGTCAGAAGGAGAGAGAAGGATCAAACCCAGATGCTTAGCAGGAGTTTTATGAAGTGGGAGCAGAGTACTTAAAAATGCAATAAGGAGATAGGAAAGGCGAGGGAGGGGCTGTTAAAGAGGGGGTGATGCTTAGCAGGAAAAGCCAGCCTGTCCGCCTGTCAGTAAAGTTTCTGGAAAGGAGATAGTGAGGGAGAAAGAGAAAGAGGAGAGAATTGTTTTCTCACCTGCAAGGAGGATCCAAGAAAGTTTTAACTTTGGGGGAGAGGGTCCTTCTTAAGAAAAAGAATACAAAATTATGAAAACGAAGTTAGACTCAAAAGTAAATTTTAATTCAGAATAAGACAAAAATTTAGAAAATTTAAATAGCTGACAAATACCACACACATCAAAATATCCATCCCTGCCTTCCCCCCGCCCCCTCCTCCCAAATCATCCAGACTGGATTCTAAATCCATACTTTCAAAACTTGCATCTCCTCTACTACCAACAATTTCTGGTGTTGGATGCTATGAGATTTTTTTTTTTTTTCCTGTGGGCACCAGGTCCGGCTGAATTCAAGGTCTGGCTGGTTCAAGGACTGGCTGTGACCTAGGCCCACGGCTAGGAATAGGACCCCGGATTTAGAATGTTACATTAGTATAGTAGGGCACCTGCAAATAAAATATGTAAACATAACTTCAGCTTATTGTATCACGCATGTGTGGCTGAATGCCACCATTGTACTCTGATATGTGTGGAGTCATGCAGTCTCCTGAAGAGCAGAAGGGGAGAGCAGAAAGGGGAGAGGAAGAAGTGCATGCAATACCTTGCTCCCCGCAATAGAACCGCGCTCTGCACTATAACGTTGGTGCCTGCTGTTTCATTCTCACGTCGGCCTTTTGTGCATTCTTCCAAGTGGGCGTCTCATCATCGAACCTTCCCTTCTTGATCAGTTCGGTACTGACACTATCACAATACAGACCTCTGGTTTTGGTTTTCGTGTCATGGTGATATGAATGAAAAGGGGACTATGTTATAAATCTGACAAGTTCAAGGACCAAAAGTAACCTCACAGGGTGATCTGATCATAAATTCCTAACTGGGAAGGTCATAGTGGGCAGTCATGCCCCAGGCATATAACTTTTTTAGTAAAAGATTTATCTTTGTCTTAAGCCAGTCATGTCCATCGATTTTGTGCATCTAGGTTAACAAATCTTTGAAATAACCAGGTAAAGAAAGCACATAATCTTGTTAACTATCCTGTAATCCAATCCCAGCCTTGCTTTCTCCTACCTTCATGTAATCTTACTTGGTTCCCTCCTTAATTCCAAATGCATAAAAGAAACTGCAAAACTGTCACTTTGAAGAACTTGAGATCTTGCTTCCTGATTATTGTTGTCAGTCTTGGTGCAAATAAACTCTTATAAAAATGCACTATAGGTTTAGACATTTATGTTGACAGATTATTACACCAGCCAAAAGAAACTTGAGGGTACAGAAAAGTTTTTTCCTTCCCTACAACACACCAACCTCAAGTATGGAGTCACCATACTCCTGTAGACTGGCTATAAATCTAGGTTTCCTACAACTTCCTTGATAATTTGCTAGAATGGGTCACAGAACTCATAAAGGCACTTATGTTCACATTTATAATGAAAGACACAACTCAGGTACAGCCAAATGGAACAGGACCATAGGACAAGGTATGGAGGAATGAAGTCCATAGAGCTTCCATGCTCTTTCTATGCACACCACTTCCCAGCACTTCTGTTCAGAAATGTTGCGAAATCAGACCAGCAAGAAACCAAGCACTACTCTGAGAGCTAGAGAAGTCAGGTATATATTATGCCGGCAGTCTCAGAAGAGTTAGTGCTCTTAAGATCTGGGCCCCGAGCTCAGGGGCAATTTTGCTTTTATAGAGCTTATCTGGGCTGTTATAGTTGGCATGGGCTGATTGGTTGATTTGTTCTCAGGAGGTTACAGACCATGGGAGTTTCTATGGGCTACAGGCAGTTACAGAGCATGAGATTTTCAGACAGGAACTTAAGCAATATATCTGTTATTTAGACAGAACAATCTAAGGGGAGGGTGAGTCTTCAGTTGATCTCCAGATAACTCTGCCCTTGGGCCTATGCAGCAAGTTTGTCTACAGAAGGAGAACAAAGAGCTGATTATAAGGTTAGCCATTTGAGTGGAAAATTCCTCTTCACTTCGATGTGTTCATCCTAGAAGTTCATCAAACCTTGTACAAGAGTTTTTATAGATTTAATCTCTGGGCTGTCCGCTCCACATTCCATCTTCCCTAGGCCATTGAGAGAGGCTGAAAGGTCCAACCCTTTAATCACTGGATCTTTCTAGTAACCAGTGCTATCCTGAGGCTATCTAGGGGCCCCACCCTGTACCTCATTACTATCAACTCAGGTGTGATCTAAAGAGCTCATTATGAATAACAAAAGACACTCCTAATACTCAAAAAATTTCAAGGATTTTAGAAGCTTTGTGCCAAGAATCAGGGACAAAAACAAAATATATTTCTTCTTATATTATAATAGGAATAATGGTCAATAAAAGTATTCCTGGAAGCCATTCCTATATCTAGATACCTAGCAATAACTTAACTATACATGAGATAAGTATAAGTCACATAAATATATTCCATTAATCCCAAAATAAATGGAACCCTAATCCTATTTATCCAGAGCTGGATCCTCAGAATGCCTGTGGCTACTCAAAAGACACTTGAACGGGAACAGAAAAAATAAAAAAAGGAGACATAGTTTGCCACCCCAAAATATGCCTCTTTGGTATATTGATTATTTTAAGCTGGTTAACTTTAAGAAACAGCAGGCATGAGAAAAGCTCAGAAAACCAACCAAGTAAGTTACCCTTTGTAAAGAATACTTATATTTGTCAGAGTAATCTCCATTTGTAAGGGTGTTTTCCCTCACTATACCAGGCCTGACTTCACTATTGATGGAGAAGGCCCCGTCTCAAATCTGCATAACAATCTTACCATTGTTTACCTTTACCGTGCTTTTCCTGTTAACCTCCCATAACTGACTCTCCATCTCCAATATCTTTTTTTGTCAGTAGCTGAAGCTAGTATTTAAGGCAATGGCTTCTGCCATTTTGTTGAGTTACTCAGTGATCCTGGATCTTTCTCATGTATACAAGAGAGATTTAACCTTTTAACTAATTAACCTGTTTTTGTATTGCTAATACGTCTTGTGTTAATTTGTCTATTAGTCTAGCCAGAAAAACTTGAAGGGTAGATGATAATTTTTCTTCCTTGACAGTTTTGGTAAGCCAACCAAGAGAACACTGAGGGGTAGAGAATTTTTTCCTCCCTGACATATTCATGTGATGGCAAGATAGTCTAAATGGAAAAGACATTGCTGTCAAAAGATCAAAGTGAAAATACATTACTTTAAAAAACTTTCAAAAAACCTAGGATTGTGTGAATACATTGCTAGGGCCTCTTTCAGGGACCATGGAAAATGCCAGTGCAAGTGGGTCATTGAAGTTTAAGCTTCATTAGCATCATTGTAAAACTGCCTTTGCAGATATGTGAAAGAATATGAGAATACAGTCTAAAAAGGGCTTTAAACAAGTTTAATTGCCCTAATTATCCTGTGGTGATTTTTTTTTCTGGAGACTAGGTAAAGATTTCATTTGCTTCTAATTATATTTTTACACCCAACTGATAATTCTTTGAATGTTGAGTCCATGAGACGGGATTATGAGTAGCCCAAGAATCATACAGATTATAAAATAATTAAACAGACAGTTGACTTATGTAGATAAGCGAAAGTGAAGACCGAATGGTTATTTAAAAAGTTGTGAAAACTTGAGTTTGCATATGTTTATCAGAAAACAAATCTGACCTGAGAAAAAATGAGTTGTAAACATCAGAAATGGGACAATTCCCCATCCTACAAACCTCCATATTCCCTTCAAAATTAAGCATATTTCTGAATTGGTCAAATATTAATTAGTATAATGATTTAGCAAAAAAAAAAAAAAGGTTGTATATTTTCTGAATTTGTTAAAAGTTAAAAAAGAAAAAATTTTTGAGGATTTTCTTTTAATTACCAAAGCTGTCTTCTACTTTAATGCTAGAGGACTTCTCTGAATGACAATAAACTATCAATCCAGAAAGGGCATGTGTGGACACATGTTTTTGGATTGATGAGAATAATTTTTAAAATCAAAATTTGCTATCTTTTGGACCTAGGTGCTTTTTCTCTAAGGTCTCATATTTGTATAAATACCATTGACTTTTTATTTGATAGAATCCTTAAGTTGTCTATTACCTAAATATTACCTATAATTGATGCTAAAAAATGAAATGATATGTAATCTGTAAGGTAAACATGTGACACGCCAAGAGAAGTTTTAAAAGCAAGCCTTTATTGGGAGCGGTTCTCTGGTCCAGAGAGGAGAGGGGCCAGAGAAGTCACGCCCTGGAACGGGCGGGCACGTAGTTTTTATGGGGTTATGTGGGGGTAGGGTATAGGGTAGGGAATGTTAATTAAATGTTAGTTGAACATCTGGATTAAGGTGGTGGTGCCAGGGGCTTTAGGGTGGGCCCTTTGGGCGTTCTGGACTTCCATGTCTGGCTGGAAGGTCTGGATTCCTATATCAAGCTGGGAAGCCTCCAGGCAGGCATCTGGCTGGCCCTTCCCCTGCCGACCTAACATAATCAACCATACAGAAGTCACTTGGTCTGTAAGACATATAGAAAGGTTTAACATTATTCATTTTTTTAAGAGCTAAATCTGAGAGTTATTTTTTAAAGGACCAATTTATTCAAATTTTTGAAATGAGAAGCATCCTTTTAATGGAAAGCTATATTTTAATACAAAGATGAAAGATTATATGAGTAGTTTATTCTGCAGAGAATTAGAATCTTCTTTAAAACAACAGAAATTAGTGGTTGTTTTCATCACATATAACACAAAATGAACGATGGAATTTAATTAAGAAAAGGCCATTGAGCCTTTTCTTATTTAGAAATATATTTCTCATTAACTGGGCAAAAATTGGAATAGTATTTTTTGTCACTACTGCTAGGATACATCATAGAATCTTTGGAAAATGTCCTCTTTGTCTTCAGGATGGCTACCATTGTCCTGGATCTTATTCCCATTTGGACAAATCTTTCCTCTTCTGCTGAGTGTCTTTCATTTGCTCCTCCAGATCATTCTCTACCCTTCTCCACCCTGCTTTGTACCCCAGGAGGCTGATTATTATGCTTTGGTCTTTGGCTTCCTGGTAAATTCATGTAAAAGGAGGCACTGCAGGAGATAAACAAGTGGAAAGAGAGAGAGGTCAGAGTATTTGTTCTCATGGCTCTCTCCCTGGGAACTGTGGTTTGACAATGGCTGCTAGGCAGCTCTTTTCTAAGCTTACAGGTCTTTCCAGGTTCCAGTAACTTCTTGTCCTTGTCTTTTTAAGAGTGGTATGGCTTCTTGCTATTGCCAACCCCAGGACTGGCTTCCTTTGATCTTGCTCACACCTTTGCAAATAGTCCAGTCGTTAAATGATCCTTTTTGAGTGCATTTTCTGTTTTCTCCCAGAATCCTGGCTGACTGACTCATTTCCTCCCTCTCACCCAATAACCTTATTTCTTCAGAGTTCAAGTTGTCAATAGCATGATCTAACAACTAAACTTAGATTGATGTTCTAACTGTGGTCCATGACTTTACGATTAATCTTAGAAATAAGTTAAAATCACTTTGACCAAAACCACCTTTGACCTTATTCCCTTCACTTTGTTTTTTTTTTCCTATTGTTCCATCCTTCCTAAGTCAAACTTCCTTAAAGAACTGTTCATATTCATGACCTCTGCTATCCTAATTCTCCCTCATTCCTTAATCCAATTCAGCTGTTTTCTTCCTCACTACTCCCTGAAATCATTCTAGAAGTCCTTAGTTACATCTATATTGCCATACTCAAGTAGGTACTTACTGGTCTTCTTACTACATTTGACATGGATAATCACTCACTTCTTTTCAAAATTATCTGTTCCCTCTGCTTCTATTATATTTTCTTTTCTTTTTTTCTTTTTCTTTTTTCCTGATCACCTCTTTCCTTTTGGTCTCCCTTTAAAGTCTGGTGTTCTTTAGGGTTGTCTGTTCAGCTGACTATTATTCTCATATTACCTGCTTTTGTAGGAATTTCACTCATTTCCATTGCTTCAACTTTCACTTGAGTACAGATGACTTTAAAAGCCCTATCATCATGGCAAGCCTCTTTGTGGAGTTTCATTAAAGTTCCTACCTATATGTTCTGTGAACTGGAGTAATCCATGTCCCTCAGGCACTCATATTCAAGATACCAAATCAAACTCACTACCTATTCCCTTGATTGAATCTTGATTACTATCTCATAAATTTATCTTCTTCTTTCATGTTGACAGCCTCAGTGTAGCTTTTATAATTCCTTGCCTTAACTGTAGCAACAGCATCTTACCTGAGATAAATCCCTGCTTTAAGTTTTCCTCATTTCTAACTTGCATAAAACGCAACTCTTAGTATATCTCTCCCCTACTTACAACACGTCATTGGTTCTCATCATCGACTAGATGAAATCAAAGTTTTTTAGTAGAGAATATATATCTATTAGTGACCTAGTATCTTAACTGTCTAGTTTCTCCCACTGTCACACTGATTATTTAATCAATACTGAACATGGTATCTAATGCTCTAGGCCTTTGCACATGCTATTCCCTTGATGGAATATTTGCTTACTTTCCTCCTAGTCTGTTTGATAAACTTTTTCCCATCCTTTAAATGCTAGCCCAATGTTGTGCCCTCCTGGAATGATTTCTAAACATTCATGAATAGATTTCATATTTTTAATTAAAATATTTTTAAAAAACCCCAGAATTTGGATATCGTGTTTGAAATTCCCTACTTAATATCACTGAAAAATACAAAAATTCACAGTATATATTTGGCAACAGATGAAAGCGTAAGGATAAACATCTTTAGTCTATCAATTGTTTAAAAACTTAAAGATTGATTTTAGATTCTTTCATATTGTACTACAACTATTGCTATGTAGATCTGAGCTACTTTATCCCCATAAATTCTAATAAGACCAATTGGTTTTACAAAATTTTATGACCAATAACTGATTAACATGTGAGAACTGAACATTAAAAGCTATACTTCGATTTCAAATAGAAGCTGAGAAACTGCCCAGAAATGAGGTTAAACCACTAGAAAAAAGAATAAATATTAGATTTAGAAGAGGAGCCCTATTATTAGAAAAAAGAGCAACATATGCTACAAAGAAACAAAAAATGCATGCTTTGTTAAAATTACTGAGTGTGTTAGGGATCATTTTTAAACACTATAAATTTAAAATCAGTTTTAATTGTAATTTCAACTCCTAGCATAAACTAACTTTGGTATTACTTTATGTTTGAGTTGTATAATTAAATTTATTTTTATGAATAAATCATTTCTTTCATAGCCAGAAGAAAAATCCTAAGGAAAAACTAACATGTATCACCAGTTTATGTGGAAATGCTTGTTCCATGGAAGTATACAAATAGTATCCATTAGGAGTTTATAATTTGCAGAAATATAGAAATCTGAATTTCACAATTCACATTATGATACTATGTACAATCTAATTTTAGGATGAGAAATTGGAAAGTAGCCTCCGTGCCCACAAATCCAAAACACAGTTTTCTATACAATGAAATAGATGAACTACATTTTTGAATATACCTTATACTTTGGGGCCCCCAAAGAGCAATTCTGATTTTAATTGAAAATAGACCACAAACATTTAATTTTGCATGGATTGGCTCTTGTGCAAAAACCTCTGATTCCCTACTGGATTATCTACAAATGAGCAAATGTCCTAGCAGAACCAATTAAGTCTCTCAACCATATGTGCCAATTACTTTATAAATACACTCTAAGTGCTTTTACAAAGAAAAGAAGATTCTTAGGCTTGTGCAGAACAATTCGTTGTATTGGGAGGAAAAACCCTGCTCAAACTTCCTCAGGCCCATAGTAGTTTTCACCCCCGGATCACTGTTAATCCTTTTGACAGAAGATTAAGTGTAGGTAGTACATGGAGCACAACAGAGAGCTAAATTCTAAATCAACACATTATGGATCAGGAAAGACATGTGCAAAGTCACTAGGATGTGAGGCCAGCAAGGCTTAACTGTAACCTGACTGAAGGTATTAAAATAGCTAAAGAAAGAATTTGTCAATCAAAAGGAGGATTATGGGTTAGCAATAGAAGCACAGACAAAATGACAGAAAGAGAAATTTTCAGGCTTTTCAAGTGTCTTATTTTGATGGATAGTCCAATTTTTAAAATTGCAACAAGGTAAAAAAAAAAAAAAGAAAAAATGATGGATAAAAATCAGCTATATTTTTAAAATTTGTTAACATCCAGTGTTATAATAAACACAGTTAATTTGGATGCGTAAGTATACTTTGCTATGGTCCAAATGTAATTTCAGGGTGTAAGCCATATCAACCAGCTTGATATCTGGTTAGTTTAACAGTTTTCTGGGACTAAGTTCTGAAGTTATTTCTATAGGGCTCTTTTAGACTGCTGACCCTTCTACTATGCCCTGACTCTTACATGTTGCTAACTCATCCACTTTTCTACTCTCCAGTTTTAGGCCTAATTAGGCCAGAAATGAGAAATTGTTCTCGTACCTCCCATTTCCCAAACCTGCCCCCAATCTCCGAGTTCATGGAGAGTAACCTCTTGAGTGCCACTGGGGTTAGGGGTGAGAGGAGTGATTGTCCTTGATTCATGAACTCTTTGTTGAAAATTTTGGCATCTATGTTAATTGTACTTTTGTTGTTCTATGTCTGGTTTTGTTGTCAAGGTGACTTTTCTGTAGGCCATCACTGCCTGGTCTGTTTCCCACTTAGGGCTGCTCCCCCAACCTCCTGCTGTCTAAATGTTCCTGGTCTAGGCCAAGAGAATTCTCAGGAAGGCTTCTTCCAGTAGAGGTTGTTGCATCTCTCTGTAGCCCTCCACAGGAACAAGCACATGGATAGGGTGGTTTTCAGGGGCAGTCCACTAAAGTCTTCAGGATGAGTTTACTGGGCTAGTTTAGAGGAGAGAAGAGAGGATAGGAAGGAGCTAATCTGTATCCTTTTGTACCAAGATATTCCTCAGCACAGGTCTTTATGCCAGCTCAGCACCAGGCACCTCTGTGAGTCAGCTACCTTCAGTGTCTGAAATGGATGCGGAGCCTCTCCCAAAGTTCAGGTCACACCCTACAACTATATGGGTGATTCTCTTGTGTATGCTCCTCCTAACGGCTTTAGGGAGGCCTATTAGGGAGGATAGTTGCTCCCCTACAAAGGCTCCTAGGCCTCTTAATATAGTCAAAGGGGTCTATGTTTTGATAGGTTTTCTGCAATGCCTCTTCTTATTAAACTCCTTGGGAGTGATGGTCTACACGTGGTCATTTCTTTGAACTTAAAATGGAACAGAGTCCACAGAAATCCTGGTACTTCCCCATGAGTTTTTGGGTGGCGGGTAGGGCAAGAGCATTCTACAGTCAGTCCAGGTGTCTTCAATTGTTTGGGCTGCTATAACAAGAATAACATAAACTGGTGGCCTATAATCAACAAAAGTTTATTTCTAAAAGTTCTGGAGGCTAGGAAGCCAAGATCAAGGCACTGACAGATTTGGTGTCTGGTTTGGTCCTGCTTCTTGGTTCATAGCTCGCTGTCTTCTTACTGTAACTTCACATAGGGGAAGGGGCTAGGGAGATATTTGAGGTCATTTCTATAAAAACACTAATCATTCATGAGGGCCCCACCCTCATGACCCAAGCACTTCCCAAAGGTCCTACCTCCAAATACCATCACTTTGGCTTTAGGATTTAATATATTAATTTGGTGGTGGTTGAAGGAACATACATATTCGGTCTACAGCACCAGGGGAGCAGGAAAGGGCTATCAGTTTTCCACATCCTCATGAAACACATTAGAATGTGAACACAAAAATCCTTGAGGCTCTTAAAATATCTTGGGGTAAGGAGGATTGTCAATTTATTAGGACCTTCTCAGTTTCTAAATTACTCATGTTTAGAAATTTTACAAATCATGTATTCCTTTGTAACATGAACAATCAATAAAGATTATTATTTTTAAAGACCTTTGTAATCAGAGGCTTCTTAGATTTAAGGACATCATCAAAGAGAATGTATTTAGTCTTTGCTGGTCTGTTATATGTTGAATGAATAGTAGTACATCCTGACCAGGTGAAAGAATGGAGAAATGATTTATATGCACATCTTCATTTGCCCAGGTGTCTTACATTCTCTTTTCCCTCGCTACCAATTTTTCTGATTCAAACTCCCACTATTTAAGAAGGTTCGGTTCAGTCTTAGTAAAAGACCCAATTTGATAATAAAATTTAAAGTAGTAGGGAATATGCTTTGTCTCCCCACTAACCATGGTTAGTGGGGAGACAAGGTGAGGCGTCTTTAATGCTTTGTCTCCCCACTAACCATGAATTCTCCTTTATATGCAGAATTTAAAATAGATGTAAGAGAAATTTGTTCTATAACTCTTGGATCCTTCAGCTAAATAAAATATCAATAAATAGACTGGAGTAGGAGAAAAGAAATTGAAGAAATTTCTTTCAGGAGAATTATTGCTGGTTCGTGGATCCCCACCTCTACTCACCAAGGAGTGGTGTGTATATTGGGGGGAACATTGGGGTGGGATGCTACCATCTAACACCTATCCTAGTAAAGGAGGCCTCAAGGGAGTTACTTGAAGAATTTGAAATACGGTCTTTGCAACTGAGAGATACAGAGGGCTGGTGCCCAACTCAGGCCTCAAACTACAGTAGACTGTGAAGGGGCAGGCTGACTTCCTCTGGGATATCAAAGAAAGGCCGATTGCTTTGATAGTAGAACTAAGAGAATGTAGCTACATTGAGACTGACCAGTACTTCCGAGGTTGTTGGTGCAAGGTATGTATGATCACTTCCTACAGAGAGGATTTGGGTTGTGTGGGGCAACAGGAGAAAACTGGCCTGGGTTGTGTTAGACCTCTTTTCCAAGCCAAGTTGGCTTCTTGAAGAGGATTAGGAGAACTTAGCAAGAAGAGAACCACAGTATGGTTAAGGAATTCTGAATGACTACCTGGAATAGAGATGTCTCTATTCAGTATATGGCAACTATAGGAGAGGAATCTCCAGAGGAGTGACTATTCCACAGAAGAATCAGGTTTAAACATTTACAGGTCCAAAGAGAATGAAGCCAGCTTATAATGGTACCAATCCATGTTAATACTGTATTTTTTTCTTCCCTCATCTTGTCCTGGCAGGGAGACTTCACGCCTTCCCTGCTTCAGGATCCAGCCTGAAATAGGTCCTAGTTAGGGGATAACTTATCACCACATAATAAATTGTAAAGAGATGGTGGGGTTCACTCATAAAGTTGTGTTCTGAGTACATTACAAATGTCTGTTCAGTTAAATCTGTACCCAGAGTCTAGTGGAGCCACCCAGGCAACTATTCCAGGAACTAGTTCCCTCCACTTCACCATGGGCCTATGGCAGTACTATTTTCGCTCACTTATGAACATTACAAAAATCTGCAATTTCATTATATGCTTACAAACTCAAATACCTTTGGGGTGTAAGTTCATCATGGAAATTAACAGACGTGTATAGATCTAAATAGATAACATCACGTGATAATGCAGTGTTTAGTCAAACAGTTTTTCAGGCTGGCTGCCAAGGTCAGCAAATTAGAAAGTCATTTGGGAAGCTGGTAAACTTTTTCTTTACAGCCAGCCATTCCTGCAACCTGGTGAGTTCTACTCACACCATCTGTTCTGCCTTGGCCACTAGAGACAAATTTCCTTTCCCGGAGGAAGTAGAAACCCCTAAAGTTGGCTTGGAGCTCCAGGTACACCCAGTTCAACCTTCGTGGCGTTCTCTGACTTTTCAAATCGATCAACTTAGGCGAATCAGACAGCATTTCATAGCTGTTGCGAGGCTGAGACAGCATCCTCGCTTAGACCATAGCATCACCTCGGAAGTTGGCAGCGGGGTGACGTCACTGCGCCCCGGCGCGCGCCGGCCTCCAGCGGTCTTTGCCGCTCCGCCCCCGCCCAGCCCAACGCTAGAGGACGCTCGTGGGCTGGGTCTCCTTGGCAACCACTAGCTCCACCCGCGTCGTCCCTTTAACCTTTAGGGTGCGCTGGCGCCGCGTCCTTCGCACTCTCTCCCCTTTCCCCCTCCCCTTTCCCCACCCCCTTAGCTCGAGGCCTTCCAGGCCGGAAGCGAAGATGGCGGCGGTGGCTCCTGGCGCGGCTTCGGCGGAGCTGGTGATCGGCTGGTGCATATTTGGCCTCTTACTACTGGTAGGGGAGGCGCTTGGAGTTTTTCCAGTGTTCAGACTGGTGGGAGACAGGAAGGGGCCGGCCCTGCAGCTCGTCTCTCCGGCCCGGGAGACCCTCCTCGCCCCGCCCCGCCCCGCTTTTAGCTTGGACTGTGGGGAGCTCCTCCTCGCCGGGAACGGGGGGCGGTGTTGCGGTTGGCGGGGAGGAGGCACGGATTACCGGCTGCTTTCGTTGTCTTTTTCCTGATGGCATTTAATATTGCAGGTTTCCTTTCTCGAAACTCTTGGTCTCTTCCCTAACTTGAGCCTTGGGGCGCAGTTTGGGGACAGGGGAGTCCCTCAGGATTGAGAAGGGTGTAGTGGCCTCTGGTTCCGTGTAAGAGGGGAGCAAATGGTGATGGGGCAGCATCGCCTTATCTTTTAAGCTCAGGCTCAGTTGTTGCTGACTTGGAAGAAGACTTCTCCTTTGCTTAGTTTTTTTTTTTTTTTTTCCTCCTTGTATTCCCTATCCTTGAGGTTATTGAGTGTCCAACCTTCTCTACCCATTGTGCGATCCTTTGATGACGTGTGTTGTTCGTTATGATTTCTAGGTTTCATACTCTTTCCGATCTATTTATAGCTGTAGAAACCTATAGGTCTACTGATAGGTGTAGAAACCAATAGGTTTGGTATGTTGATAGGCGTAGGGCAAGCTGTAGCCCACTTTACTGCCAGTAGCAGGATATGTATATGCTACCACCTATCTGATCTGAGGTGCCTTTTTCTCAGCCATCCTATTCCTGCTTATCCAGTGAGCAAAACATGGACCCTAATGGCCCAGATAACCTAGTTTTTACTTCTCTACCCTATATTAAAAACCTTGGGGTTTTTTTGGGGGAGGGGGTAGGGGAGTTCAATTTCTTTCTTTGTAACCTTACCCATTCACATTCATTGTCTTCATTTGGTCCCATTGTTGCTTCCTGTCCCAAAGTATTTTTGCACTTTCCATGACAAAAACAACAAAAAGTAAACTAAAAAACCTTTAACTTTGGTCTGGAAATCAAGATTTGTTTAATTTCACTTATTACATGCCATTATGGTGTAGGCAGCCTATGTAGTATGTTTTGCTAGTAAATGTTACAACAGAAACTACCAAAAAAGAGAAGTGAAAGCTTAAGAAAAGGCTCTTGCTACTTTCACTTTTCCACAAAATCATACTACCTTTAAACCAAAACATGCTTTACTTCTGTTAGTGGAAAAAATGTAAACCCTAGAGGTTAGCCGTGCTCGCCAAAGCCAATGCAGTCTTGTACTTGGAAGAGTTCACTGCATTTTCCGGACCATTATGTTCAGTTAGCTTAGGAGAAAACAAAGAAGCATGTAACTAGTATTATAGTTGAGTAGGAATATCTTGGCACTTATCAATAGTAAACATTTTAGGTCTAGCAATTACGCTGTAAATCATAGGAGCGTACAAACAAAACAAAATGTGGCCTTTGAGAGCACCCAACGATAGGTAGGAAAAAAATTGATGAAACATATTTTAACTACTGAAAACCAAAGTATGATTTTATAAATGAAATAGGACTTCAGAGAATAGAGAACGATATTGAAAGCAAAATTGAGGTAGACTTTGAATAGATGCGAAAGGGAAGACATTTAAGTTGGTGATGTTACAGCAGGAACAAAGAAAATGAGAAGGGGATTAAGAAGTTTGAAACTGGATGTTGGAGTAGAAAAATTAGTAATAAGGGCCATTGTTTCATTTTCCACAAATCACTTTAATTCCTGGTTTATTGGAGGAGAGCTGGATTCTTATGTCTGTTGCATTCAGTCTTTTGAGATGTTATTTTGGTTGAAGTATATGAATAAAATCCAGTTTTAGTGATATGTAATTGGAAGCAGAGAAGGGTTTAGGTAATTATGGATGATGTTCTTTAATACTCTACCAAAACTCTAAGTAGAAACTTCTTAAAAGTTGTAATATAGAATCTAAAACCCTATTAACGAACTTTTCATTCTGTTGCATTAAGATCCATTGGTCCATGTTGTACTTTGAATGAATCTTTTCACCATGAATGGTTTTATAACATGATACATTTAGTCATTTAGAAAATACTGGTTTACTGAGTTATGCAGATTTTCCCCAAATGGGTATATTTCATTACCTAATATCAAAATTTCACATTCACTGATGTTGTCAGAAATCTCAGAAATAAGTATTGAGAAACTGTCAGTCTCACAGTTTTGGACACAAGTTTTCCAGAATTTTAATTTTCATTTGAAAGCTTGAATTTTATCATTGACAACAAATACCGCCAGTCGTTTTTCTTGAAATGTTGGGGTTCCCTTTGTTCATTTTGACAAAATCTGCCAAATATCCAAGTCTGAATAAACAGTCAGTTGTGCTTTCAAATAAAAATGATGTTCTTTGCAAAGAGTGCCTATTTTGGCTTCTAATTCATAAGTATTGAGGTACCTACCTTTCCTAGAGACAGCTATCACACCTTGGTTTGCAGTAGGAGAACTTAATGCACACTTCATATTTTTCCTCCACGAGTAAAAAGACTCAAGGGTTGAAGTTTAATGAAGTTAATTTTTATTGCTTTGTCAAGCAGTCTTACGTTAAATTGTCTTTTTTTTCTTATGTGTGCGATGATGAATACGATTAGGTACTGGCACAATTTGGTGTCATTGTCTTGACTCATGCTTAATTTGCCAGCAGTTTCACCCAACATGGCTTATGTACCATGAGTGCAAATGTTAGCATAGTGAAAAAGGCAAGTGGCATTTTAGTTTTACGAGAGTAGTTTTCAAATTGCACATCCTCAGAAAGGGTTTTGAGACTGCCAGTGGTTTGCGGATTTAACACAGAACTGCTGCCAGTCATCTAAAGAAACAGAACACTAAGTGATGACTTTTGTGATCTTGAGCAAACAGAATGGATTTCAGTTTCTTCTGTCACATAAGGAATGGTTAGATCTGGTTCTTCCAAGCCTATAATCTATTTGTGTTTACAATGTCAAATCTAAACTTTTCTACCTAGTTCCCCCAAGATACTCAAGCATTTGACTTATTCCACCTTTCAAATTATGTTTCCCATTACTATACAAGACAGAGTCTCCATTTCCGTAAAGCAAGTTTACTCGTTACCCAAAAGTGAGGGCACCACCTGGGAACTTGATAGAAATATAAAACATAAGACCTCAGCCCTACTGAATCACATCTGCAGTTTAACAAGTCCTTAGGCAGTATGTGTGTTCATTAGTGTAACAAACATTTATCTGTCTCATTCCTACCCCTGCCTCAGTTAATCTCTACCTTGACTGCTCATTAAAACCACCTTGCGAGTTTTTAAAAATCCTGAAGCCCAGACCAGTTAGATCAGAATCTCTTGGGAGAGATTGGTGACTGCTCTAAACCTTCCCTTATAATTGTTAACAAATTTTATATTTCTTTTATGAACTTCTCTAAGATGTTATTTTATATGACATTTAATAATAATTATTGCTATTTGTTAACCAGTTACTGTGACCAGGTACTATGTTAAACTCTTTACATCTCATTTATTCCTTTTAAACTGCTATTAAAGTAGTATTCTTATTCCTATTTTACAGATGAGGATTTTGGTTTATTTTATAATACGTTAACTACTGATAAATTTAACCCATATAAACAAAAAGTTATTTGGGGTTCTGAGTTTTAAAACTGTGAAGGAATCCCAAGACCAGAAAGTTCAGGAATCTCTGGCTTAATTATTTGGCCTGGATTGCTCTTTCCTTGCAGGTCTGTCTGGTATTGGCAAACTCCTTCCTGTGCAGTAGTACCTATTACTTTGAACTCTGTAAAAGTGCAGATCTTCTTGAAATCTAACAAAAAATTTATTGAACACTTTGCTAAGTGTAGAAAGATATGGCTCAGCTTCCGATGACTTCATAATAACTTGAGGAATGTTTCAAATGTGTGAATATATTTAAAGACAAACCATTAAAGTATTAATAACATTTTATGAAAAATATTTTCCCAAGAACGAAAAAAATTAGTAAATAGTTAAGACATAATTTGAACCTATGTTTTGTTTTGTTTTGGTTTTTTTTTTTTTGCTCCAACATCCAGGTTCCAAAGTCTGCATTTTCTTCTCATTTTATGCTTTCCTGCTGTTCTGACACCAATGAAATGTTAGTAATATGAAGGAATATACATGCAACAACTTAGATGGATTTCACATTCATTATGCTAAGTTAAAGAAGCAAGACTCAAAAGATGACATTCTAGAAAAAGCAGAAGCTGTAGGGACAGATAACAGTGGTCGTCAAGGAATGGAGAGTGAAGAGAGGGGTTAAATCTAAAGGGGAAAAAAAGATTTTTCTGTGGCGAAGGAACTGTTCTTATATCTTGATTGTTGTAGGGAGAATTTGGATGCTGTGAAACTAGTTAGGCTCCTAAACTAGGATACCCAGAAAGGAAGTAACTGTTGAAAAGAGTAAAGGACAAAACAAGCTTGTCTCAGAACTCTAACAGTTTATTTAAAACAGTGGTTCTCAAGTTTGGCTCAGATGGAATCCTCAGGCATTGAGGGTGCTGATAACCTGGAGAATCCTCACTCCCCGATTGAAATGATTTGGGGGAGGGCATAAGGGTATTTAAAAACTGCCCAGGTGACTCTAACATACAGCTAAGGCTTAGAATCACTGTATGGTAACTATCTGCGGTTCCCTACAATTGAGTAGTGAAGATGTTCTCAAAATGTAATCCCTGGACCAGCAGCAGCCTCACCTGGGAAGTTGTTACAAATGCAGATTTTTTTGGCCCCATGCCACACCTCTTGAATCTGAAACTCTGGGAGTGAGGACCAGCAATCTGTGCTTTAATAAGTATCTCAGAGGATTCTGATGTTAGCTAGAGTTGGAGAATCTCAGATAAAGTCCTATATACTCTATTAATCCCTAGAAAGACATTGGTAACTATTAATAGTACTTGCTTGATTAGAGATGTCAGCTTCAGTATCTCTGAGTGTACATTTTTCACTGGAAAGTTTCTTGCAATGAACGTGTATTTATTTTCAGTGTTCACATTTTTTGTGTCATGTAAAATTTGAATTATAGTATAATGTGTCAATTGCATAGTGATAATTGGCAGTTAATCTCTAGCTGAATGGTACTCTTAAACTGTCATAATGGAGCACAAGTAATTTCAAGTTATGTTTTGTGGTGCTTCAGTAGTAAGCTTAGGCTAGAACATCTAGTTATATCTCCTTTAGGTTGGAGAGATCTATAGGGAAGATGCATTCAAAGCTAGTTATAACTACAATGTTGTATGAAACCATTAATGGTTGCACTGTTTGATGAGGGTATATGTAACTGAGCACTGTTATCAACATTTTTTAATTGTTTTGTGTGTGTGTGTGTGTGTGTGTGTCTTTGCATCTAGATGAAGTTGTACTGCATTCATGAAGTTGGCTTTAAAAATTATGAATTTTGAACAAGTTTCTAGGAGATAGTGGCCTTTCTTTACACATCTGAAAGAACCTTTACTTGACATAAAGTTTTCCATTGAGAACTTTTAAACACCTGGTAAAATCAGTTTTAGAGACTACATAGAGCAATAACAAAACATTTCTTTTCATTCTATTTCAGGCTATTTTGGCATTCTGCTGGATATATGTTCGTAAATACCAAAGTCAGCGGGAAAGTGAAGTTGTCTCTACCATAACAGCAATTTTTTCTCTGGCAATTGCACTTATCACATCAGCACTTCTACCAGTGGATATATTTTTGGTTTCTTACATGAAAAATCAAAATGGTACATTTAAGGTAATTATTATACTATGCAATTTTATTCTTTCAAATTTTTGGCAATTAAGTATTTAAATTTAACAGTCCAGTAGATATTGTGCTTTATTATTGTCTCTGGGAATAAATGAGAATGGAAATGTAGCACAGGGGCTGAGAATATGACAACTAACATGAAAGACTAGAAACAGACTATTTACTGACATAAGAACTATTAATTTCACAACCCTCCAAATGTGAAGAATACTTTTTTAATCTGAAAATTTATTAAGTAATTGTAGTAAGTTTTATTTTTGTGACTTTCTTTGAAGTTTATTTGACTTGAGTTGCATTAATGCACTAAATAAATAATTTAGAAGGGCATTTGTTTGTGGCAGATTAGAATCTTACTATATTTTATATTGAATACTTAGAGTCAGTGTGGTATAGTGAAAAGACCATTAGGCTGGGAATTATATGACCTAAATACTAGTCTTGGCTCTTAACTGTCTAGCATGTGGGTTTGGCCAAATTAATTAACATTTTTGGACTGCAGGTTTCTCATTTTTAAATGAAGAGTTTTGGACAGGAAGATTTCTGAGTTCTTTTTCAATTGTGTAAATTTCTTAAGTTTCTTATTAGCATAAGCTTCTATGAAGCAGGAGCTATGTCTTATTTATTGTTTATGCCCAGTATGTAATAATACACATGTAGGTACTTAAATATTTGCATGAAATTTCAGATTTTTGCATGTTTTCATCTTAAAATTTCTAAAGTAAGAGTTTTCATGAAATTATGAACTTCATCTTAGTTGTTCTGGGTCCATGCTTAATTTAGTAGTCACTTTCTGGGTACCAGTTTTTTTGTTTTTGTTTTTTTTTAAATCTATGAGATTGCATTATACCCATTTGAGAAACACTTTTAAGACTTCACCCACCTAAAGAAGCAAATGTATTACCTGTAAAAATTTAGGGCACTTGTTTTACTAAATGTCCCCTAAAAGGTGAAAATTCATAACTATTGTCATGTGCTTATTTTACATTTGTTAAATCTAAATGTGGCACCAATAATTAGAAGGGAAGGAGTCCATGTTAGTATTTCCCCCCCACTTTTAAGAAAATTTTTCTTTCATTAAGGCATTATTTATTCAGCAATTATATGTGCTTTTTTTTTTCTACTTTTCATTTACCTAGTTGTCTATTTAGTTCCATTTGTTTTTAGCCAAGTCAGAGCTTAGATAATTTATCAGTCTTTCCTCCTAATACTTTGATACTTTTCTTTTTGATATTTTAAAACATCTTTTGTTTACCTTTCTTTTTCTTTTTTTGTGTGTCTGTGGGAGGCTAGTGAAATTCACAGGAGTTTTCATTTGAAGCTGGCCTATATTAACACTCAAAAGTAGAGCTGAAAAAACTTTTCAAGAACTTTTCCCCAATAAATTGTAGAATGTATTTTCTCCAAAAAGTTACTGATGAATTTACTTGAGATACTTAGTGAAAGACAAGTACAAGTGTTTAAGAACTGTTTCTTCAGACTTTATTCCACAATTGTAAATTTAACCATGTTAGAGAAAAATATATATGCTACAATGGCTTTAATGTATTCATACTTTTTAGAATAAATGTATAAGTTGACATCATTTTCCATGATAAATTATGTTGTATCCTAATTTTTACAGTGTACATTACTTATTCCATTTCACCCTCAAATATTGGAACCTCTAAACTAATTATGGACTTACTTATAAGGAATAATTATTTGGAAATTCCAGATGTCAATGATGGCTAAGAATTGGCTGAAGAACAAAGGATGCCCAGGCTTTTCTGTCAGCAGGCAGTCAACAATACTTTATTTTCTCTTAGTTAACCTTCGTAGCTATCTCTGCCTTGTTTTGGCAGTGGTATGTTATAATAATGTTTGAATTGTTTACTTTGGCTTTTTTCAACACACGTGGCTATAAATAATTTTAGCCAGATAATTTCTTTGTTTCTACTATTTTTTTTTGTGAAATAATTAATTGAATAGAAAAAAAAAAACAACTTTAAAGACTAGCTAGAGATATTCTATTACAATGTCTTGTATAGTTGTCCAGTAACTTTGGATAGTTGTATACACAAAGTATATTAATGAGAGAACATCAGAAATTGACAGGCGAACAAATTTTTTTTATTTTTTTATTTTGCGCTTCAATCCTACTCTCATGTGGTGGTAATTGTATCTTTGAACAATGTACTTTTCATTGCACCTTAAGTATATTCATTCATTTAATATTTCTTAAGCATGTAATATGTACCTGACAAATGTGGGTGCTGGAGATCAACTATTAAAACAAATAAGGCTGGTACTCTCCTGGAGTTTACCTTCCGTGAAACTAGACGAACAGTAAACAACAAAACAAGCTAACTTAAGAGTGGTAAGTTCTATGAAGAAATATAAAAGATTGATGTAAGAGTGTAATAGTTATGGGTAATTTATATGGAAAGATTGGAATGCCATATTGCTGAGGTAAGCCAGATCGCTGAGGTTACCTGAGATCACAATGAGGAGGAGCCAGTCAGGTGAAGAGCCAGAGGGAGGACCTTTAGGGAGAAAGGAGCAGGAGCTGTAGATATACAGGCTCTTTGGCAGGGATGAGTTTGGTCTATTTGGCTAAAGTGTGATGGTGGTAGGAGTTGTGCTTTGGTACTAACTGAGATCTAGAGGAAGGTGGGGACCAGATCATTTATGACTTTAAAGTCATACTAATGAGTTAAGATTTTTTTCTAACTGCAGTGTGAAGTTAATGAAGATAAAAGAGAAAGGTGAATTGGATTAGACTGGTGCGAGTAGAGAAAAATTAAAATGGGTATATATTTTGGAGATAAAACTGCTTGAATTTGCTGATGGATTAGATATGGGGAGCAGTGGTGAAGGGAAAACAAAATTGAAGCATTGATGCCTAGGTTTTCATATACCTTAGAGAAGTAAGGAAGCTTGGAGAAATAACAGGGCATATATAAGCACATGGGCAGGTGAGGGAATGTAGAAAAAAGAGCTGTATTTTGGATAAGTTCTCTTCATATATTAAAGCGAAGGTGTCAAGTAGTGAGTTGAATCTTCAGGGAGACCTTAGGGTTAGAGTGAAGTGAAGTATTTGAAAGCCAACAGCATTTGGGTGGAATTCAGAGCTATGGACTGACTACTAGCTGGGAAGACTGAGTCATCAAAGGATTGGCATTGGACCATGGATTGGAGTGCTTCATTATGAAGAGGCCCACTGAAGGGGAGAGGGTGCAACCTGAGAGGTAGGAAGAAAAACAGAAGAGGGAGTCTTATGAAAATCAAGAGAAGAATGTGTTTCAGGAAGAGAGAGAGATAACTCTTTCAAATGATGTTGAGAGGTGTGAGAGAGGTAGAAAAGTGACTGTTAGCTTTGGTCAGTGGTGACCAAAGAGCATGAAGAGTAATTTCTTGCCTGCCTGCCTGCCTGCCTGCCTGCCTGCCTTCCTGCCTTCCTCCCTTCCTCCCTTCCTCCCTTCCTCCCTTCCTCCCTCCCTCCCTTCCTCCCTTCCTCCCTTCCTCCCTTCCTCCCTCCCTCCCTTCCTCCCTCCCTCCCTCCCTCCCTTCCTCCCTTCCTCCCTCCCTCCCTCCCTCCCTTCCTCCCTTCCTTCTGCCTTTTCTTTCTTCCTTCCTTTTTTTTTTCCCATAAAGAGTAATTTTAATGGGGCAGTGGGATAGTCAGTTTGGAGTGGGTTAAATGTGGACAGGGAGCTGAGGAAGTAGTGATAGGGAATGCTGACAATTTTTCAGTGAGTTTTGTCCTTTAGGGATATAGAAAGTTGGGTCAGGGTAGGTTTTTTTTTTTTTATGTGAGTTGTTGTCCGTGGATCTCTTTGTTGTTTTATGGAAATTACTAGAGTTTATATACTTAAGCATTAGGTAGAGTTTTAGGAAATTTTGAGGGGAGTGAGAGGTCATTACAGGTGCAATGTCCTTCAGAAGGCAAAGCTGATGGAGGGGTGGATGGTTCACAGTGAAAGAGTTGGCTATAAATAGTACAGGCACTTAGGAGAAGGAAGAACTGAGATTTGAATATAGATGGAACCCAGGTTTTAGATTTGGTAGTAAGATGAGTGAACTCTTGTCTTTTGGCTTCAAATTATTTTAGAGTCCTCTAAGTCAGTGTTTTCAACCACTGACATTTTGTGCTGGCTAATTCTTTGTTGTTGGGGGCTATGCTGTGCATTGTGGATGTTTAGCAAATCCTTGCCTCTATCTGCTAGATCAGTATGTACACTGATCTCCCTCCTCCCCGACTCCGTGTCTCCAGACATTGCAAGATGGTCCATGGGAGACAAAATCACTCCTGAGTGAGAATACTAGTCTAAGATGAGGTTTTCAGGTAAAAATGAGGAGAGTCAACTGTTGTTGGGCAGAATATTTCAAAAAGTCATTGTGAAGAATGGGAAAGGGACTTTTATATATGTGACCTACTACATCTTTGTTTTATGGAATTTGTATTCTTTTTCTTTCTTGAATGTTCTCTAATTTCTCTATTTAGTATTAGTTCTTGATTGTCTCATTCACAGTCCTTTGAGTGTTAATTGACTGTAAAGTTCCTTTTGGTTTCTACTCTGAGAAGCAGTAGTTTATAAAATGTATCTAGGTCATAGTGGTTCTCAAAATTTAGAAGGAAGGTTTCATAAACTAAGCTCTTTTGACAGTACATCAGATACCTTGGAGGCAAGACAGTGTGTAAAAGCCAAATACACTAATAGTACTTGAGTGATGTTGTATACTTTACACATATTTTTAGCTTTAAAATAGTAACAGTAATACTCTTATTGTCACAAGATTTGGTTAAACAAAAGAATCCTGCAGGGCAAAAGGTACGAAATTTCAACAAATTTTTGGTTATAAATTATCTTCAGATTTTCTACATTTAGTTTTTTTGTTTTTTTTTGTTTGTTTTTGTTTTTTTCCTGAAGTTGGGGCCTTGTTCAATTTCAAAGTTTTAACTTTTAACATATCCTCAATGGATATATTAATATCTCATGTGGTTGTCTCGGAAATTGGTAAGAAGCTTGCATAGGGATAGATGTAATTATCCTGTTTCAAAAATCTTCGCGTTTCAAAAATCTATTTAAACTTTTGTTTTGATGTGTACACAGTCATTAAAGAAATAGTTTTTAGGAGCTAAAGCTTTGATTATGCACATATACATTTGGTTACTTGAATTGACGAAAAAATTTCCAATCATTTTATAGAATTCTATTCAGTGCTTTTCCATTCCCATGTGGTGAGACTACTTAACACTGTCTTTTCATTTTTCTGTCTATATATGAGTGTTTCTTTCACTACAGTTTTTAGGCAAAGACTACATCTGTTAAAACTTGCTTTGCCCTCCCCGCCTCAAAAGTACTTCATGGATATCCATCTATGCCACTTTATATAGATTTCATTGTTTTTACTATGTGATATTCCATATTATGAATGTACTGTAATACATTTTACAGTTTCTCCTCAGGCATCCAGACATCTAGATTGTGTTTAGTTTTTTTTTTTCCTGTTGTTATTGTCTTTAATATTTTAAACAATGCTACCCTGAATATTACTGGGTAAAGGGCTCGGGTGAAAGGTCAATAAACATTACTTGGTGCAGGCTGGAATTTACGGGATAAGGATCAACAAGCACACAAGTTCTTAGATATTTGACATTCTGCAAAGAGGTGAGCTTTCTCAAAGTGCAAATGCTTCAGCAGAGGTACCTCTTCCTCTTTTTTTCTCTCTTCATATAGGGCAAGTGGAAGAGTGGCTTTGTAGGTAGATAAACACTACAGACTTGGGTACTAAGTAGTGTGAGCTTAGATACAAAATGTTCATGGGGTGCTAGGACATTCCAGTTGCTGAACACCTAGAAACTTTGGGCCCCTTGATCCCATAAGCATGTAATTGATATTGGATACATCTCCTCCTACTGTGTGGGAAGGAGTGGCCCCATCTGGGGTAGCTCATTGCTAGGATGGATTCCAGCAAAGAATGTCTAGATCATAGACTGCCTTCTTATTACTGTGTAGGAGATGACTTTTCTTCTACATTTGCCAGTACTGGATATTACTAATGTTTTAAATTTTGCCATGTAGGTAAGCGAAAGGGGTTACTATAATAATACATAATAAAGTATAGTAATTGAATAATTTCTCATTGTTAGTCTTAGTCAAAAAATTTCCTAGCTCTTGCCTGTGTTTTTCAGATTACTTTTAGAATCAGCATGTCAAAATAACCCTTAGTATATTGGATCTTTGATTGGTAATATATAGTTTTTATAGATTAATTAGGAGAGATTTGCTATTAACAGTCTTTTCATGTGGGAATATGTGACTTTCCATTTTTTTGGATCTTTTTTATAGACATTGTTAGTTTGTTTTCTTTATATAGTTAACATAAATTATTTAGCCTATTAATTGCTATTGGACAAATGCTATTTTTTTGTGCATTGTGTATCAAGGTTTTGCATTTGTAGTACTAAATTTGGATTTTTTATATTTTTTTTCTTTTAGATGTAAGGAATTCATAAATTCATTGTTAGAGGTGTTTATAGGCAAAAAAGCAAAAAAAAAAAGAGAAAAGAAAAACCTAAATTATTTTAGGAAAACTAAATGTTGAAATTCTTCCTTAAAAGTTCTTGTAGTGGGATGTTCATTCTGATTTGAGCTCTTAAAATATGTAGAAGAAAAAGTGACCTAGATACTGAGCTGAGCCTTGCTGCTTAATAGCAATGACTAGTCACTTAGACTCTCCAGATTTAATTTTTTATATGCATAAAAATTAGGATATTCAACAAAAAGACTTGCCATTATACCTCAATTCTGATTCATTAATGTGTAGAGTTTATTTGTAAACATTAACTTAAATGAATTTTCTAAGTTAAATTACTAAATTTAAACTACTAATTTAAGAATGCTTGTGTGGAATGAATTTCAAGGAGCTTAGATTGACTATTTTAAGTATTTTTTTTAAAAAAATGTGTATTATGCCCAAATATCTTCTTTCTAAAATACAAATCATTAGTTGTCACTCTGCATAAAAATTATCACTACTTTCCAGTGTCCTTAGGACAAAGCTCAAAATACTCAGCGTGAATCACAAGTCTCAAATCTGTCCTTCCCCTCACTCACTTCAACTGTTTCTCTTACCTTTCCAATAGCTCTAATGAATCTCGTTTTTCCAAACTTTCCATATATGTTCCATTCTCTCTTTTCTCCTTTCTACTATATTTTTCTCTTTTTCCCTGAGAATGACCTCTCTTCCTTAAGGTCTCAGTTTAGAGTTATTTTGGGAAGTCCACCCTGATCTTCAGTCTGAGTTAGGTGCCTCCTGTTTACATGCATTTCCCCAAAACTGTTATCTCAGCATTTACCTGTTGAAATTTGTCTATTTACTTGTCACTTCTTGAAAGCACTGACCATACCTGTTTGAGTTGATGATACATTTATAAGTACTATTCAGTCATATTAAAATTCAATTATAATTATTAAACAAATGTATGCTTTATTAATATTGATATTGTTTCCTTTTTGTCCTAGGATTGGGCGAATGCTAATGTCAGCAAACAGATTGAGGACACTGTATTGTATGGTTACTATAGTAAGTATCTTTCAGTTTCATTTCCTATTTGGAGTGCTAACCAAAATGTAGAATAAAGCTACATGTAAACTTCTAATTTTGATACCGCATTTGAGATTATTGTTCACCAAGAATAGGTAATGTAACATTCATTCTCATAATCCTGAAACTTCTGCTACCTGTTTTGCTTCATTTAGGTTCATTTGTAGTATTTCTTTGTGGAGGTTCAGTCAGATTACTTTAAATCTCAAGTTTCTTCTTTTGTTACTATTACCAATTTCCCATTTGTACTCTTGATTCAAAAAAATTTCAGTCCTAGAAGTTTTTCTAAGTATTGACACTAGAAGAGTGTTTCTTCTGGGGAGTTTGTAGCATTAACTTTACTGTACAGAGCCAGTTTAATCCAGGGGATTATGGTTGATTGGTCCTCTCTCTCTCCCTTTTTCTTTCTTCCCTAATGTTGGATTATAAAAGCTTTCTGATAACCACTTAAATGTTTCCGAAAGTTTTGCTTTTAATAAACATAAGAGTTGAGCTTTTATAAAAATGTATTAAGTGCTGACTTAGGAAAGGGATTATTATTATTTATTTTTTTTTAAGCACTGAATCAAGATGTTGAATAAGATTTTAGGACAGTAAATTGGAAACAAAAAGCATATGTAGACATTTCTATTGATGAGATAATTTTTAAAGTGTTTTATTGGATTTTAATTTAGCTGCTTTCGTTTTAACCTTTGCCTTTTTTCTTCTAAAATCTATAGGACTCATGAAATTCTATCCCTTTGGTGTAGAGTCCAGAAATGTGTTCATGGTATTTTAATATAGAATTTCTATTTCTGATGAATACGTTAAATATATATTATAAAATTTAAAGTTGACCAAGTAAGTTAAGACTTTTGAAATAGTGCAATATCAAGCAGAATGTTGCTTTTTCAATACAAATTTATTGGGAGCATATAAATCATATCTTTAAAAACAATTTTGGGGAAAGGAGCCTGTCTCCTATTTGACTTTAAGTGTATTTATGCTGTAGAACACATGACAGATAAGCCCAATTTTATCTTAGTGCAGTACAGGTCCATAAAACACACCTTACTGAACCTAGAAGCTACTAGATTAATCTGTTATAGCCAAGGTTACAAAGACTTCTAAACTGGAATGTTAATTCTCGCAGCCTTTTCTTTTGGTTTCATGGAGAGAATTAAGCCTACAGGAAATGGTTTTAGTGAGTGTTTTTCTCAACCCTCCCAAGGATAGTGTGTCCCTAGTATCATTTTAAATGCATGGGAGCTAAGTTAATCATTATAAACAGTAGATGACTTAGGGATTTAGGTTTGATTGTCTGTAGAACTTGGGTTGTAGTGGGAAATAACTACCTTGGGATAGGATGTTGAGACACTGATCTAGGGAATAAATTTGCATGAGAAGCCAAATTATGAGTAGAGATTTCTTGATGATCATAGAATCAAAGCAGGGAAGACTTAATTTGATAATATTAATGGTTGTTGTAATAAAGTCAGTCGTGTTTATTTTAGCAATGGCTTAATAGGCCTTCGACTTTGGTGCAAATGGTGACCTACATCTAGGAGCCTGAAAGGATTGTATAGTTTAAGATAGTCAGTATCCTCAAGTTCAGCTGTTTCTCCAGAAATGCGAGTTATTATCTAACTTATTAGATGTTTTCACCTAGATCATGACGACTACACAACCACATAATCCAAAACACTATTTTAATCCATCTCCTCTGTGAGATTCTGTGGTTCATCTAATCTCTCCTAATATATCAACACATTTTTGTTGTTCGATCTTGCCAGGCACTGTGGAAGACTTTCACATTGAACATTTTATCTGATTTTCATGAATGTCATTTTTTGGAGGTATTGTCTACATTTTGCTGATGAGGAAATTGATACTTAGAGATGTTAAAGATCACCTTATTAATGACATAATCCAAAGTGGATATTATTTCCTGAGTTAGAGCTGCTTGCTATTAAGTAAGCTGCCTTTTAATAAATAGTTCTGGGGATGTTATCTATGGAAATATTTAGCAGTGAACCTCCAGGGCAGCTTCAGAAATTATCTGGGGACCTTTCAAATAATGCTAAAGCTAAATTACATCCAGAGAGATTCTAATTAACTTTGGCATTCTGTTAATATCACTACTGTTCTTACCAGTAACGTGTTTATGTATTGGAAAGATAAAAAGCCCAATGTGGTAGATTCAAGTTTTCCAAAAATGTTAACTTTTTCTTGGAAGCTCAAGTTTTGTCACTGGCAAAAAATATTTATTTTCTTAGAAGTGACAGACTCACTTTAATTATTTTGCCTAATACTCAAGTCTGGATAACCGTTGCTTATCTGTCAGTTGTTTTTTAAGTAAAATGGTGTTCTTTGGAAAAAAAAGTGATTAGTGTTATACACAACTGAAATAGCAAAAGTGCTTCTCACAAGCATGCTTTATGTGTACTTCCCTTCACACAGAATATTTAAAAGATGTATACTCAAGTGTGGACATCTAGTAGAATTATTAATGCATCAAAGAGACTTTCCTGAATAAAAGTGCACCCCCTCCCCCCTGCTGGTGAGTGCTTGATGGTGAAGAATACAGTAACTGCTAGTGGCAAGGCAAACAACATTTTAATATGAAAATATTAAATAATTTTCATGTTGCAGATACTCTGAAAGAATCTCTGCTAATTCTAACATCTTGAAACTGCATTTTTGAGAAACTTCAGTTATATTAATGGAGCTTTGGTTTTTCTTTTTCCCCTGGAAAGTTTGTAGAAGTCATCCCCATGACTGCTTTTATCCATGAGATATTCCCCAGCTGTTGATTTGTTAACAGTCCTCAGTTAACTGAAGCTGCCTACAAAGGAGATAGAGTCTGGAGCTTGTTGAAGGAAGAGAGGGTAAAGTTTATTTCTGTCCCTTTGCCCTATTCTCATGGGGACCTTATGCTCAGAGATGCCTTCAATGAGGAAGTTGTGCTCACCTCAGAAACTTTAAGAACTCATTCCTTTTTTTCTTTCAAATATTTTATTTCTTCATCTTTGTCTTCAGACTTCTTTGATATTTTTTTGTAAAACCTTTTGTCTGAATTTTTTGTTTCAATTCTGTTCTAATCTCATATATGATCCTCTTACACAGTCTTATCTTTTGTGTATATGTTTAACCTTTTTCTGAGTTGTTTTTGTTCCAAAATTATTTTTACCTTTAAATTCTTTTATTGATTGTAATTTATTTTAAATTTTATTCTAATGTTTTCTCTAATCATTGTTGAAATTTTTGACCATCTCCTTTATTTTCTTTTAAGTGAATTTTCTTTTTACTTAATGTTTTTTCTTAACTTCTCATTTTGATTTTGCTTGAATGCAGGGGTTTTAGAAATGGTGAGAGCCCAAACCATAAGCAGGAATTTTTCAAGGCTGTTGGGTTTAGCTCTTCTGTAGTTGTCTTATCATTCCCTTCTAGACACTTCTCTTGACACCAGTTCTCAGGCTATTATTTTTTGTGCCATTATTCATGGAATCATATAGTATGTATTGTTTTCTGTTTAGCTTCTTTAGTGCTCAGCATTATATTTGAGATTCATCTGTAGATTGCAGGTAACAGTACTATATCAATTCTCATTGTTGTATAGTATTCCATTATAATAACATATAGTTTGTTTATCCATTCTAACATTGATGATCAGTGGGTTGTACAGTTTTTGGCTATTACAAATACTGCTACTGTGATGATCTTTTACATGTATAATAATAAAAAAGAAAAAAAAGAACTTTATTACATTGTTTTCTATTGTATGGATATTCTTATTTAAATGATCCCAGATTATTATGGTTTAATAAGTTCTTACTTTTTTCTGTTAAGCAATTTTGTAGTGAACATGGGAGAGAGTTTCAAAGTGTGTGCATATTTATTTCTGTGCCAGGCCTCTTAGAGCACCTAAGAGAGTCTTTAGGAAATTTCTCCATGCTTCCTATTGGCTAATTACTGAAAAATTGTACCTAAAGTCTTTATTATGTATTTTGAACCTAAAGTTTACAACCTCCTAGTTTCTAATTTGGGAAGAGTACCATGGGCCCTTGAAATCATTTATCTTCTCTATGATTTCTCTACCTGTGAAATGGCGATAGTGTAATACCTACTTCATAATATTAAGAGTGTGAGATCTGTGATTAGTGCTAAATAGGTGTTATTGGCTATTTTAATTTAAATCAGCTAAGAGAGCGAGAGAAATAAACCTCTGTGCAATGATGTGGGAAAATTAATAATAAAAGAATTGACCTAGCATCTCATTAAATTTACATTTTTTTGACACTTTGTCTTGAAAACACCTCTAATATATTTAATTGCATTTCCAGACAAGAGAGAAAGGTTGGGACTAATTTTGGGGATTGTTTTTTTCATTCAGGTCTATAAAGTTCTTTTTGATAAGATAATAGTTGTATCCTTTCTCCTGCTTTCCGTATCTCTTTTTAAAAGAATTTTCTTAATCACAGGGGGAGTTTTCTAAATGGTTTCTGGTGAGGTTTGCTCAATGGATTCTCTAGATAATGACTTCTTGAGATTTAGTGGCCTAAGATTTTGTTTCCAAGGGAAAATATTAAGATTACAAGTATTTTCTTGGACTTATAGCTTGTGTGACTTGTACATTGTGTCTCTAAACAAAATACTAATTTGTTACATTAACGTTATAAACCTTTCTTAACATTCCAGGAGAGAGAGACACATGGTCTTGATCTTTCTTTTTACATTTCTGGTTGTGCTTTTTGAGTGTGTTTGCTGGTTCTTTCTCTTCTTCCTGATGTCTTTAATGTTAATGTGTCCCAGGGTTCAACTCTTGGACCTGTTCTCTATCTCAGTTAATCCCTTGATGTCCTTATATTGTTGCCTGACTCCAAATACCATCTATATGCCAAACTCCCAGATCCAAATCTTTGTGCAGACCTCTCTTGAACAACATATTTTTGTGTCTAGTTGTTAATGACACATTTTACCAACAAGTTAAAAACATCTGAAATGTAACATTTTTAAAACAACTGCCCCTAATTCTCTTATGCTATATAAATTTCCTTGTTTCAGTGAATAGCAACTAGAAGGATAAAGTTGCTCAGGCCAAAAACCCTGAAGTCATCCTTGACAGTTGAGTTTTTCACATTTTTTTTAAAAATCATATATGGCTGGAAATTTTCTTGTGTTTGATTTTCAAAATTTATTCAGAATCTGACCACTTTTCACTACTGTCTAAGATCAAGGTGCTGATAGATCTGGTGTCTGGTGAGGACCTGTTTCCTGGTCGCAGATAGCTGCCTTCTTGGTCTGTCCTTACATGGCAGAGAGCAGAGAGAGAGAAAGCAAGTGCATTCATGTCTCTTCTTAAAAGCACTACTTCCATGTTGTTAAGATTGAATGATTTGAGAGTGTGATTTTATACATGGCCAGATGATAAGATTGGTAGATCCTCTCTCCAAAAGCATGAGAAAATTGACAAAAGAGCAATTTAAGAGTTTTGGAAATCAACCAAAGGTATACAACAGTGAAAAGTGTTTATACTTGAAAACTAGTAAGGATAGTGGTGGTAGTCTGTAGTATTTTAGTGAAAAATTTACAGCTTTAATTCCTCTATTAGAATTTCTCTATTAGAAGTCTCAAGTGCCTAAACTTCTACTTTAGGAAACTATAAAAAGGAAAGCAAAGTGAACCGTAAGCAAGCAGAAGAGAGAAAACAATGGTTAGAGCAGAAATCAAATGAAATTACAAACAAAAAAAAAAAGAGAAGAAGAAAAAATGAATAGTAGGTTCTTTGAAAAGTAATAAAATGGTAAATTCTTTAGCTTGATTGAAAGGGAGAGGAATGAGGAAGAGCGGGAGTGGGAATGGGGGCAAAGAGAAGGGAGAAGATGGGAGAGGAAGGAAAGGGAGAAGGGAGAGGGAGGAAAGAAAAGGAGGGGAAGGAGAGAGAGAAAGAAGGAGGAGGGAAGATGGAGAAAGAAGCAGGGGGAGGGGAGAGAAGGGAGAAATGGGAATGGAGAGAGGGGAAGATACAAATTATCAAAATAAGAAATGAAAGAGAGAATATTACTGCCAACCTTACAGAAATTAAAAGGATTGTAAAGGAATATTATGAAGAACTTTATACCAACAAATCAGACAGATGGATGAAGTGGACAAATTCCTAGAAAGATATAAATTACCAAAACTGCTTCATGAAGAAATAGCCCTGTAGCAAGTAAAAAAATTGAATTAGTTATTTAAAATATTCCCACAAAGAAATTCCCACACCCAGATTTCATCACTAGTGAATTCTATCATACATTTATACAAATTATACCAATCCTTTACATACCCCAAAATATCCAAATTCTTTACAAATAGAGGAGAGAACACTTCTGAACACACTCTGGAGGCCATTACTAACCTGACACCAAAATCAGACAAATATATCACAAGAAAAGGAGATTGTGGGCTGATATCCTCATGGATGTAGATACAAAATCCTTAAAAGAATTTTAAGAAACTAAATTTAGCATTACATTTTTATATACCATGATAAAGTAGAATTCGTCCTAAGAATGCAAGGTTGGTTTAATATCCAAAAATCAATTCATGTAACAATACCGTATTCATAGAATAAAGGCCAAAAACCACAAGATCATCTCAACAGATATGAAAATCATGTATGCTTACAAAATCCAGTATCTATTGCTGATAGAAACTCTCAGCTAACTAATTATAGAAGGGAACTTCCTCAATCTGAGAAGGATCCATCTATGAATAACCTACTGCTAATATTATATTTGGTGGTGAAAGACTGAATGCTTTTCTTCTAAGATTAGGAAGGAACAAGGCAAGAATGTCTGCTCTCACTAATGCTGTTCAACTTTGTAATGGGGATTCTAGCCAGTGCAATAAGTCCAAATAAATAAAAGCATTCAGACTGAAGAGGAAGAAGTAAGACTCTTATTTTCTGAGCTGATGTGAGATCCTATCGATAGAAAATCTCAAGGAATTATATTAAGACAAATAGAACCAGGCTCACAGGTTGCAAGATCAATATGAAAACTAGAAACTGACAATTCAAGCAAAACAAATAAATTCCATTCATGAAGAATCAAAAGGAAAAAAAAAATTCTGGAGAATACACCTAACAAAAGAAGTGTAAGACTCATACACTGAAAACTACAAAAAATTGTTGGTAGAAATTAAAGATGTAAATAAATAAAGCAGTATTTCATATTAATGAATTGGGGACATAGTATTGTAAAGATAGCAGTTAAAGCAGTTTTCCTTCAAATTGACCCTCAGCCTTTTATTTTTTATTTTTTAAAGAAATTGACAAGTAGATCCTAAAATTTATTTAGAAATGCAAGGATCTAGAGTAGCCAAAAACAATTTGAAAAAGAATAACATTAGAGAATTACACTATTGGATTTTAAAACTATCTATAAAACAGTATAATTCTAGAAGAAATCAAAGTTCATAACTTCATGATGTTGGCATAGATGAGTTCTTAGATATGACACCAAAAGCATTACTGATAAGAGAAATCTTGATAAATTCTACTTTCTCAAAATTAAACACTTTGTCCTTTAAAAAACACAATCTAAAAAAAAGTAAGCCACAGATAAAATATTTGCAGATCATATATCTCATAAAGGGCTTGTCAGAAAATGTAAACAACTCTTACTAACCATTAATTACACAAGCAACTTAATTTTAAAAAGAAGCAAAATATTTGAATAGATATTTCACCAATAAAGATATATAAATTACTTATAAGTCCATAAAGAGATGTTCAGCATTGTTAATCATTAGGGAAATGCAAATTAAATCCCCAATGAGATTCTGCTGCACATCTGCTAGAATGGCTATGTTTTAGCTAAGGCTACTACAACAAAATTCTGTAGACTAGGTGACTTAAACAACAGACATTTATTTCTCAGTTCTGGAGCCTGAGAAATACAAGATTATGGTGCTAGCAAATATGGTTTCCAGTGAGGTCCCTCTTCTTGGCTTGCAGAAGGTTGCCTTTTCCCTGCTAGAAGTAAGCCTTCTAAAAATAGAGACTTCTGAATTTTGATTTAGCCATATTCATGACCCCTAGAATGATGCCTGGAACATACTCAGTAAGTATGTGTTGAATTGGATATATTTTATTGGGGGAGATAATCATCAGTTTTTGTTTGTTTTTAAAATTCTATTAACTGATATGTTACATAGATAGGTTATACTTCAGCTATGTTACATGGATAGGTTATACTTCAGCTAATTTTTCATTCCTAGGATGAACCCACGTTGGTCAGAGATGAGACTGGTCTGTAATTTTCCTTTATCTTATTCTTAATAGGTTTGAATATTAAGATTGCTAGCTTCATACAATGAATTGAGAAGTGCTCTCTTGCTCTTTTAGAGAATGCTGTGGACCAGACAGTACTATGTGGTCTTTCTCCTATAATCTGTGTACATGTTACCAATAACTGAGCATGGCAGTTTGTACTATTATTCCTAGTGAACTACTTATAAGCCTTTTGTTTCTTACTGTGTCACAGCTGAGTTCTACTGGTTTAGAATTCTTGAGAGCCATATAGGAGTATCTCTAGCAAGGATGAAACAATAGTTTTATTGAATTAGGAGGTGTGATTACTACTTGACCATTTTTATCTCTTTATTTCATAGAATGAACAGGCAGTACCAGTTACCATATCAGCTGGAGTGATTTATGCTGATGATTAAGGGAAGCAGAGTTGCTGCTAAAACAGTGAAGACAAGTATATCTTGAAAGCACAGGATCCTGTGGCACCTCACAATGCTACTACTATGTTCAATAGCAAAAGTTTATTGAGATCTTTACACTTAGCCCTCATAGGCAGGAGCACTAACAGCTCAGGATAATTCAGGAATAAATGTTTGGGCTCCCCCATTTTTTGTACATATTCTGTTTCAGGAATTATACCTGGCTCCTTTTAACAGTTTGGAAATATATGGCTTAAATAGTATAGGGGTTTTTCAGTCTCACTTAAAATTAGTCTGGAGATAGGCCTTCCAGGGCTGGTATGGCAGCATCATGGCATCATGAGAGTCCTAAGCTTGTTTCTACTCTGCTTTATGTCCTTAGTTATGACTTTTATATTAAGGTTAACACAATCCAAAATAGTGGCTGAAATTTAAGCTGTCATGTATCCATTTCAGGCAGGAACAAGGAGGAAGGGGGAAGGACAACTGAAAGGAAAGTGGGTATTGGATATGTTTCTAGCAGTCTTGACCCCAGATTTCTTAAGCTGAGTAAATGGAATAATTTTAGAAGGCTTTTTAGAGTTCCCACAATATCTTTATACTTTGACCCTCTAAAACAAAAAGCTTTGTAATGATTAATTGTACTATCACAATGTTGACTAAGTTATTCTTTGTCTTAGTGTTTTCATTGGTAGTTGGGAGGAATAAACAATGTCTAGAAATTCAAAAGCCTGATTTATCCAACTTACTTTTCATGTGTTATAATTTAATGAAAAGAGTTTTTAAAAGGTAGATTGTTTGCTTTGTGTGCATTTTAAAATTCACAAGAACCGTCATGCATTCTTTGCCATGATCTTTGTTCATGGCTCTCTGTTCTCTTGTTTATGCTGGTTTGTGATAAGTTATTTTAAAAAAGACTTTGTTTTATGAGTTTAATTTTTGCCAATTTCTGTGGACATGAGATTTTAAAATTTTTTCTTAATATGTTTTCTTTGATGTGAGTGGGACTGTTAAAGCAAATGGTCTGCTTATCTTTTACTTGCTGGTAGCAATCATTTAACAAAAACATTTACAAGTAAAAGCATACTTTATAAAGATGTTGGGATATGAGAGTGTTATCACTGTTGGAGTTGAGAATAATTTTCTTTTGAAAATAGCTGTTAGTTTGAAGTAGAACATGAAAAGCAATTTCTCTGTTTCGTGATAGTGGTAGCAGCAATTTTTTTTTTTTTTCATTTACAGATATATAAGCCCAACTTGACATTAGAACTGATCGGAAACACATAAAAATGTTAATTTAATTCTGTCTTTACAGTTTAACATTTATAGGCTAAAGGAAGATATCTTTACGAAGGACACTAAGATAACCAGAAGGTAGCTTAGAATGTGCGATCAGGGAAACAATGATTTAGAGCAGTTGTTCACACCTGTTTTGAGTCACAGACTGTTGAGGGGATAATATACTCTCTTCAGAACAGTGTGTGTTTCCCACTTCCTTCCGCCAGGCGTTGATTTCTAGAAACTGTCTTTTTCTTGATATTCCTAACAGCAACATCTGAGAGTTTAGCATGCTGTACATCCTTATGTCTTTTTACAGTTAGCAGCTGCCCCAACCACATTTTGGACTTTGTCATGTTAGATTAGTTTCGCCAGTTCTAGAATTTACTTAAATACAATCATAGAAATTGTACTCTGGTGTCTAGGCTTGTTTTATTCAACATAAGGTCTGTAAGATTCATCCTTTTCTCATGTATCTGTCACTTCTTTTTTATTGCTGTAAAATAGTCTTTTGTAAAATAGTCTTCAGTTTGCTTATCCATTCACCTGTTGTTAGATGTTTGGATCATTTACAGTTTTTATCACTGCGATTACTATTACTGTGAACTTTCTTGTGAAAATGTTAATGCAGCTTACCCAATGTTGTTCAACTCCCACATATCTTCAGGAGAGCCTGTTTGTGTGGCTGACCTTTGACCAACACCTGGGAACCTAGCCCTTGGAATATTCCTTATGTTACTAATTGATAATGTGGTTTTGAATACAAACCATGGAGTAGCCCCTAGTTTAGACTGTGCAAAACATGATTTATGGTAAATACTCACTTTGCTCCTTGGCAGGGTCTGTAGTTTTGGTAATCAGAGCTTGTCACTCTGGCAAATGTGCCTGTATTACAAGTACCCAATAAAAACCCTGGACCCTGCAACTCAGGTAGGCTTCTCTGGGCAGAAACACTTTGCATATGTTGGTGTACTTCAGTGCTAGAGGAATAGAATTGTTGGGTTATATGGTAGTTTGGTAAGAAACTACTAAACAGTTTTATGTGGTGCTGTGCCATTTTATACTTCTTCCAGTAAAGTGTGAGAATGTCAGTTGTTCTACATTCTTGGCAACATTTGATATTATCAGTTTAATTTCAGCCTTTTTAATGGGTCTCATTTGGGGTTTAGTTTACATCTTCCTAATGTCGATGAGCACCTTTTAAAATGTGCTTGTTGACCATTTTGTTTATCTTTTATGGAGAAGTATCTCTTGGTCTTTTTGGTCCATTTAAAAAAACTTATTTGTATATTATTGAGTTATTATGCTAATTGAGTACAATGGAAACATATGTAGTTATAAGATTATTTATCACACAAGTTCAGGAAAACTAGGAATGTTTATGAAATAGTCATTAGGCTTTTTGTGTATCTAAAGGCCAAGGCCACTAAGTTGTAGACGCAAGCAACATACTGAGACGGAACCCAAACCTTACTCTGTTCACTTATCAAAGTTTTTGGCATGTGGCTATCTGCCCACTAAACTTTGTTATGCTAATTCAGGTTTTTTCCTGTTATATACAAATGATTTTATTATCTAAATCATAACAGTGGTATGGTATTCAGGGTGATTTATAGTCTTGTCCTTTTTGTTTTTAATTTTTTAAAGCTTTTAGAATACTTTTTACTTTTTTGAATGTATGTTCATTTCCATTGGTTCTTAGATTTGTAATAGAAATTTAATACTAAATACTCCTTGGTTTGTAGTAGAAACACCAGTATTCATTACCCTTAATGATTTACTGCCTTTATTAGTTTCTCATAACATTAAAAGACTGCATAAATTTTACTAAATATCTGTAGTGCCAAAATTCAGTATGCTGATAGTCATTTTGTGATTGCTTAGTATAAATTAACTCTGACCTTTCTGTTGGTTATTTAGGGCTGTGTTTGCTCTGAGACTTTTAGCTATTGTTCTATTCAGTGGGGGCTGTATCATAAGTGGCCTCCAGATAAATGAGGTAATGCTAGGAAATTTTAAGGTCATGCTTAAAAATTATATAATTCAATTATCCCTTCAACAGAATAAGTAATGGAGATTTTATTATATCTTTTACAAAAGAATATAATGATTATCATCCTGTGATTGCTTTATATAATTATATTGTTACTATTATTTACATGAAGTTACAAATATGCAGATAAATTTAAATACACAGCATATTTGAAGATCAGGATTTTTAGGTTTTGTTAAGTCTCAAAAAGTTGTTGATGCTGTTTTAATTGTTAAATATACTCTATCTTTGGCCATTCATGTTTTAAGTTTCATATAAATTAAAAGAAATATTTTGATTTACTACTGGTTGAAAATATCTAAAATCCAACATTTTAAAACATAAATAGTGATTCATATCAGTTAACTTTGAATCAAATTTTACTATTTTGAAATTCTTTTTTCCATCTTAATTTGTATAAGATCAGTTTCATAATACTGCTTATTTTAAATTTAGATTAGGGAAATTATTTTTTTCAAAAAGACAGTATATATTATATTTATAGCTGTTTCTTTAACCTGAGTGATGGACAGCTGTAACAGTTGTGTCAGCTGTACTCGATTTTAAGTTGGAAGAAATATAAAAATTGAAGTACATTTAAATGAAGTGGATAGTTCACAAGAAGTTCTTAGCACTGTGTTGTTGAGTATTTAGAAAGAGCTCAGCTGTTAGCTGCCACAAGTGTTTTTGGCACAATTATCATTATTGTTAAATTGCTCCATAGTTTACTTGAATTTTGATTTGTTATCTAACAGTGTTATTGATTTCTTGGGACAGAGATCAAGAAAGGCTGATTTGGATATTACATATTTATATAGAGGTATTGGTATAGGGGTCAGATGGAGTGAATTTGGTATTTGAGTATATATGTATATATAAAATAAATATATGTATATAATAGTTATTAAATTCATATGTATTTAGTAGAACTAAGTTTATTATTTCTTTCCACAGCCTTATATTCTGTTATATTATTCTGTGTGTTCCTCTGGATTCCTTTTGTCTACTTCTACTATGAGGAAAAGGATGATGATGATACTAGTAAATGCACTGTAAGTATCTTTATTTTAGAGTTCTCAGTTTAGTGAGGCAAGATTATTTCCTCCTTTTTCAGAGAATGACATGACTCTGCTTAAATTTATTCTATAGCAGTGTTGTCTAATAGAAACATAATGTGAGCCACATGTGAAATTTTAAATTTCCTTGTAGCCACATTAAAATAAGTAGAAAGGAGCAGTTGAAATTATTTTAATGATACATTGTATTTAATGTCATGTTCCAGTGTTATTTCAAATAGGGTCAAAACATATTAAGATATTAAATTTCTTTTTTTGCACTATTTTTAAATTTAAAATGTATTTTACACTTACAACACATCCCAATTCGAAATGGCCATATTTCAGGTGCTCAGTAGCTGCGTGTGACTTGTGACTATTGTTCTAGACACACCAATTCTAGAGTAGGGATCGGCAGACTTTTCTGTAAAAGGCCGGATAGTAAGTCTTTTAGGCTTTGAGGGCCATATAGTTTCTGTCTCAACTACTCAACTCTGCTGTTGTAGAGTGAAAATAGCCAGAGATAGTACTTAATGAGCATGATGTGATCCAGTAAAATAGGAGGTGGGTTAGATGTGGCCCATAAGGTATAGTTTGCTGACCCCTGTTCTAGAGCATAACGGAATACTTGCAGACTATTCTTACTAGTCCAGGATAATATTGGTGAAAAAACCTGATAAATATAGCATGTATGACTGTCCAAAACCTGTAGATCAGTATTATTTAACTATTGGTATAAAAATCTTAACTAAAATATTAGTAAATTGAATGCAGGGCTGTCTTAATACATTAATATAGTATAACTGAGTTGGATATATCTCTAGATTGCATGAGTGGTTTAGAATCAGCACATCTATTAATATATAGTCAGTCATTTAATAGGTCAAAGAAGAAATTGTATGTGGAAGGGTATTTGCCAAAATTTGAACATTTTACTTTTGATTTAAGGGAGGGAAAAAGCAGATAAAAAATATAAATATCTTTTGTCTTTTTATTGAGTTACAGGAATTTGTTTTATAACTTGTTTATGTTTTATATTTAAGTATAAAAACAAATATTGACTCAAAAACCAGCATTATGCTTAATCATGTTTATTAAAACCTTAAAAAAAAATCATTTGCATTAAGACCAGAAGCAAGTACATCAACAATATTTTAAATGATTCCCAGAGTGGTAATCAGTATAATTTGTTAGAGAAAAAAAAAATAGTGTTTAAATGTTTATAAAGAAAGTCAAAATTATTATTTGCAAGTATGTAACTATATTGGAAAACCCAACATATGTAAGGTAGAGTGATTGGTTACAAATTTAATGTTAAAAACTGAATGAGATATAAACTTTCTCTGTTCACTATTCTAAAGCGTGTCTTCTCCAGCCCTTTTGTTGATCTTAAGATCCTCCTTACCTTTAGGTTTTTTCCCCCTAAAGACTATCTTAACTCCTTTGCGAACAAGCATTTATCATGTGAGGCATGAATTTAACTTTCAAAAGGTCATTTTTAGAGACAATGTTTTTTTTCTCACTGATTTAACGTTTTCTTTGAGATTAACTTTTCTTTCCATATTTAGGATGTCTAGCTTTGTGTTTTCCTTTATTTGCATTACACTGTGGTCACCAAGCAAAGCAGACTTTAAAGACCTGAATTCCTGGTTTCAAGTTCTTTTTTAATTGCTTAACTACTTGTGTGACTTATGGCAAATTATTTAACCTCTCTGGGCCTCAGCTTTTTAATCTCTAAGTAAGGATGAGAACACCTATCTCAGGGTTGTTGTGAAAATGAAATGAGTTAGTATATGTAAAGTTCTTAGAACACACCTGATATGATAATATGTTTTATATATTTATGTATGTGTTTTTAATATAGTTTACATAAATATATATTATGTTTTATACACATACACACACACACACACACATACATATATACCTACCCACATGTATATATATTAAATATTTATTATAAGTATTATAACCCAGTTTGGCGAATTGGGGTGAGGGCATCATGGATTCTGATTACTACCTTTTTGGGAAAATAATTTATTAAATATTCTGATAATTTTATTAAAGATGCTGATTGGAGAATTAATTATGCTTTAGGGGTACTGCTTTTCATAAGATCTCACCATTGAAAAGATTTTAAAAGCTAGTGTGGTTTGCAGAGATACTTAAGATGTAGATATACATTATTTTTCTTAAATTTTAAGATTTTTTCAACAAAGGAACCTTTACACAGTTGAGTATAAGCACGCATTTGATGTAAAAATACTGTTACACTGTAGCAAGAATATTTTATATTTTAAAGATCTTAATAAATGGTATACTTTTTTCCCCCTTGACATCTAGCAAATTAAAACGGCACTTAAGTATACTTTGGGATTTGCTGTGATTTGTGCACTTCTTCTTTTGGTTGGGTAAGTCTTTATTTTTTTCTCCTGAAAAGGAAAATAACATTATTTTAGTAATAATAACAACAACAACAATAACAACTCATTCAGAAAAGTCTAGGAAAGAAAAAACAAAATGTAAAAAAACCCCAAACTACCCTTTTTACATCACCACCAATAATAACCATAATCTTTTTTGGTTAGTGTTCTATCTAGACATTTTTTATGTGCTCCTCAAATACATGCAGAGTGCCCCTCCCTCATACATATATCCTAACATAATTTTACACAACTGTGATTATATTTTATGTAATTCTTGATAATCTGCTTTTTGACATATTATAGGTCTCTCTTCAGTATAATAAATAAAGGTCCATCAATGTTGTTTGTATTGTAGTCCTTTAAGATATAACAATTTATCTGACTGATTTTCTAGTGATGACTACTTGGACATTTATGATGTTTGCAGTTTTTTCATTCTTATAAACAACACTGACGAAAATTCATGTGTGTGCATCTTTTTAGATTTAACTGGTCTTTAAAACTTTGAATTAATCTTTGTCAATGAGTTCTTCATTAATTCTTCTTTCTTAAATTTTTATACTGATATCACTAAAGTTTTATATATGTTTTTATACATTTAAAATTTTCTCTGGCAAACATTTGTTCTTTTTAATGGAAGACATTCTTATTAAGTCTTGATTCTTTTTTTTATGTGAGGAAATAGACAAGGTGCTAATTAGGTTTTTAAAGTTTCTGTTTAAAATTTGATATCAGAAATTTCAATAAATGAAAAGCTTCATTTATTGAATACAATTTGTGTTGAGAATAAAACTAGTCAGTGACTTTTTGTTGTTCTAGAATTCAGATATTCTGTAGTCAAGGCATATTTCCAAGTCCCTTTGCCTGCCTTGATGTGTCATGAAAAATAGTGCTTGTTGAAAGGACATTTTTAGTGGCTTTACTATTTATTTTAGCTATTGAAAATATTTTTAAAAGTCTTTTTTTTTTTTTGGCCTTTTAAAGGCAGCCAAATCTAGTTACGTAAATTTGCTTTGTTATGTGGAGATCTCCTATCCGTAAACCTAAATTATCTATGACAGATAGTGAACTTTTCTTAAAGGAGAGATAGTTAAGTACTTTAGGTTAGAAGTCCATATGGTCTCTGTGGTTATTCAGTTACTCAGCTTTCCTTTTGTAGCTCTAAAGTAGTCATAGACATACATAAACAAAAGGATGTGACTGAGTTACAATAAAACTTCATTTGTAAACACAGGCAGTCAGTAGTTTGCCAGCTCCTGATTGAGAGCATGATTGAAAACCATCACTATAACTGCACATCTTTACAACAGCTAGAATATCTGTCCTGGACAAAGGGATCCTGAAGTTTGTTCTAAAATTTACTTTTTTGTTTTTTTGTTTTATTTGTTTTTTTTCATGGAACATCACCTTCAGTCCTCAGAGAGTTTACATTTGGCACAATTCTAATAGGCTTTAACTGATTCTCTCGATGATATTTATTTATTTAGAAGCAGTATATTAAAAGTGAAGTAAATGGTTCCTTGCAAATATACTAATAACAAAAAAATGACCGTTTGAACAGTTTGACTGTTTGACCATTATAAACAATATAACATTCACTTATAATCCAAATATTTTATAGTCTAAATATTTATTGTGTACACGTTATATTCTAGATACTATACAAGAGCTAGTAAAACAGCAATTAACAGATATGCTTCTCATGGAGCATACATTTAGGAGGGGGTCAAAGGGCAGAGAAAAAAATAGATTGTGTTGGGGGTGTGAAATCTTAGCAAAGGCAATGCTGAGAAGTTAGTATTTGGGAAAACACTTGAAGGAAGAGAGGGAGCCATGAATAAATGTGGGGGAAGTGCATTTCAGAGAAAAGAGCAAGTGACAAACTGAAGCAGGAAAGTGTCTGGCATCTTCAAGACAAAGTGAGGAAACTATTGTGGCTGGGGTGGAATGAATGAAGGCTGGAGTAGCTGAAGATATGGCCAGAGGTAACTAGAGCTGCCAAATTTAGTAGAGCATCAGGTCATTTTAAGAACTTTGGCATTTATTCTGAAGGAGATGGGAAGCTATTGGAGGGCTTTTGTTGTTGAGTGACATGATCTGACATTTTAACAGGATCTCTGGAAGGTGTTTTGAGATTTGACTTTATGGGAGTAAAGGTAGAAACATGAGATCTGTTGGGAATCTATTGCAATATTCTAGGCAAAACTTGATGGGAGCAGTAGTAATTTCTTTCTGCTTATCATTTAGAGAAAGAGCCAGCAGGATTTTTTGATAGGTCAGATACGTGAGGTATGAGAGAGGAACTGGGAATGTATCTGGAGTTAGTGAAACTGCAAAGTCTGAGGAACACTTCTCTTACTTTTGATACCAGCTGCAATTTTGGGGAGTTTCTAAATTCACCCTCAGGTTTGATAATTCTCTAGGACTCACAGAACTCACTGAAAGCAATTATATTCATGGTTACCATTTATTACAGGTAAAGAATACAGGGCAAAATCAACCAAAAGAAGAGATGTATAGGACAAAGTCTAGGCGAATTCCAAATATGAAGTTTCTGTTGTCCTCAGGACATGCTGCCTTTCTGGCATCAACCTATGACATGCTGGGAGTATTGCTAACTAGGGAAGCTCACAGTAGCCTTGGTGCTCAGAGTTTTTATTGGGATGCTATTATGTAGGTATGGCTGGTTGATTGCTTGCCCACGTGGTTATCTAGATCAGCTGATGCCACATGACCCTAAATCTCATGGTTGGTCTTTCTGGCCCACCACCTAAGATTGTTTAGGCCAGCCTCTGCCCTAAACAAAGACATTCCTATTAGATGTGACACTTCACCTCCTAGGACCATGGGCAAAATTCAGACCTCTTTTTGGGCAAGGCCAAATTCTTTACTACACAGGAAAGGTGAAGTTGTCATCTAATGAGATAGGTAGATCTGAAGGAAGAGAGGATTTGGTGGGGAATTATCAATAGCTCACTTTGATTCATGGTACATTTTATAGTCTTTCAGGAAGAGATATTTAGTAAGCCACTAGATCAGGCATTGGGAAACTTAAATTTTAGTTTCTGCTCTCCCAATAGTAACAACTAACTCCAATGAAAAAATGAGTTTTAGCCTTTGTAAAATGTGAGAGATAAGACAGTGATTGCTAAATATTACTCCCTCTGCCTCCTTCTGCCTTTTTCAGTACTAGGATCCTTTCATAGTTGAATTGATAATGTTGGCTATCAGGTGGATAACAGGCCAGAAGAAATGCCATCCAAAGCATCTATATAGGTGAAAGGCTTTGATTCAGGTGAAGGATATTTCCTCTATTGTAAGAGGGATAAAAATGAAAAGAGGTACAGGTAGGTTCATAGGTTTGATGCACAAATGAGAGCTCTTGTCTTATTGGCTTCTGTTTTCTTGTTGATACTTGAGGCAGCCATCAGCCTAGGGGACTGATAATAGGGGAGAGTATGTGCACTCCTGCGTTTTACACATCTGAAGTTTCTGAATAAAAGGCTAGCAGTGTTTTTCTTCTTCACGATAGTATTCTTCTCATTGTCATATATATTTAAATTAGGCACACTTTTAGTTTAAATGATTATCTAAATTATCTGAAATTTTCTTGCAGTGTTTTTCTTCTCCATGATAGTATTCTTCTCATTGTCATATGTAAATATTTAAATTAGGCACACTTGTAGTTTAAGTGATTATCTAAATTATGTGAAATTTTCTTGAAGGTGCCATAGTCCTAGTTTTTGTTGAGTGATGTATTTTTGGTAAAACAGTAGATGATTTTATGGCACAAACATGGTCTAGGTTTAATTAATGTAGCGAACATTTTTGGAGCACTTGTGTGTTAGCTAGTGTGCAAGATTTTAGGGATAAAATGGAGGGTCATGGTCTCTGACCTCAATATTCACAATGGATAGAGATGCAGATAATTTGAGTTGTAATAGTTAAGTGTTCTAATAAGAAATAGATACCAGGTGTTGATGGTGGAGCAGTAAGTTTCTACCTATGCTAGTAGGAATTCTGCCTTGCAGAATTAGGGAAGACCTGAGAGGAAGTAGTATTTGAATTAAAATTTGAAGGAGTGGAAGTTGGTCAGCAGACTAGGTAGGAGAGAAGATGAATAGCACATAGAGTTGAATTAGTCTGCTCAGACTGCCATAAACAACAGACATTTATTTTTTCACAGTTCTAGATGTTAGAAGTCCATGATCAAGGTGCTGGCAAGTTTGGTTTCTGGTGAGAACTGTCTTCCTGGCTTGTGGACAGCCACCTTCTCACTGTGTTCTCACGTGACCTTTCCTGAGTGCTCTCGCTGTGGGAGAAAGTGCTCTCTGGCATCTTTTCCTCTTCTTTCAGGGGCACCAGTCTCATCAGACTAATGTCCTAGTCTTATGACCTTGTTTAACTTTAATTACCTTCCTAAAGGCCCTGTATCCAAATGCCATTATATTGGGGTTAGGACTTCAATATATGAATTCTGGATTGGGGGCACAATTGAATCCATAACATATATTAACTGAGGGGCTGAAATTAACCTGGAATATTTGAAGAATGATATTTTAAAAAATGTGAATTTAAATTAAACACTGCTCTGCTTCAGTACAAAACAAAACAAAACAAAACAAAATACTGCCCTGTTTCAGACATTTAAAGTGTTTGTGTGGACAAGTGATAGACCATGATATTAGCCGGGTAGGCAGATTCTGGGTCTTATGTACAATGTTTAAGAAATTTTGAGTTTTATCCTGCTGAGAAACAGTGAAGATGTGTATGTATTGTATGTGTAAATATACATGAATTTGTTTTAAGAATTGCAATGCTGTGAAAGGTGATGCATTGAAAGGGATATTTGGGAGTTGGGTTGGAGAAGTGAAATATAAATGGCAGAAAGGAAGACCAGTTAGGTAACCACTGTAATAAGAGATAAGGGTCTGAATTAGAGTACAAAGAGAGCAGAGAGGATGAAACAGATAAGCTCTTTGGAAGATAAATAAGACTTGATGATTGAGTATAGGAGGTGAAAATCTTGTTTTCACTTCTGCTGAAGTATTTCAATTCCATATCTACTGAAATTGAAATAATTCAGTCTTTCCTTTGTCTCTTCTTGAAGAAATAATCTATATTAAGATAATTCAGTGAGTCAGATTGTGTATAAAATATTTTTACTAAGTAGTTTTTCAGTTTTACTGTTTTCATGAGCCTAAGGGGAATTTTTGATCTTACAAGGCTCTAGTTTTTATCTTTATCTAATATTGTGTGTCTTTGAAATCTGAGGTTCTCTGTATTCATTTTTTTGAGAGGGACTGAGATTAGAAATTATATATACCTTTACAGCACACAAATCTTATTACTGTAAGTCTCCTTAGCCAAGAGTTGATCACCTTTTCTTAGTGTCATCACCATTTAGCAAATGCCTGATAATCTTATTAACTGCTGTCTCCTCATCAAAACCGATATATTCTATATTCCAGACTCATCTGACTTCAATTGCCTTTGCATTTGTTAGGGGATATTCCTTTTTTTTTAATAGACCTTCATCCACAGGGCTGATATTTGGCCATTGAATTCTGCTTTGCCCCTTCTAGTTGTTAAAAGGTTGAAATGCTTCCCTATCAGTCAGCTGCTGCTCTGCCTTCCTGAGTCTTCTTACTCCACCACCCTAGGCCCATTTGAAGGATAAGCCCTGGTTCAGCAGAGTCTAACAGAACTGAGGCCAGACTCTGTGTCAATGGGTTAGTGCCTTTACCATAGAGGTTGTTAAATATTTTGAGCATTATTGCTTCAGGGTATCTACACATACTTAGTTGTAATCTTGTGAATTCTGCTTATGAATCTGTTATGTTTTTGTGAAAATACTTTACATCTATTTCTTGGTGGCAAGGTCGCTAAGGAACCTGTTTTGGGTTTATGCTTTTGTTACTCTCTCTAGTTCCTACCTAAAATAATATTAAGTGCTAAAATGTTACCTTTCTACTGGATTTCTTAAAAATAAGTGTTTTCTTGAAGTTGATATGACAGTAGTTTGGGTCATTTAACTTTTTTTTTCTTTTTTTGGTCATATAAAGTTTTCTCTGGTGTTTTTTTCTGTGTTAAACATTTGAATTGTTAAAGAGCCCTGCTTAGGAGTTTGAGTATGAAAGTATCATCAAGAGCAAGAGTTATTTTTTTTTTCTTACCACTGAACAGAACCTTTGATTAACTGAAACTGAGATAGATACTGAATATTCTAAGTATGAATGCTATTTTTCGGTATTACAAATACCTATCTCTATATTAATAGTACTATAGATGATTTTTTTACAACATAGTTTTTTCTCACATCACGAAATTGGTTATTCCCAGCTAAAAAGTTTAAAATATACTTTTCAAAATATAAATATTAATATATATGTATATATATATATATATCAGGAAGAAATCTCTGTTCAGATAATATAGAGGTAAATTATAAGTAGTTTTTTCTTGATTGGTTTATGTTTTTGTTCTAATACTAATAAATTTGTTAATATCATTATAGAAGTATAATATACAGGAGCTTTGTTTTGTTTTGTTTTGTTTTTTTTATTCTACCATACTGCTTTTGTTTAATTGTTTTTGATTTTATAGACAGGGCAACAAATAATCAACTTTTTGCATTTATTGCTCTATCCCTGTGAGTAATTACTTTTCTCTCCAAAAATGGCAAGAAATAGGTCTCCAAGATTAAGAAGAATGTAGTAAATTAATGCAAATGCAAATAGTTACATATTTAAATAAACTCTTGACATGCTTTAATGCATTCATCTTTTTATAAGAATAGAAAGTATCAGTAGTACCACAGAGTAAAGTTTTTTAAAATAAAAAAATTATAATAATTACTTTTTCTACTTGCACATATTATCAGAGCAGATATCTTAATGTACTGTTAAACTTATTCAGTATTTCCTCTTTACAAAAGAGGATAGATCTTAACTGCTTTGCTTATAATTAAAATTAGGTTGGAAAGTAGGTAGTATTAGAGTTACTTGTTATATTCCTCTTTGATTCTCCACATGTACAGTCTAAGGGTTACTCAGTGCTTTTTGCCTTAATCTCTTTATTGTCTTCTTGTTTCTGAGCTTTATAATAAAGTGACTATCTCCTCCCTCCCTCCCTCCCACCCCTTCCTTTCTCCCTTTCTTTCTTCCTTCCTTCCTGTTTTCCCTCTTTACATTTTCTCCCAATCTAAACTTCTAGAGCAAGTCCTAGGAAGCTAGCTATCTTTGTTATTTCCATGTCCCCGCTTCAGCTATGGATTGAAAAAAAATAGAAACTACTTTCATTATATATATTGGGTAGAACCTTGCAAGATATAGAAAAAATACTAAAAAAGAAATAAAAGTCATTCCTAATCCCACAATGAGATAGTTATGGTTTATTCTGGTATATTTCCTTTTTTTCTATTCATATAAATATATTGAAATCATTACATATATTTATATTCTGTTCTCCTGATTTACGTAGGAGATTCTTAACCTTTTTTATGCCATGGACCTATTTGACTCTCTTTAGCCTATGGCTTCTTAAAATATTTTGGAATGCAAAAAATAAGTAGGATTACAAAGAAAACTAATTATACTGAATACAGTAATAAAACTATTATAACTAGTTTATTATATAGTAAACACATAGGTAAGAAACTTCTCACACTGTCTATGTGATACAGATTTGATTTGCTAATTCTTTTTGGGGGAAGGGTGATCTTTGTTTAAAAAAATTACTAAAAATTGAGATTCAGCCCCATTTACTTTTATTTGACTTTTTATCTTTAAAACCATTAATCAAAGTTATTTTCTCCTTCATAGTGCTTTTGTTCCATTGAATGTTCCCAATAACAAAAATTCTACAGAGTGGGAAAAAGTGAAGTTCCTGTTTGAAGAACTTGGAAGTAGTCGTAAGTATTCTTTAAAAAAAAATCCATAATAATTTATATTTCATGACCCTTGGGACTTTTTTCAGTAGCCTGTTTTTATAACCTGTTATTAAGAATTTAATGGCACAATCCTTTTAACTTGTGGTTACTAGTATGCTAGACACATGAGGAGCTTTGTGCTGTTAAGACTCACTTATAGTCATCACTTTTAGACTAGCTATTGTATAGCAAGTCTCTTGACTTCTTCATAAAATTACTTCGTTGAAAAGAAAATATAATCTTCACAGTACTTAAGCAGTGAAGATCTTATAATTTCTATGTAGTCTTTAGTTCACTTTGGATAATATAGAATCATATATTAAAGAAATGTGCTAGACATACTGGTTTTTATTTTTAATTTTTAACTGATGAGAGAACCGTATATTGCTGTTTGATCATGATTAAGTAGTCTTTTATGTAGAATGTAATTTACAGAGGTATCATGTGAATGAAATAATACTTTATTATAAATTTATCTCAAATCATTTTGGAATTGTTTTTCCAGAAGCTTTCTCTAACTTAATCAATATGACCTAGGTTTTTAGAGAAAAAGAAAATAGGCTCAGGAGGTTACGTTAAGAAAGTTGTTTAATCATTGGAAAATACAGTTGACATTAGAAACTGATCTTAAGAATGTATACTTATTACTCAGAATTTTTTGCGCATTTGAACATATAACTTTTTTCAAAGAAATCTTGAATAACTATTTTATAAACATTATGCTGAGAATTTTTATTGCTTTTGTATTTATTCTTTTTAATAGGCACTCTACATCATTTGATCAACAGTTCTTTCTCTTTACCCAGATATAATATTAAACAGTGATTAAATTAAGTCTTAGAATCTTTGCTATATGACTTCTTAATTTCTTGCTTTCCACTTAAGATTTCATCTTGTAAATTGGTCAATTAATATCTTGATAATACCAGCAAGAATAAGGATAGTAGGCCTGGCATCTACAAATACCAAATTGTCAGGATTTATGCACCTGATCCTGTTGCTGAGAAATAAGTTGCTTCTTTTCTTGTGGTTAACTCTTTCAGGTCTCTTGAGTTATTATTCTTCTCCCATAACTCTTATAAATTAACTAGTCTTTTGAGTGTTAGTATAACTTGAAGCACTGATTATGTAGGTAGCATTATTCTCATTTCTGTAACCCATTCTTTTTAGTCTTAACATTATTTTTTCTTTAAACCTCAAATCTTAAACACCATATCCTAGAGTACATTTTCCTTATCATTATTAGTAATTTTAACTTTTTTGGTTGGCTAAATATTTTAGCATAATACTCCATTTTATCAATTTTAAGGTTTATATTTTTCACAGTTTTATATCTCTGATTTGGGCATGTATTTTATAAGTGATGATACCTGAAAGATGCTATCAGCCAAGAGCGGGGCCTCTCCTAATCGTATGAACACTTCCTGTTGATAACGTTAGTAAGATCGAGAAAGTAACAGCATCGGTGTATTTGATTTGATAAATATAGTATTATAGTTTTATAAAATTAAAGCTTAAAAATTTGCCTTGTGTAATTTGTGAATTTGTTAATATGTTCTCTTCAAGTGTTATATAAAACTGAGACGTGAGTTTTAAGAAGATAGTTCATTCTGGTATTATGATTTAGGAAAAGATTAATATCAATATAAGTTAATAAAAAATTATATTTGGTTCCATGTGACCTACATTTAAACTAGATCAATACAGGTCCAGTACGACCTTTATTAAAACTAGCAAAATTAGTATTACTCCCATTTAAGAATATTCAAATTTGCATAGTATTTCATTGCATAATTTAGTATATTTATTTGAAAGTGTCACCCCTGCTCCTCACTCATTGGCTTTCATTTAAAGAATTTCTGAAATCTAATTTATTAACATCGTTTTTCTGTTTTGGCATTGTTTCAATCTATTTTCTGTTTGTTTCCTTTTTTTTTTTAATCTCGTCAAATGGGCACGCTAGCTCCTTTCAAGTTAAAGAGTAAAATAAACTCTCTTAAGATTTTAGTTTTAGACTATATATTGAAAATTTATTATAAAATTTTATTTGAAAATTAAGTATACAGAAACTAGGAGTATTGAGGGGAGAAAGAAGGGAGAGTCAAGGTCAGTGGCTTTCCTATGTAATGTTATTCCTCAAGGCGTGCCATTGAGAAAGGCTAGGAAATTTTTTTGCTACCTTTTGAGCATCTGATATTTTGCTGATTTCATTTTAGGCTCAATAATTAGGCAGCAATTTTCCTCTTGAATTTTAAGAGGTGTAAGAAAGAACATCTTAGTCTGAAAGATCTTTTACAAATCAATTTGTGAAGAGTCCTCTAAATTCCCTTTTTTTCCACATGGAGTTAGCACTTCAAGGTCGAGGGAATACATATCAGTTTATATTTTCAGAATGCATAACAAACCCAATTTTTACACTTTACATTGATTTGCTGCATATAAACATTTGAATAGTATATATGTACATTTTTAGCAGTATTTTTTTTTCCTTTGCAGATGGTTTAGCTGCCTTGTCATTTTCCATTAGTTCTCTGACCTTGATTGGAATGTTGGCAGCTATAACTTACACTGTAAGTATACTGGTGGTAACTGAGTTAAAATTAGAGAATCACTTTATGAAGCAAGTTTTTAATCATATATTCAATTTTATTCTGTTTTCCTCTTTAATATTTTAGTGCTTTCATCTTCATTTTTCATGAGTTTTCTTTACTTAGGAGGAGGATTAATTTTTAACTGCTTAGACAATTATTTCATCGGTATTTAGAAATTTAATATTCAGAAACAAAAACAAATGTCATAACTTATGCACCTTGAAGGTGGTTATATACCTTGCAATAGTAGATTTAGTGATTTATAAGCATATTAGGATGCTGAACCGTAGATGAATATCTGTTACTGATTCAGAAGATTTATCCTACTTGGGAATATAAGGCTTTTAAAATCAGATATTTTTTAACTTGGTATTTCTCTAGTATACATAATCCAATCTTATACTCTCAGAGACTCGATTTTTTCTTTTCAGTCTTTCTGGAAGTGGTAAAGTATGAATTATAATAAGCTGACAAACTTGTATACAGACTGCTCTTTTTTGGCTCAAATTATAGAGGAAAAGCCATCATAAATGCTTTTTTACCTGTCTCCTGAAAGAGTTTTGCAAGGAGCTTTAAAATATATAGGACTTTGTAATGAATGGAATTTATGTTTAGGACATTCTTGATTCTTGCAATGATGGAAGATACTGGTTATGTGGAAAACCTTTTATAATAGAAGATAGTTTTGTTACATAATTTAAGTGTCTCATATGTAATAAAAGGAGTCTAAAATACGTGCATTTTGATATCTTTCTGTTATTTGGGTACTCGTTTTATTACCATTTTTGTTTTTTGCATGTATTTCTACACAAGGAATTTACTGATATCAGTGGATAATTATCCGCCTATCTCACAGAGTGTATGTACAGCATATGAGTTGTCTTTTAAGAAGCAATCACCAGTTTATAACAAATTAGGAGTTAGACCAGGACACTAATTGCTGTTCTATGACAGATCTGTTATGCTGATCTTGGGTTTGTCTTTTAACCTTCCTGGGTCAGTGTCTTCTCCATTAAATGGTAATAGAAAAATTCTCTTAGGGGTTTTTGAAGGTCAAATGATATTGTTTGTAAAAGTGCTTTGAAAACTATAAGGGAAATAAATATGTAGCAGTGGATGAAAGATTAGTCAGGAGAAAAAAATGGAAAACAGGAAGCCAACCTGTAAGGTCAACATCTAGAAGGGTCTGAAGTTTTACCCTTCTTGCAGCCTATTACAATTTCATGGATGTTGGCTGAAGAGACAAAGAACTTGATATGATTTACAGCAATAGCAGTAGCCATAGGATCAGCATTTTCTTGTGCCAGTTCCCTGAATCCCGATTCCTGCAGGACCATATGAATAGCACCAGATGAGACTTTCACACATAAGACAAACCTTGAGTTTAAGGAAGCTGAATCTTTTATAATGGATAGTAAGCATGCCTGCTCCTTTTTCCAGAGGAAGAGGCCATCTTTGCCTTCCAAGGCTCTTTGCTATACAAATACCCTTGAAAAGATAATCTGGAAAAAAAAAATGGGTGATTAGTGCTTGGCTTTCAGTATGTGCAGAAATGAGACCCAGGGAGAATTACCTTCCTATGATCAAGTGGTAGATACTAAGAAAAAAGAAAAAAAAATAAGGCAGTGTAAGGGGATGGACAATAGTGGAGGCTGATCTCCTGTGAAGGTCAGGAATGGCTTCTATAACATTTGAACAGAGAGCTGAGTGAACTGAAAGAACCAGCCATGAGGGAAGAGTAAATGCAGAATCCAGAGGTGAGCACAGGTGTGCAGTATTCAAGTAATAGTAAGGTGGCAAAGCCAGTGTGCTAGAGCTCAGTTAACAAGGGGAAGAATGACTAAAGTTTAGATGAGTAATAGCCAGAGGTCATGTTATATAGAGCCTAATAGACCATTGTTAGGAGTTTCAATTTTATTCCTATTGAAATTAGAAACCATTGGAAAGTTTTAAATGGAAATGTAATAGGATCCAACACTGTAACAGTATTACTCTGGTGGCTCTGAATTAAATAAACTTAGAGTGACAAGGAGGAGTGAGAAAAATAGGTGAAATTATTAAAAATCTTTGAAAGAGATTTTCCTGTAGGAACAATATAATTCTAAAGATATGTATTTCAAACTAATATTTTATATTCAAATTTAAACTGTGAAAATTATCATTAAGTAATCAATTAAACCAATTAATTATACTGACTTGTTAAGATAGCCTTAGAAGAGCTTTAGCTTTCTAGAATGCAGAGGGTTGGACTGAAGAACACTGATAAAACAATTGGAGAATCTTATGATGGGTCTGAGACTGGGAACCGGAAAGACATGGAAGAAATGCTTAATAGGTAGGGAGGTGCCACTTAAGGCCTATGACCAAGGGAGAGGGTCCAATGTAACAATATATCAAGGTCAAACTGCCTAGGAGTTACATATTTTCTTTAAGTAGCCTACGTAATAAAATTATGATATTTGGTGGAGAGGTTTAAATGTGGATCCCTTTTAAATCCATCTAAATTTACTCATCTCTAAAGTGGGAAAAATATTTAATAAGGTTTTGAAGATATAATTAAACAATTTACTAAGTCTTGGAATATATTGGCCACTCAATAGTTACTAGTAGCTTGAATTATTGAATATTCACTTTCATATGGTTCAAACTATAGTTCCCACCTTTTTCTTCTTACAGGAAAAGTAAACCAGATGCTAACATTGTATCGTATCAGTGAGAATGTGTATTACAGAAAGATAAGTCCAGGAGGCATTCACAGTTGGATGCTGGTTACTTGGGTGTGTGTGGATAGAGATAAACATCTTTTAGATAGCACTATAAGATATGCTCAGAAAATTCAGTGGGAGAACATTTTGCTTCCAAAGCATAGTCTGGCCTGGCTGGTTTTACTACCTATTGTGTCAAGAGAGGAAGAAGGGTGGGATAGAGGAGACCCTGTTTAAGAGGGCAGCAAGGTGTGTATAGCTGAGCACTAGTCATGAGTGTGAGCCTTTATGTAAAATCTAATACCTGAACCCTAGCTTCCCCATATGTAAAAACTGGCCAGTAATACTCTAACTTGATTAAAAATTAGTTGAAAATCAACTGTTTATAAATAAGTTGTTTTATTGTAGTTAGGTGGTTAATAGTACTAATTATATTTGCTTGTAGATGTAAAATTTTCTCCTAACTTGTTATAGAAAAGCTTGAGAATTGTACTTTTCATGGTGGAGCATGGAAAAGAGTATAGTACATATTAATGGGAAGTAGAAGTTTCATTTTAATTAAAGTGCCCAAAGTGGGAAGTTAATACTTAGCGTACTTTGACCCCGAGTACAAAGAATTATTAAAGGTAAAATAATGTCTGTTATAGGAGTGGTCCCCAACCTTTTTGGCGCCAGGGACTTGTGCTCCCATGAGAATCTAATGCCTGATGATCTGAGGTGGAGCTGAGGAAGTGATGCTAGCTAGCACTGGGGAGCAGCTGCAAATACAGATGAAGCTTCACTTACTCACCTGCTGATCACTTCCTGCTATGTGGCCAGGGTCCTAACAGGCTGTAGATAGCTACTACTCCATGGCCCAGGGGTTGGCGACCCCTGTGTTATATAATCTGTAACTGTTAGTATTAAAACTCGAGTTTTTGTAATGTATATGTCAGTGGAGTGTGAACTTCTTAGATATGTATTATTTACTTTAGAAATTAGTAGATTATTTAAATTTTACCAAGATTATATTCTTTGTACCATGTATTAAGGAACAGCCAAATAATTGGGCACTCAATTTTAGGAGAAGAATAATGTTGAACAACATGTTAGCTTGCCTCTTGTTTCCACCTTAAATTGAAAGGGAATGTGCTATTTTTTAAATTAAAAAAAAAATCTCTAGGCACAGATATTTCTGTAGATATTTTAATTTTTGGTGCCATCAAGTGGGGAAATGTTGAATAATGATATGTTCATAAAAAAATGTAATATGTGGACTATCAAAGTGCCTATAGAAGCAGTGACTACTATACTTTTTATTATATACACTAATCAGTAAAAAATTGAACATGTATTCTACAGTGTTTATGCATTCCATTTGTGTGTGTATTTGTGTGTGTGACTATATTTTATATACAATATAAACTAATGGATTAAGGAAAATTGAAGTGATAAATTAAGGATTTAAAAATAGAAGTAAATCAACCAGTGGTTCTCAGTAATCTTTGAAACAGACGTCCCCTTTAAAAGTCAAATTTCTCAGCCTTCTATATGATGCTACGTTTCATAGAGTCCATGACACTGATTGTAAGATGCACTTGTATTTTATGTGTCACTATAAGGAAAAAAATCCTTGCTCATGCTTTCTTATCATTTATAATTTTGTTTTTAGTGAGAGAACTTTAGTCTTATGTAAATACTTAAAAAATCGTACCACTCTTCATACAAAATGAGAAAAGTATAAGTGAATTATGTTGGAAGGGTAGTCCTAAAACTTCACATTTGGGGTCTGAGTCTTCTGAATCACTCTTTTGAATTGGTTATTCATGTCTATATTTTACTATAGAAGATTGTCTCTTATGCTTTCAAGAGAATGGCTTTTCTTGAGAGTGCCACTCTTGTCTCTGGGATTTTCTTTGAAGCTGCTAACACACCCATTGTGTAAATTTGAGCTGTTTTTGTTACTTTTTGGTTGTTTCTGTACTTTAGCATTTAACTAAGTAGTAAAATGCAAAATGGCTTCTACTTTGAGTATATTCCTTTCTTAAGCTCATAAATCACTTGACTGTTGCTTTCCAAGAAAATATAGAATTATACTCATTGTTCCAGTGAATATTTATTTGCTTATTTGCTCCTTTGTTTATTTTTCTTTACACAGTAACTTTTTGTTTCAATGTCAAATCATAGTACTATCTTATAAGATATTTTAAGTGGCAAACTCAATAGTTGTACCAAGAATGCATGTAACTCAGCCAAAGTAGTAACTATTGTAACCATCTGTGACCAAATCTGTGAATGTACAGGTAGTGAATTCACAATGGCATAACTTCTGCCTAGTTAATGGCTTATAAGATGCATCTAAATTTCACTGATGTTTAATGGATGAAAGTACATGTGTCTTAGAATCAATAAATATTTAAAAGGAAAATCTTTATTGAGTACATGTTAAATGAATTGTTTCATTAGTCATAAGAGAATACATGTCCTTAAATAATAGGTGTTACAAATATATGCAAGATACTTAAAGACAGTACTCAGTGATCATTTGCAGTAATCCAAGGCTCACAGGTTGGAAACTCTCATCCTTGATACAGGAGAGATATGTAGGGACAGGGAGCTGTTTCAAACTGGGCAGTATAAGAAGGTGGTGGAAATGTTTGTAGTTTGTATATATTCTTTCAAAACATTTTGAGTTTTAAAGATGGTGATTTATTTTTGGTAGTTGAAAAAAAAGATGGAAGCAATTATAGACAACCTAAAAAGCATTTTAAATCTTTTTAGCCTTGTTGATTTTCTAGTAATTCACTAGAGGGCAGTAGTAAGCAATAAAAGTTTTGTTTCTGAAAATGATAGTCTTCATATATTTTTTTCAAAGAAATCTGAGGTTAAATTCAAAAGACTGTTGTTAAAAGATCTTAAAGTTGTAATGATGAATTGTTTTATAGGATGTGTTTTATTAAGCTTATTGTAATCTAAATATTATGGTTAAATTTCTGATGATCATTGAAATTTAAATAAATGTGATCTAAAAACAAGCTAAAAGCTAGATAACCAAAACAATGACTTTCTTCTTGCATTCTTCAGACAATTAAAAATTCACAAAAAGATGTTGTATTCTGGTCCCATGTTACCGCAAGGTATTACCAAGGATGTAGTTTTACTTTCTAAAATCTTTTACATTAAACTATTTAGGAGTTTGGTTCAGCTCTTCTAATAAATATATAAATTTCATGTAAGGAAATGAGTTCATATGAATAAGAACTCTTTTTAAATGATTTTCGGCTAAATATTATCTTCTTAGAGGAATTATTTTGTTAATAAATGCTTGTTCTGAAATAAAAGTAGGAGAAAAAAGAATTGAGACTAGTCCTTTCATACCAAATAGTCTACTGCAATTGTTACGAGTGTGGCTGAGGAATCTTTATTTTTAAGACATTGTCAAGTGATTCTGATTAGCCAAATTTGGCAGTGATAAAACAAATGTTCACACCAATAATGGTAATGTAAAATGTTATGTATTATAATTGTGTTATAAGCAAAGCACATTTACCGATCAAAGAGGGTTTTCCAGACATGTTGTAATTAAGCTAAGACCTGAAGGGCACTGAAATTTGCTAATGAAGTAAGGTGAGAAAGTAGGCATTCTGGGTGAGGGCACTGTATGTACTAAAGTATGGATGCTAGAGAAAGCCTGTAGTAGTATAAAATTGGAGTGTTTTAAGAACAGTGACGAATTCAGAGGCATGAGATAAGATAAGGTTGGTAGGGATCAGGTCATGAAGGGCTTTGTATGCCAGGATGAGATAATTGGAGTCTATTCACAAGACCAATAAATCTACCTTTCATTGAAACACAATACTAAAAACTTTTCAAACAATCTTAGATGAAATTCTGATATGTAAAGTAGAGGAATGAAGTAGATTTGCTCTGGAAAAGTAACAGCAGGTCTCTGCATCACTATTTGCCTTCTATCTCCCATAGTAGCCCCAAAGACACTTCCGCAGAACCCTAGGAACTCATCCCAGAGCACTTTGAAAACTAGCCTTGTTAGTCCTAGAGAATCTTAAAGTGTGTTAATTGGAGGAATGGCATAATCTGACTTGAGTGTTAGAGGGAGATCACTTCAGAAACAGTGCAAAAGATGGATTTGTAGAAAGTGAGACCAGTAGACCAATGCAGAGAAGTTAGATGACTTTGCATTTTGATAGTGGACACTAAAGGCCACATTGTTAATATTGACTAGAGCAACAGCTTTCTTGAGAAATAGTATTAAGTACTGAGGTTAGTATATTTAAGGACTCAAATCTATCTAACATAAAATAACTAACACAGGAGTAAAATAAGCCTAGTTTGTAGGTGTTTGGGAGGACAGGGAAATATACTTGGGTTTAAACTGGGTTTAACAAAGTATTTTTGCCTTGGTATTTGGTTGTAAAAAGCAACATGATACTGTATTTGTCAAATGATGTGCAAGTGTGGGGAATTGGTAAATAATCATTATATAATACCACATACTCATCAGACTCTTAAGGTGTGTTACTTTTTTTTAAATTTTTTTTAAAAAAAAAAAGAATGTTTAAAAGTAGAACTGCTAGAACAATCAAATAGGTCAAAATGATAATAGGGACAGGAAAGTCCTGTAATGAAGGGAGCTGTGGGATACTTTGGCTCCCATAGGCTTTTCTTCTTTACATTTATAGTGTCTTGATATAAAATGTAATGTTCAAAATGTAAAATTTAAACCTGATTATGTTTTTTTCTTCTTATATTTTACCAAGGTTATTACAAGTATAAATTTGACAAGAATTCAGTTAATTAGAAGAAAATCACTCTACTTTGTCCAAATTACATTTTCTTCTAATATAAACAGAACTCTTCCCACTTCTCTCTTTTTTGGATAGGAAAATTAGGAAAACATTAACTTATGCTTTAACAATATATAAAATGTAAGATTTTAAGTATTTTTCCTTTAGTAAATATAAGGATTTGCATATTGGGTAATAATTTCAGCTAGTTAATTGCCTAAATGTAACAAGATATAGAGTCGATATTACTTGATAGGACTAGTTGATTTCTGGGAATTCCTTGTAGTCATGTTCCTGGTTCATATTCTCCCATAATTAAAAAAACCCAGTGTGTGAGAATTTATGCTTTGTTATTTGAGTTGTGGTTTACTCATTGTTTAAAGGAGACTCAGAGAAGAATATTAAAGTAATTAAAATTGACACCAAAGATATTTGAAGTCATCCCGGGAGTTGACAACCAGGTAGCAGAGAGCATTAGAGAAAAAATACAGGATCATCCAGGATATTTTGGAATTTGGAGTAAAGCCTACAAAGTAGCATTTGTAACTTCTGCCCACATTTATTATTCTGAACTCAAATCTCACAACCCTATATAATAGCTGGGGAGACTGGCTAAAGTAGTTTAGCTATGTGTTAAGGAAAGAAAATTAAAGAAATACATAATGTTATATCTGCTTCAGAGCCTGTTGCTGCAACCAGGAGGTGATAGTTGTCCATTTTGCTTCTAAGGATTTAAGGCCACTAATGATTTGAATAATGGTCACATGGCATTTGCCATTAATGTTTTTAATTGGTACAATAAAAAGTTATCATTTGGGACTGGCTAATGTAGGACTGGGTGTTGTAAAATAATGTTTATTCTTAGTGTTGATTAATAGTTAAAAATTAGTTGTAGGAAAATATTTTAAATACTTAGCAAAAATATTGATTATAAATGTTTAGAATTTGTAAATAAACTATATATACACAGATAATTGGTATGTTGATCAAGTAACATGGATATTGAAACACTTACATTTTACTGAAGATTCGCTATATATACTTGGAAAAAGTTATTTTTTCGATAGAAATAGTTTTGTAAGTTGTTTTTAGTAGGTCATCTATCTTAACCTCTGATTAGCCTGAAGTTGTAATTTATTTCTTTATGATAACGTATTATATTTACATTAATTTTGCATCTTGCCCTTTGAAGAATAAGTATTATCTGTTCTGGGAATAGTATTATAGATATAAGTCTTTAGAAGTGTAAGTGTGAAATAAACAGAATTATAAACATAATTCATTCCCATGTGACATGTTCTTCAGTGAATATACAACTACTTATTCTCTTTGTAATTATTTTAAATAACATTTTTACCTGAAAATTGTGTGTAATATGTTTAAAATAGTATTACTAAATCACATTTTAATTTTATTCCTTTTAGGCCTATGGCATGTCAGCATTACCTTTAAATCTGATAAAAGGAACTAGAAATGCTGCTTATGAACGTTTAGAAAACACTGAAGACATTGAAGAGGTGGAACAGCGCATTCAAACAATTAAATCAAAAGTGAGTGTGTATTCTTTTGTAATTGGGAAGCATAAAATTACTTTGTCTTTGAGCTGCTTTCTGATGTGACTTAGACATTGGCAAACACATATTTTTGACATTGTTTGAATTTTTTACAATATATCCTACAAGAAACATACCCATATTTTCAAAAAATTTGTCTTCTGTGAAATGTAGGGTGCTGTCAGTTTGAGACTTGTCAATTAAATGTACTTATGAAAATAAATTTTTGTTTCCTCCATCACATTCAAGTAACAATAATCTTGTTTATAGAATATAAGCAAAATGACATTTTCTAAATAATGTTACTGAACTAGCATAATTCTCATACAGAAACCAGCCAATAAGAGCTCACAAAAAAGAAAACTGTGACGTCAGCATCATGGTAGAGTGAGATGCCCTTGTCTTTTCCCTTTAATCTGCAATTAGTAGAACATCTATTATTCAACAGAATTCCTTTGCTTGACACACTAGGATGCCTAAGAGATCCACACATCTGTACATCTGAAGTTGGGTGGGTTGGAATGCATAGGGACGTGGAACTGGAGAAATGGCAGGGAATGTGCTTGCAACCTGATTCTCCCACTGTGGTAGCTGAGCCCACAGCTCTGGCCCTTCACTACAGCCCCTGTGAAGGAAAAGGAAATAGCGACATTGGTCTCCTGACTTTGGCTCCCTTCCCTGGCTCCGGCAGTGCTGGTGCCATCAGAGAGCTTGGTAGCAGCAGTAGCAGTAAAGGCAGTACATGTGACTTCAGCCTCCTGGTAGTACTAGACAGTAGTGGTGGTGGGGCTTGTAACCGCGGCACCCCTGCTCCATCTTATTCCCTCACCATGGTGGCAGTGCCTGAGACCTAGTCAACTCGATGCAGTGGGGGCACATGCCATCCTGGTGACTTGGGCAGTGATGCCCGTGATGGTAGTAAAACCCATCATCACAGTGACACTTGTGACTTGGGAGGCACGAGCAGCGCTGAAGAGGGCACCTGCAACACCTCTGGCAGATGTAGTGGAAGGTGGAAATTGCTGACTTTCAGGTATAACTAGAGCTAGTTCAGGTAAGAGAAACCAAAACCTTCTGCTATATTGCCACCTACTAGAAAACAAGAGAATGGCCTTTAAATAAATAACGTGTTGAATTATTAAAAATAAACAAAGCTGTATCTAAATAAGAAAGGTGTTTGCTATTTCAGATGTACTGGCAGGGGAACAGTCCATCAAAGACTGTGAATAATAATGATAACATGGTGTCATGAAAAAAAATGACAATTCTACAGAAACCAAACTCAGAGTCACAAATTATTATGTAAATGATAGAGAATTCAAAATAGCTGTCATGAAGAAATTCAATGAGATAGAAGAGAAGTCACAAAGGCAGTATGGTAAGCTCAGGAGTAAAATTAATGAACAGAAGTACTTTACTGAAAAAAATGAACCAAAAAGAAATTCTAGAGCAGCAGAACTGAATAAATGAGATGAAGAATGCATTAGAAAGCATTGGAAATAGAGCAGACCACATGAAAGAGAGAATTAAGCTAGCTACAAAATAGAAATCTGGAAATGATTTAGGTGAAAATGAACACAGATTAAAAACAAGCAAACAAACCTATGAGCACTACCCAACTCCATTATAAGGGGCAACATAAGCATAATGGATATTCCAGAAGGAGAAAAGAGAGAGAAGGGGAAAAAGAGCCTATTGAAAGAAAAAATAGATTTGAAATTTCCAAACCTTGGGAAGGAACTGGACTTGTACTTATATATAAGTACAAGAAGCTAATGGAATACCTGATTATCTCAATGCAAAGATAATTTCTCTGAGATATATTAAAACTGCCAAAAGTCAATGATAAAAAAATAATTCTAAAGGCAGCCAGAGGGAAAAGACAGTAATCTGAATTCCTAGGTTACTGTCCTCTGATGGGGAACCCCTTTCAGGCTGTTATCAGATTTCTCAGCAGAAATGCTGTAAGCTAGGAAAGAGTGCAATGACATATGCAAAATATTGAAAGATAAAAGTTGCCAGCAAGAATAATCTATCCAGCAAAGTTATCCTTTAGATATGAAGGGGAAATAGAAGATTTCCCAATCAAATAAAAGTTGAGGGAGTTCACCACCATATAACTTGCCTTACAAGAAATGTTAAAAGGAGTTCTATTGGAAACAAAAGAGTACAAGTACACAAAACTTTAAGGTGATAAACACAGAATCAGAAAATTGCAACTCTATTACAGAATACAGTGTTAAATATTTAATTATAGCATAAAGGTTGAGGGGTAAAAGCATTAAAAATAATTATAGTGACTTCAATTTGGTGACAACTAAAAGGGAAGCTTATAGTGATACAGTCTTATCTCGAGAAACAAAAATCTCAATCTAACCTTATACCTTAAGGAGCTAGAAAAAGAGGAACAAATGAAGCCCAAAGTCAGAAGAAAAGAAATTGTAAAAATTGGAATAGAAATAAATGCAATAAAGACTAAAAAAGACAATGAAACTAAGAGCTGGTTTTTTGAAAAGATATACAAAATTGACAAACCTCTAGCTACACTCACTAAGAAAAAAAGACTAAAATAAGATCAAATGACAGAGGAGAAGTTAAAGTGGATACCACAGAAGTAAAAAGGATCATAAGATAATATTATGAAAGGCTATAGACACCAAATTGGGCAACCTAGAAGAAATGAATAAATTCTTAGTCATACAACCTTCCTAGGCTGACTCATGAAGAAATAGAAAATCCAAATAGACTGATCACTAGTAAGGAAATTGAAAGAATAATCAAAAATCCCTCTCCCTAAAAAAAGCTCAAGACAAAATAAAGAACCAGTTACTCCAAAAAAAAAAAAAGTCTAAGACTAGATGGCTTCATTGGTGAATTTTACCAAACATTCAAAGAGGATTTAATAATTGAAAAATTGAAGAGGAGAGTATGCTTTCTAACTCATTTTACAAGGCTAATGTTACCTTGAACTAAAATCAGAAAAGTGCAGTACACAAAAAGAAAATTACAGGCCAGCATCTCTAATGAACACAGATGCAGAAATCCTTAGCAAAATATTAGCAAATTAAAAACAACAGTACATTAAAGGATCACACACCATGATCAAGTGGGATTTATTCCAGGAATGAATGCAAGGATGATTTAATATCTGCAAATCAATCAATATGACACATAATATTAACAAAATTAAAAATTATATGATGGTTTCTGTAGATGATGAAAAAGCATTTGAAAAGATTCAACATCCATTTATGATAAAAACTCAATAAAATGGATGTAGAAGGAGAGTACATCAACATAATAAAGACCATATATGACAAACTCAGAGCTGATATCATACTTAACAGTGAAAAACTGAAATCTTTCTACTATCAGGAACAAGATAAGCATGCCCACTCTTGCTACTTTTATTCAACATAATTGGGACCTAAGAGATTTTCTGGAACATGGAATGTTCAGTGCTACAACCAGAATGGTTGGTTATCCTCATAATCAGAGATGTGCTAAATAGAATAACTCAGTATATATTTTTTTATCCTTTAGGTGTCTTAAATTTTTACCTTCGCTAGATATTAATGAGAATTTGGGGTTGGGTTTACTGTGGCAACATAAAATGTGTATAACTTTTTAAAGAAAATGGAATGTTGTGACATGTGCCTGTATATACAAGCACATACCTTTTAATAACTAAAGTTTAATCCAGCAGTTCATTTAGGAATCTATCCTATTGGATTGTATGTATATACTTGGACCCAGGTGAATAAAGATATTCATGCACATTGTTAATGCCTCCCGTCTCCCAAAAAAAGAAAATGACCTATGTTAAAAAATAAGGTATTCGTTAAATTAGATACCATGGTATAATGTAATGATGAAAAAGAATAAGGTGGATTTATATAGCTTGAAGAATATATCTTATAAAATCAGGCTATCTCAGTTCAAATTTTGGCTCCACAAATTATGCATATACTACTTGTGGGCCTTATTTTCCTCATCTAATAAATCATAAATACTATTATCCACATCAAAATTTTATTCTGAAGTTTGAAGGAGAATAAATGTAAAAGAATAGATCAGTTTTAGACACAAGATATATGCTCAAGAAATGTTAGCTATTATATACAACAAAAACCATAAATATATTTGCATATATTCACGTGTATAAATACATAAAAAATGTGTAGAAGGATATTGATCTGGTTAACAAGGATAACCATAGGAAAGGGAAGTGTCGTTGGGGATGATGTTAAATGGAAGCTTTCACACTTTACTTTTTTTGTAACAAAGGGTATGTATTTATATACTTTATAACTATATTTATTTTTTCAAATTAGATAATTGGTAGATTGCTGGATTTCTATCCTAGCATTTGTTTCTCTGACCAGAATTATTCTTATATTGGTTTATTCAGTTGGCAGAGCAGACCAGGCATCCATCCTTCATTCCCCGAAGCATTCACTAAGTAGGTAGATGACTCTAGTTTGTTTTTAGTGGACCTTTAAATCGGTTTACTATTTTTCCCCCTGACATATTGAAAGCCAGCAGTGAAATAAAACTACTTCATTGTTGATATCTTTTTGATATTAGAATGTTGGTTATGGTTGAGATCTAAAGTACTGGACCCTTTTCATACTACACAATAATAGTACCTGGATCTACTAGAGGGGAATGTTTTTGTTTTTTTTTTTATTTCTTTTCCTTTAGAAAATACCTTTCTGTAAGATTCCCTTTTTGGGATACAATTCAATAATACTTAATGTAGACTAAAGGAGCGCAAGTTAAATATAATCCAGTATATGTAAAGTTTGGTCTCTGGATCATCATCTACTGGGAATTTGGTAGAAATGTAAATTCTAGACCCTACCCAAGATTTACTAAATCATTTTCTTGAGGGTAGGGTTTAGAAATTGTGTTTAACAAACTTTTCAGGTGACTTTTATGCATGATAAAATTTGGGAAGCGATAAGATAAGGTATGGAAGAAGATGGCTGGTTCCAGAAGAACATGACAGTGCCGTAATGTCAAGAGATCATTATAACTGGGAATCTTTTTATTAAAGGGTATTCAGGTGTTGTCTTCATTATATCTCTGATTTTAGATTGAGGCTGCGTTAGGATATGCTGGTCAGCAATATGTTGTGTATTTGCTGAGAACCTATAGGGACATTACCTTCTAATATCTAATGTCTATATCTTAAAAATGCAGTCTCATGTAAATATTTTTCTTATTCCTTTCAATAAAATGAATGAGTTTACATTTCACCTTTTTTATACTTAGCAGTTGTCTTACTGTAGTTTATTATTGTATCCAGTTAAAGACGCTTAAAGGGTGGGGGAGTTCAAGTGGGAAAGTGTACCTGTGAAATACCATGAGAAAAGTATGCTCATGTTTACAGTAAGCATCACACAAAAATAGATGGGAATTATCTTAGGTTGACCAAAGAAAACATGCTTATTTGCAAATATACTTGGAGAACAAGAAAATGCTAGTTCTTAGCAATTGTTATAAAAACCTCTACATACCACATGCTTGTATTACATCTCTCTGTTGGTATTTGAACCAGAGGCTGAGAAGCATCAGTTCAGGTACACTATAACAGTCATTTGACCAAAGGGAAAAAAGGGGTGGGGCCAAATATATATTAAGATAAGGGATAGAAGGAGGAGTTTGGAGATGAGAATAATTGACTAAACTACATGAAGTACCCCATAAAAAAGGGTGCTTTTAGAAATATTTCTCTCCATATAACTTTACTATATATTTAGAAAACAGATCAAGAAGAGGTTGAGTATTAAATGTACATATATCCGCATTGATCCAGATATGTATATTGTCACATCAATCAAAGTTGTCAGTTTTTTTCAATTTGTAAATTTGCCTAAGGAGTCATATTCAGCCTAAAAAATGTTCACTACCTAATCTGCTAAATCTGATGTGTACTTTAAGTCCTTAATGGTAAAAAAATGTTTTATTTTGTTCTGTTGTTTGCAGAGCAAAGATGGTCGACCGTTGCCAGCAAGGGATAAACGTGCTTTAAAACAATTTGAAGAAAGGTTACGAACACTTAGGAAAAGAGAGAGGCACTTAGAATTCATAGAAAACAGCTGGTGGACAAAATTTTGTGGTGCTTTGCGTCCCCTGAAGGTAAATGGCGTTTTAAAAATATACTGTCACTCTTCTTCCAGGTTTATATAGTACCTCAGAAAGGTTGTGTTCTCCTTTTGAGATACTTAAAAACATGGATTTTCGAGTGAAAATAATCTGGTTTTGAATCACAGCTCTGTCGTTTGGTAGTTTGGGCAAAGTATTTAGTCTCTCTGAACTTCATTTTCTCATGTAATACAAGTATTACATGAACAAAGTTGTCGGGAAATTTAAACTAAAATATAAATAAGTAATGTAGAATACTGATAGAATATTTTGCAAGTTGTACTTTTTATAAATTGGATATCTTGGGCTCATAGTAGAACTTAGGAGCCTTAACTGAAAGTATTAGAATTTACTTTATCGTTAGACGATATGTGGCTAAAAGTATGTAAAAAGGTATTATTTGAGATGGAAGACCATTACTTTTTGGGGGGATGGGGAGAACCATCATTTGCTAGCCTTGAATTCTTGGGACTCTGATACCTACACATTAAGTACTTAAACTAAATTAAGGTTGTCATAATATGACTCCAAGTCTAAAAAGTAGCTAAAAGTACTGGGCACAGACTTTCATCTGAGCCCATTCTGTTAGCTGGCATTTCAAACATCAGGCTTGTGTACTCTTTGTATACAACGCAGGTTATAATTCAAAAACTACAGTTATTGGACTGGTTTGAGGAAAGTTAGGGAAGATAAAGATAGAAAATCAGGTTGAGTTCTAATGCTGCTTCATCTCCCTCTTATAATTAGAAAGGAAATGAGGAAAATCACTGACAGGTCACCTCAGAAAGCACTTCTTTTTGAAAGAGTTCTTCAAAAACATACCATAACCAGTTAGTTCTATGTATCACCTTTTTCATGTTAGAATAAAATTTTTGAATCACTCTAGTTCTTTTCTCAAGGTGATTTTTCTCCATAGCACCAGAGTTATGATGAAACCCTCCCCAACCTTATCTTAATTCTAAATTGTTTGTAGCTTCTTATAAATATTTATAACCTTGTCTGTAACATTAACTGCCTAGTTTTAAATATGCTCTGTTCTATTTCACTGAATATATGCTTAGAGGGATTTTTAAATCAACTTTAGTGTGCAGATTGATTTTGCCAAATATATTTATAGAATATCCACATTACTCCCAAAAGCTACTTTATGTCTCCCCCACCCCTTTGAGCTCCGATCCCAGACAACCACTGATGTACTTCTGTCATTATACTTTAGTTTTATGTGCTCTATGATTTTATATAAATGGAATCATAGGGTATATAATCTTTGTCTGGCTTCTTTGGCTCAGGACAATTTTTTGAGATTTATCCATGTTGTTGTATTTTTTCAGTGGTTCATTCTGTTTCATTGCTGAGTAGCATTCTAGTGTATGTCTATATCACAATTTGTTTTTCTACTCACCTGTTAGTGGAGATTTGAGTTATCTTTAGTTTGAGACTATTATGAATAATAGTGATGTGAGCATTTGTGCATAAATCCTTGTATAGATATGTTTTATCATTTCATTCATTTTTCTTGGGTAAGTACCTTGGGGTAGAATTGCTGGGCCTAATGTTTAATATATGTTTAAGTTTATAAGAAACTGCCAAAGTATTTTCCAAAGTTGTCGTACCATTTTACATTCCCAAAGCAGTGTAAGATTTCCAATTTCTTCATATCCTTCTCAACTCTTATAATGTAACTGTAATAGTTTTCCTAATGGGTGTGTTGTATCTCATTATGGTGTCATTTGCATTTTTCTGGTGTCTAATGATACTGAACATCATGTATTTTTATCAGCCATTTGTGTATCTTCTCTAAAATGCCTGTTTAAGTCTTCTGGCCATTTTTAAAATTAGGTTTTGTTTTATGAGTGAATTACAAAAATTCTTTATGTATTCTGGATCAGGACTTTGTCAAATATATATCTTGTGAATGTTGTCTCCTAGTTTATGGCTTGCTTTTATGTTTCCTTAACACTCATTCAGAGAGATTTTTTAAAGCTTTTATAGCAGACATTTTCTTCTAGAAGTTTTATAGTTTCAGCTCTTGCATTTAGGTTTGTGGTCCATTTTAAGTTAATTTTGTGAAACGATATGACTTAAGGTTCAAGGTTTATTTTATTTTCCACATGAATATCAGTACCAAATTTTGTCAAGATTACTTTTTACTCATTGAGTTTCCTTGGTACTTTTGTCATATCACTTGATCATATATATGTGTGAGGGTTTATTTTTGGACTCTTCTCCATTGATTTATATGTCCTTATGCTAAAACTCGATTACTGAAACTTTAAAATCAGCCATGAAATCAAGTAGTGTAAGTTCTTCAATTTTGTTTTTCTTTTTCAAATTATTATAGCTGTTGTAGAACCTTTGCATTTCCGTATAAATTTTAGAATCAACTCATAATTCCACAAAACACCCACGGGGATTTCTATTGAGATTCTGTCGAATCTGTAGGTAAACTTGGGGGAATTGATGATTATCTTAATGTTGAATCTTCCAGTTCATGAACATGATATCTTTCCATTTATTTATGTTATCTTAAACTTCTCTTAGCACTCATTCATAGTGTTAACTGGCAAGGCTTTTTTAAAATAAATTTTAATAAATTTATATGTAAATATTTCTTTATATTATTACAGATGCTTTTCTTTAATTTTAATTCTCAATTTTTTGTTGCTAGTATGTAGAAATTGTTTTTGTACATTGACCTCGTATCGTGTAACCTGGCTAAATTATTAGTTCTAGTAGCTTTATTATAGATTCCTTAGAAGTTTTTATGTACATGATCATGTCAGTTGCTAAAAGACACTTTTACTTCTTTTCAGATATAACAGTTTCAATTGCTTTTTTTTTTCTTACTGCACTAGCCAGAACATCCAGTACAATCATTTATCATTTATGTCTTTTGCTATATAAATTTTTCCTTCCTGAATATTGATCTCAGTGTTTACTTATCTTTCCATTATCTAGTCCTAAATAGGAATAATTAGTTAGGAATAATTAGCAGTAGGCATTCCTGAAGGAAATATCTAGAGATACAAACTTACTGTTATGTAATTGAGGGTTTAACATGAAAACCAAGGGATAAACAGTGTTTTTTTTTTTTTTGCTCAAAAGAAATATGAAAATTATATATTATTAATTACTTCTATTTGTCCATAGTCAATATAATTCAGAAATAGGAAACCACATGCTGTTAATGCTTCTTAAACATTAGCATCCAAGTAGTCCTACTGGAAAAAGATAGAGACAGGTCCACTCAGCCCTCTGCAGAGCTCAGTATATGCTGAAGGTAATCTAAGACTGGTGAAAAGCTCCTGATATAAAATCTCTTTTAAGTTATGTTCTATCTCAAATTTTGTGATATTTCCTTTTGCTCTGTGCTGTAATCCATGTTTTATTATAAAATGTATTAGATTTAACATTTTGCAAATGCAAAAGTTCAAAGTTTTATAACATTTTTTTCATAAGAGTAGATCCCTGTGAGATGCCTATTGATCTTGTGATTTTACATGGCCATGCATTCTCTAGGATGTTCACATCTCATTTCAGAAGTATGAGGGTTCAGAGCTTGGACTTTGCTGACATATATATCTGGTTTTGAGTCCTTGTTTTGATCCTCACCAGCTGTGTATGTAACCTCTTTTAACCTCACTTTTCCAAACCTCAATTTTCTCATCTTTAAAATGGAGTTACATACTTAATCTTATTTTTGTTACAGGAATTATTAAATTAAATTATGTACACAGTGCATTGTCTTTTGATGTAAACAGCTTGGAAAGTTGCAGCTGTTATTGTTACAGTTCTATATGTAGAATTTTTCAACTTCTGAAAAATACTGCCATGGAACTCAAGGGAGAAAATTAGTTTTGTGTTGAAGACACTTATACAAATAAGCATCTAATTAGATAGATTACGTTAGTGGCTCCTTAAAACAGCATTTATATATACTACTAAACACATTTTTAAGCGTGCCATCTAATATTCTTTAAATACTTGATTAAACTCTCCCCTAACAGTAGGACATTGAGCTCGTATAACTGATTGGCCTTGGTAAGCTATAGATCCATTAAGTTTTAAATATAATGTGAGATTTTACTATATATATACCTCATTATATATACCTCTTATATTTATATAGAAAGTTATAAATTCATGTCCATAATTATATCACATATATTTCAGACTTTTTATTATGGTAAAATATGCATAACATAAAATTTACCATTTAAATTATTTATACAGGTGTGCATTCAGTGGCATTAAGTATATTCACAGTGTTGTACAACCGTCACCCTATTCATTTGCAGAACTTTTTTGTCATCCTGAACAGAAACACTATACCCATTAAACAATAACTCCTCATTTCTCTCTCCCTACCCTGCTCCATATCCCCTAATGACCTCTATTTTGCTTCTCTCTGAACTTGCCTATTCTAGGAACCTCATATAACTGGAATTATACTATACTTGTCCTTTTTTTGTCTGGCTTATTTCAGTTTGCATGATATGTCTTTAAGATTCATCCATTTGTGGATGTATCAAAATTTCATTCCTTTTTAAGGCTGAATAATGTTCCATTGTATATACATATAACATTTTGTTTATTCATTCGTTAGTGGAAATGTTTTTTTTTTTCCCCAGCTGTTGGCTTTTGTAAATAATGCTGCTATGATAATTGGTGTACAAGTATCTTTTTGGTTCACTGCTTTCAATTCTTTTGAGCATATATCTAGAAATGGAATTGCTGTCTCCTTTGGCAATTTTGTGTTTAACTTTTTGAGGAACCTAAAACCTTTTCTCACAGTAGCTGCACAATTTTACATTCCTACCACTAATACACAAGAGTTCTAATTTATTCACATCCTTGCCAATACTTATTTTCCATTTTTTGATAATAATCAGCCTTATGGTTGTGAAGTGATATCTCATGATTTTAATAATTACCTCCCTAATGATTAGTGTTTTTATTGATTATTGGTCATTCTTATATTTTCTTTGGAGAAATGTTTATTCAGGTTCTTTGCCCACTTTAAAATTGTGTATGCTTTATTGCTGTTATGAGATTTTTTACTGTCTTGAATATTAACTCTTTATTAGATATATGATTTGCAAATATTCGTTCCCAATCTTGGGTTGTCTTTTCATTCTGTTGATAGTGTTCGTTGATATATGAAAGTTTTTAATTTGGATGAAGTCCAGTTTATCTATTTTTTCTTTTATTGCCTGTGTTTTTGGTCATATCCAAAAAAATAATTGCCTGTTAATAAGGCAGACCTAAGGAAAAGCCCCAAGACTGAATGAAAATCTACCTCCCTAAGTAGAGAGCAAGGAAAGACTGAAGAAAGAGGCTAGCCACTCTAGTATGGTAATTAATAGAGTTTATAAAGGGAAATTCACATATGGGGCATGCCTTGGGCAGCTGCAAAATGCAGTGGATCCCCATGTTACTTGAGAGGTGCCAAAGAATTCTGTAGGGTAAAAGTGGAGAATAATCACTGGTATTAGCATGTGAATGCTACCAGGTATGGGAAATTACTTTAATCCCTGACCAGGTCAGGACAACAATCTGTTCCAGGAACCAGCACATAGCAGGAGGCAGGGAAGAGGTGCTGATTTATGTTAGAACAAACATCAATTAGGATCATACAGTCTCTAAGAAGGATTTGCTGAAAGCAACCTCTCTTCTGGCCTGGATCCAGCTTATGGGACAGACAGCAGTCATGTCATAGAACATTCTCTCCTCTACATTGCCAAACCCAATGCCATGAAGAGTTTTCTTTTAAGAGTTTAATAGATTTACATCTTACGTTTGGGTCTTGGATCTATTTTGACTTAATTTTTATGAAGGATACAATGAAGGATAAGGGTCTGATTTCATTCTTTTGCATGTGATTGTCCTTTTCTCAGCACCATTCATTGAAAAGACTGTTCTTTCCCAATTGAAAGGGCTTGGCATCCTTGTCAAAAATCATTTAACCATATATGTGAGGGTTTATTTCTGGGGTCTGTTCTATTGGTTATAATTCTGTCTGTATGCCGGTAACAAATTGTTTTGATTACTGATTCTGTAGATCACTTCAATAGTATTGTCACTTAACAATATTTAGCCTTCCAGTCCATAAACATGGATGTCTTTCCATTTATTTATAACTATAATATTTTGTAGTTATTAGTATATGTCATTTACTTCCTTGTTTAAATTTATTCCTAAGTATTTTATTCTTTTTGATGTTCTATAAATGGAATTGTTTTTTTTTTAATTTTTTTTCAGTTTATTTTGTGTGTGTGTGTGTATATATATATATATATATATATATATATATATACACACACACTTTTTAAAGAAACGTTAATTTGAATCATATCCATAATAAAGAACTAGTAAAATTTGGATAGTTCCACTTCTCTCCCAGCCCTGCAACAAATGAACAAACCTAAACACAATAAATTTCATAGGATGAGCAAGCAGTGAAATATAATTTTATTACACACTGACAGTGCTTAGTTGTTTTGAAGGTCTGTGGGAATATTTTAATTTTTTTACTCACATTTCTGTCATCCTAGAATTCTCTAAAATTGAATGTGAATTATTTTTAAAGATGTAGCAGATTTCCTTCCTCAGATAGTAATATTTAAGGCAGGTATGGTTTTTCTTTGTTTTAGGCCACACTATGTGAAAATGCCTAACGGCAAAGACTGACTCTTTCTAACTGTAGTTTTATTAAATATCTTATTGGTATGCATTTCAGATTTTTGTTTGATCACTCTTCATTTGAGAGGTACATTTAGGATTTTAGTATAGGTGTTTTAATTTAAACTAAAATCGATGTATTTTGGGTGTTTTATGGTGGTAGTAATTTGGTATTAGTTTCTTTAACCTTATAGGGTCTTTTGTAGAGGTCAGTAAGTTTATGGAATGAATGTCAAAGTTTATATAAGGGTAAACCCATTTGTAAGTGATCTAACCCATCTCTACATTAGTGCAACAGTGTAGTTAGGTATGTAGAAAAGCTTGGATTGGGACTTGGAAAACAGCAGGTAATCAATACATGACCTCGTTTTTTGTGTGTTTGTGTTTAAGAACAATTTATTTAATATATATTGTTGATTCATTAATGTTGAATTTATGACCGATAACAGGATAACCCATTCCTGAACAAAGCTTACCTAACACATGTATTTTCTCAGTAATCATGACCATGGCTTAGTTGTTTCTGCAACTTAGGGAAGATGTCAGGGAAAAATAACCTGATAATTAGTAACATAGATTTCACCCCTTTTTTATTACAAAATTTTATTCCTTAGAAACCTAGTTCCAGTAATTTTTTTGCTTATTTTCTACCATTCATAGTATAAAGTTCATACAATAGAAAGAAATGTGTTCCACCAATTACAATGCTTAACACATTTCCTCCCAGAAATATTGTCTTACATGACAGTTTCTTTAGTGCTGTTGGTACTCTAATTCATAAATATTATCAATTAAAAATAGTCTTTTCTGGGTTGTGGTATAATTATTTATGTATGTAATTGGCATATATAATTTACATCATAATATAGGCATATATGTAATATGTAATACATATGTAACATACATACACATCATTACTTCTATGGGAAAATGTTTCAAGTTCCATATTTTAACAACTGGTTAATATAACCTGATGAGTTTCTTTGTTTTGGTTTTTGTGTATGTGTGTATATTAGTCTTAATGTACTTTTCAATTAATTTTGAAGTTTATATGTGAGTGTAACTGAATATAAACTTTTTATTTGACCTATCAGTCTCATTTGTTTACTTACTAATAAAGACTTTTAAATGCTTTGTTTTGTGTATGTTTTCTCAAATAATTTTGTAATAAAAATTTAGATGACAAATGCCTAACATTATATACTAACTTAAAATATATCTTGAATCATTTTAGTTAGATCATTGTCATACACTAGCAACTCATATTGAAGATAATGGTTTTGTGCTTTTAATATCTATTGTGGATAACCAATATAGTAATGATTTTTTTTTTTTTTTTTTTTTTGCTTTTAGATCATTTGGGGGATATTTTTCATCTTAGTTGCATTGCTGTTTGTAATTTCTCTCTTCCTGTCAAAGTAAGTACATTAGACACATTTTCTAAAGCACTTATACAAATCCTATGATGTTACATATTTTCCATGCTGAATTCCACTAGTGTAGCCTATTGATCTTATGTAGCTATTTTACTTAAAGTGTTCTACAGGATTAATTTAAATAATGACTAAAAAGTACCAGTAATAGATAGTGTTTCTTTATTCTTTATTAATTGAATAATATCTATAAGATATTTAAGTGAGGTTTGGTTTGTTATCTGGTTTTCTTTAATTCAGTTGAATTTTCATGCTTAAGTTATAAATTAACCAAAAATGTAGTCATATAATATATAAAATCATTCTTTATGATTTTTTATTTTAGTTTGGATAAAGCTCTTCATTCAGCTGGAATTGATTCTGGTTTCATAATTTTTGGAGCTAACCTGAGTAATCCACTGAATATGCTTTTGCCTTTACTACAAACAGTAAGTAAAAACTCAGTCATTTTATACTCTAGCAGATATTCTCACATGCCATCAAATTATTATGTTGAAAAAATGTATTAATACTTGATAATATATGCTTGTTCCCTCTGCTGATTTGGCTTATTATTTATATTTAACTTATACACTGACTTGTGCTTTAAAGATTTTTATATTGATATGTTGCTATACTCTTAAGTTATACATAATTTGACTTGGGAAACATTATAAAACTTAAGGTGAACCTTTCCAAGCAATTCTGTTTTTAATTTTGATGAAGTTTTTTATTCCATATTTAAATGCAATTCTTAGCTTAATTTGTGGTACTAAATAATTTGATATTAGTTTGGTATTGTTTTTTTGTCAGGTTCTTTTTTTTTGTATTTTCAAAGCAGCCTGATCTAAATCACAGTTGAAATTTTAAATATTTGCCAAAAATGAATAATGTACTTTTAGTTAATTTTATATGACTTCTAGAGCTCTGCTTATACATTGAATTTAATTTTATCCTTTTTTTCAGGTTTTCCCTCTTGATTATATTCTTATAACAATTATTATTATGTATTTTATTTTTACTTCAATGGCGGGGATTCGAAATATTGGCATATGGTTCTTTTGGATTAGAGTGAGTATAACAGTATTATTTTTATTTTTTTCATTTAGTGCATGATTGTTATTGTAAATTGTCTTAAATTTATAATATTGTGATACTAAAAGTGATGGAAAATGGCCTTTTCACTTGATATTAACATAAAGGTGTTTTTGTCTAGAGCGATGAGTGATTTTGCCCCCCCCCCCGCCCGCCCCCCGATACATTTGACAACGTCAGGGGGCATTTTCAGTTGCTATAACCAGGAGGTGCTACTGGCACCTACTGGGTAGAGGCCAGGGTTTCTGCTAAACATCCTGCAGTGCACTGGGGGGGAGCCTCCTACAACAAAGACTTATCCAGCCCATACTGTTACTAGTTCCAAAGTTGAGAAACTCAGATCTAGAAGTTATATTATTTTCTTTAGTGTTTGGCTGCATGCAAACACATTGAAGCACAAATGGATATACTGTGTAGCTCAAAAGACGATCCTTCCTACTAGGGGTTAATGACTACTATATGTGATTGGAGAAAGGGTTATTTTCTTATTATACTCATTTTGAGATAAATTAAGAATTTTAAAATGAAGCTATATTAGGTTGAGGCTACTTCAAGCTGTGAGTAAAAGAAAACCCATTTAAATAGTGGCTTGAGCTGATGAATGACTTCTTACTATGGAAAAGGAAAAAAAATCTAATTGCTTTAGTAGCTCAAAAATGTCAAGTCAAACATCTCTGGAACCCTCTTGGCATCTCCCTCATTATTGTAATTTGGCTGCTGCAACTCCATTTATCCTGTCCTATGTTCCATAAGGAAAAAGTAGATAAGAGGAAGTGGTGACACCTATATTAATAAAGCAAGTCTTTCTCAGAAATCCCCAGCAGACTTCTACTTTCCTTTCAATGTTTAATATTTTATCACTGCTAGCCACTACAGGTATAAGGAAACTGGGAAACGTAAACTTTTAGGTGATCCTATCATCATCCCATCCAGAATTAGAGTTCTGTTATTCTGTATTGTACTATAATCAAGTAATCAGACAGGTAAGTGATATCTTGGTTGCTGAAATAAAAGTGTGCTCTGCCATTGAAATGAAACAAGTCACCCAGTTCTTGTATTTGTTACCATTTGTTTTACTTTCCCTCTAGTACAGATGCATATGAAAATATCTGTAATCAGATTATTGTAAGTTATCATAAACTAGATTTTATGGCAGAGTATATGAGAATGCCATGTATTGCTTAGAAATGAGTATAAACATGTGACATGTCCTTGTGCAGTAATATTATTTAAAAGCACAAATATATTACTAATACTTAGAGTTTAAACTAATTTTTTTAATCTTTCAACAAAATTAGAGGTAATTCACAATTCTTTTTAGCACTATGAACTTTTAACAGATCCTATTACATAAGTTTAGATTTATGTGGAAACCTATCATGTAAATACTGATATATAGTCTCTAGGTCTTGAGCTTTTAATGGATCATTTATATAGGTGCCTTTGGATATAGATGCTTTGCCATGATTTTAAAATGAACAGACCTAAAACTGAAAGTTTTGCAGGGAGAAAATTATCTTTATTATTATTATTATTATTTGGAATGATTAAGAATTCTTAGTACTTACTTTGAAAAAAAAAAAAAGAAAGAAAGAAATGATTGATTGAACTGTGTTTATTAGCCCTAACACATGAGACATAGTACCTCACAAATAAAATATATTGCTGAAATGTTGTTATTGTCTTTTTTTCTTTCCAGTTATATAAAATCAGAAGAGGTAGAACCAGGCCCCAGGCACTCTTATTTCTTTGCATGATACTTCTGCTCATTGTCCTTCACACTAGCTACATGATTTATAGTCTTGCTCCCCAATATGTTATGTATGGAAGCCAAAATTACTTAATAGAGGTAAGTACAAAATTTAAAATTTTGTTATTTTGATATATCAAAGATACTGATATTTAGAAGAAAATTTTAATTTATGAAGGCTTGCATAAGATATTAGTTCAGATTAAATTTAATATTGCTAAAACTAGTTTTTCATTTCATCTTTGAGCATATTTATATTTGTTTCTATAAATTCTCTTTTAAAGTAACATTCAATTTCATTATAATAGTTACTTAAATGGATCCCATGTTGCTAAGCTACTGAGCTTTTTCTCAGCGCTTTATTAAAACATAATATTTCCTATAAAATAATATTATAAGTAATTTTAATAATGTGGCTCCCCAAAAAGTTTTGATGAGCAAAATATGTCTGCTCATCAGTAATATGAATACCACAGGAGACACTTTATAAATATTTTATTTGTGGGGAACTGGATGTTGTTTTTTTTTTTTTTTTTTTTTTTTTTTAACATGATGAGTATCCTCTTACCTATAACACTGATTTCTTAATGTTGACCTTTCAAAAGCCAGTTTTGATTCCTGGTTGTAATTGTAATTGTAATCTAGCTAATTCGGGGTTTTTGACAATTTAAAATATTAAGACTGTATTTCATTTAACATTTATTTCCTTTTCCTAAAATACCTCTTGTTCTACCTCCTAACAATTCAAATCAAATCTGTTTCAGGGCCTAGTTCAAGCCTTGCCTTAATAGTGTCTTTGTTATTGATCTAGTCTGCCCAGATCACTTCTTTTTTATTCTGTATTTCTTTTCATTTTTACTTTAACATATAATTAGGAACAAAAAATATCTAGCACATCAAACCGTCAATCAATACCATCTGTAATATTGCTAAGTGTTGAAAATTTCGTTCATTGAAAAATATAAAGTTATAATGTGGATGGAACAAAGATAAGGCATGAATCATGATGGAGGTTCATGAATGGCTCGAGTTTGGGAAACACAGTACTGGAAGATCACTCAAATCATATTGCTCACTTGTACCTTTTTATTCTTGCTTCATCTCCTGCACCTAGTTCATTTCACTAAGTCATGCTTATTAAACACTTTCTATAAGTACATGAAATGAGATCATGTTTTGCATTGATAAACAATATTCTTTTCTTGTTCCACTGTGGAAAAATAAGTAGGCTCTTTGGGAAGAAGCTATGTTGTTCAACACAAGACCTAAAGATTGTTGCAAAAAGCTGTAATGTTAAATTTACCTTAAAATTTACCTTTTTGAATATTAGTTAAATGCAGTTTAATAGAAAACAGTATAAAGTTCATGATATTACTTTTGAATCAAAATATAATTTTAATACAATATTTACATTTTAACTGTATTTCCATCTTGCAGAGCAATATAACTTATGATGACCATAAAAGCAATTCAACCCTTTCTGTGCCAAAGAGATGTGATGCAGATGCCCCTGAAGGTAAAGCAACTCTTACCAGTTGTCTTAGAATTTATGATTCTATAAGATAGGCATTACCTTGCATTTTACTGTTAATCATTTGATGCACTTGTTTTAATATGCGGTGACAAAGGAACTTTGATAAAGAAGAAATTGGTAAGTCTTTTCAATAGAATTTCTTGGTGTTATAAATTATTTTCATTAGGGAAAGGACCACTATAAATTAGTTATTTACAGAGTTACAAAGGTTTTTCTAGTATAATAAGAAGTAACTCTTAAATGATTTTTTTTTTTTTAAAAACTCAAAGTTTTGGTGGATTCTACAATTCTGAGGACCAAGACTAAAAGTACCTGTGACCTAGAACAACTTCTAATTCATCCAAGTCTAGTTACTTTAGTTAATAACAATAACATTAATAATCATAGCAGAAACTTTAAAACATATAATTGTGTTTCAGGCACTGTGCTAAGTATTTTATTTGTATTCTCACAAAACCTCTGTGATCCTATGGTCTTAACCTCTATGTATTTTTAGAGAATCACTTTACCCCTTATTTTCTGTGCATTGAAGTGATATTTTTCTTTGAATAGTATAGTATTCTGTACTGTTTAAGGATTCCAGATTCATTCTTTCAAAATTTACAAAAGTTTTTTCCTACTCTTGCCTTCAAAATGCTTTTATTTCAGGGTAAAGTAATATGTCAAATATAGTGTAGTTCTTCATAAATCACTCATGGGTATCATTATGAAGAAGATAATCCTGATTTTTTTTAGCAGGGTCAACTATAGAATGATGGAATAATAGAAATAGGCACAGAAAACAGGGATAGCCCAGAAGAAGAAGTAATTAATTCTACCTGGAGAGGATCATTGTGGAGTTGTAGTAAAAAAGAAAAGCTATAGAAAAGGGATAACAGAGCTGCATTTCAAGGTTAAAGAATAATATATCTGGTATATGCATCAAGACAAGGCTGTTCTAGGCAGAGGGGAAAAATGCACAAATAAAATGATCTTACACTATATGGGTATGTTCTAGGGAATTTAAAACATTATTTTTTTTTGTTTTTTAAATTATGGGGGTGTAGAGAGTTATCTAGGAAGGAAGTAATGAGATTGCAGAATTAGATGTCAGACCACAAAAGGTCATGGAAAGTAAATAAAGAGCCAATAAAATAGAAGTTATCTGATTTATTTTTAGTAACTTAATTATAAGTTATACAGAGAATGGATTTGAGCTGAGCCCTTCTGGCCCCCAAGAATTATACCATCATGTGAGGGTGAAGCAGAAGTTATATTACTTCTAGAAACTGACAGCAGAGCCAGCCATAGAGTCAAGAACAGGAAGGGAAGAATCACATCCCCCAAAAATTGTAACCACAGACTAGCTCTTTGCTGATCTGCCTTCCAAATACACATCACCAGAATAAATTTGTTTTATTGGAATCAGACTGGCAGTGCTATAGGCACATGACACAAGTATATATTTAAAAAACAACAAAAACAACAAAAAACCTTACTAGAAGAGTGAATAAACCTTAATTCTAGGCTTCAAAGAATTCTTACAAAGGCTCACAGACTTCAGTCAGATATTCAAGCATACAAGGAAACAAAGCACCATGAAAGAGCTAGAAGAAATAGCAGACAGCACAAAGACATTTGCAAAGGCCTACTATTGGAATTATCAACACGGATTATAAAACAGCGAACTATGATAAAAGTAATATGACCAGATCAAACTATTGGCAGGAAACAACAAACTGTTAAAGAATGAAATTCTAGCAGACTTGTAAATGAACCAAACAATATTTATAAATGAACGTAGAATAATTGAAATTAAACTTAGTTTAGAGAACTACACTTTAGAGCCACAATGAGGTCTCTCTACAGATTGTTTATTAGTTGTAAAAAGAAAAGTAGTAGCTATCATGGCTATATATCAGAGAAATGGGGCAACATCTGTGTTACGTATAGACCAGGGCTTGGCAAACTTTTCTGAAAGGACCAGATACTAAATATTTTATTTTTTTTTTTGTGGGGCATATAGTAGTCTCTCATACTGTTCCACTCTGCCATTGCAACACAAAAGCTGCTATACACAACACATTATGGATGGCTGTGGCCATGTTCCAGCAGAACTTAAAAAACAAGTGAAAGGGCTAAATTTATCCTTTTGGGTTATAGCTTGCCAACCCCTGAGAATAGACCATAATGAATCCAGGGCAAAGGCAAGTTGACAGGAAGTAATTTAAGGGAGAGCTCATGTTAGTGGTGACAGTGGCAAGAAGTGGTCAGATTGTGAATGTATATTGATGGTAGAGCTAATAGGATGTGCTGAAGAGCCTGGTATAAGGTATGAGAGAGAAAGGAGTCAGGGATGATGCCTGTGTTTTAGAGCTTGAATTAGAAAATTTAGAAAATGTTGCTTAATATTTTATATTGTGCTTTTTATAGTATTTAGAATAATTGTGTTTAAAATCTATTTGTAGCTATTAAGGTTATATCCCCCCCTTTTTTTTTCCTTTGAGCCTGTTTGTTTTGTTTTTGGTATTCTTTCATAAATTGAGAACTAATAAGATAACCTAATAATTTCTCAGTCCCACCATTGGTCATTGCACATATTCTCATTAGGTTTCCCTTATAACTGAAAGCATGTGTGTAATAATGTGATATATAGGGTTTGGGCATTATTTCATGGGCAAGGATGAAAGCCAAAGAAAGATGTTAGCCTGTTACTTGTCTGGGTTGCTCTAAATGAGACTTATCAATCCTGTGAAAGTAATATAGAGAGCTTCGCCTTATTTTGGTAATGTGTTTATAAAAGCATTTAAAATGCATAGTTCTTAGGGAAGACAAGGTATTAGATAAGGACTTTGGACTACATAGCCACTCTACTATTTCTTATACTATTACTATTCTTCAAAGCACAGTTACATTGATTCACTCTTTCTCCACACCTGTTCAGTTGCTAAGGGTTGCAGAGTCTGTTGTCATGACTCTCACATGTTATTTAAACTAGATCTCACGTGAATTGCTATGCCTTTTAACTAGTGCTCTACTTTGATCCACACTACACAGTACTGTTAATTGTTCTGAAACAGTGATTACTACTGTCACATGCATCATAACTTCTTGGAAGGCTTGTTAAACATAGATTGCACAATTTTTTATTCAGTGTATTGGTGAAACTCGAATTTTCTGATAGTTCTGATCTGGGAAGCAGACCATGGAAACCATGTTTCTGAAGTACTCTGATAATGCCTTTCCTCCAATAGAAACTTTAAGTACTTCCTCCTCAGCATCTGATTAATTCAGTCTAGGATTGAAGGATTACTGCTATTTATCTTACAAGTACCTTTTTTTCAAACATATTCTGAACATGGCTATCTTTTCTACCTTTGTTTTTCAACTATTTGTTCTTAAAATGTCACAGCCAGTCTCTACACCATTCCTCCTATTTTCATCATTCAGAATCCTGACCATCTTACAAGGTTTATTTCAAACTTGACCCTCTTTTGAACCTCCAAACATGTGTAGAGTCTCTTTTTTTCTTTTGAATTCCCGTAACATTATATTGCTTATCATATTACCTTACTCTGTCTTAATTTATAGTCCTTTATATATCTTATCTCTATTCTTCTCTTTTATAGGAATGTAAGCTCCTTGAGGATATAAATATGTATATAAATATATTTTCATTTTTCCTCAGACAACATTTGTAGAGTTGAACCAGGTTTTTTATTTTTCTCTTTTTGAAAAATATTAGTAAAGTAACATAGGATATTAATACAGCTACTTTCTAATTCTGCTCAGTTCTAATGTTATAATTTCTGTTCACTGGGCTTCTGATGCATTATAAACCCTGTCTCCTTCTTTCTTGATTTCTTCTACCAGGCCCTTAGTTTTGTTAGAATTTTTTTTAAAAAAGCAGTGCTTTCATGAAATACATATCTGAAAATTCTCATATATCTGAAACTTATTTTGTTCTCAAAATTGATACAATTGATGGGTAATTTGATTGTGCTTAGAATTCTACACAAGAAATCTATTTTAGAACTTTAAAGGTATTACATCACCTGTCCTTCATTTTTATCTGGTGAGAAATCTAATGCCAGCCTATTTCTACTTTTGAAGCTAACTTATAGTTTCTCTTTTCTCCGTTTTCCCCTTGGGAAGCAGTTGTTCATTAGTCGTTCAGTATCATCAGTTGATCATCTGTGTCATTCCATATTTCATATTTTCTGCCTACCATATTACTCTAGATTCTTTAATATGTATCAATCTTTATCTTCAAACTATATCTTGAATTTTTTGTTTCATATAACAAATTCTTATTTTTCTCGAGGACTTTATTGTTGTTCTTTTTCAAGCATTCTTATTTATGGATGTAATATCTTCTTTAAAAGCTAAAGGTACTAAACATTTTTCCTAATGATTTTCTTGAAGTAAAATTACAATTTTGTTTATCTTAGAACAATTCTGTTTATCTTGTTGTTTCTACTCATACTGGTAGTTTTCTGTATATATCTGATACAGTTTGTGTATTCATAAAACATAATAAAACTATTTCCTTTAGAATTTCTACGATTTTTTATTTTCACCATTTTTTTCTTTTTACCCAGCTCCCCCGGTGAGATTTAATGAAACATTGATTTAACTGTATGCCATTTTTTAAGTTTTAATATAAATACTGAACTTTGGTTTTTATTACAAATTTTAATTTTTTCTGCCCCCCTCCCCATTCTTATTTGGATGTATGTTGTTAATTTCTCAGATCTTTTTATGTGTGTATATTTCATGTGCTATAAATCCATTTGACAGTAAAACTATGACTAACTGGGATTTTACTTCCAAACACCTTTCAGATCCAGTCTTCCTTTCTATCTCAGCAGCTTGTGTTTTTCACTTAGATTGTCTTCTGACTCATTGAACCTCTTTCTACTTACTCTCAATTTCTACTACCAGTCTACACTCCACTCGTAATTTCCTTTCTGAAAATGATTTGATAAATAATTTCTAATCATGTCACAATAAAGTCCATACTCCTCAGCCTGTATACAATTAAGATTTATATGTCTATTATAAATATTCAGTAGTAGCAAAACCTTAATCAGAAACCAAAGTTAGTATAATCATAGACAACCATGAAAATGAAGTGGCACTCTGAATAGTCCAGTCTTCCATCAGTTTGTCACTAGTCAAACAAAATATTTGCTTTAAAATTTATTCACCATGATACATGAGTTTTCTCAAATGCCCTCTATATATGCATATGTATTATAAAGATTCATTTTATAAATAAAGCACAAATATAGAATGTAATTCTAAGTTGATTTCAAGTGAAGGTATAGTTCGATGACCTAATTGTGGCTGAAATCAACACTGAATGTTGTTTTTAAACCCTTTTAAAGTAGAAGGTGCTATTTATCATACTTAATAACCAACATTACCTGAGTATTGGGTACATCAGCAATGACGTACAAGTAGTCTAAAAGCAAACAAGAAATATATAATATAAAATTTATTGAATATATTTAAAAAGGTTGCTATTACATGAAAAACTGATTTAATTGCACTTTCTATTATCTTATTAGTAAGAAGAGCTGGAGAGAGGGTGGTAGTAGCAAGATTCAAAAGTCTTTTGATTTTATTCATGTACTACAGGTGCCCTTTCTAAGCTCTCAAAATTTTTATCTTTTTTGTATGGCCACCTTGTCATCAGAAACGAAAATTTTTATCTGAGCCCCTATTTTTAGTTTTTCATTGTTAATGTACTTTTTAATTTAATTGGAGCTTTTATATGTCCTTTTTAGGAACAGCAGTCAGAAGTCCCCTGAACACTTTGATTTTAGAACACAGTCCCTAAATGAAACATCTAGCAATTTAAATTTACTTTGAAGGTCAAACCAAGTTCAAAATACTTATTTATAATTTTTTAGGAAACTTTAGAAAGACATCTATAGATCTAGATATCTGTGATTCAGATGAGCAGCTGGAAGGTGGCAGATGGTGAGGAGAGAAGCCCCCTACCATTTAATCAGTTTCTAATCACTGCTGGAATATAAAATATATGCATGGGGCTTATTAACCAAAAATCTTCTGTGGACATATGCTACTTTTTATAAATATATATACATATAAAGATAACTATAAAGAGCTATTACATTCTCATTGTGTGTGTGGATTTGTGGTCTATTGCACTAAAAATGATTTTACCTTTGTATCTTACTTTAGAAGGTTTGTATCAAATCTACAATGGTGGAAAATGGTAAACATGTAGAACAATGTGACAGGAAAATTATTTAAGATACGTTTTCTATGGCAGGCAAAAAAAAAAAATCAGTGGGTATAAGCCAATTTAAAATGTCACTGAGTGGTTTATTAGACTTCTGAGGAAAATGATTTGATTTTACTTGGTTCTGCCAGCTCAGCCTCTTTCTTGTAATCTCTGTTCTGGCCCTGAAATTTCTAATTTAGTCAACTTCTGACTCCTAAAATATCTTTAAGTATGGAAATGAGTAATAAAACTTTTATTTTTGAAGTTTAGAATGTTAGCAATGTTGAAAAGGTTGAATGACTTTTTTTCAAACGGGCTTATTCCTGCACAGTGGAACTTGTGTAATAATTAAGCCATGGAAGATACTGTTCTTGTTTCTATAGTAATCGTGAACAGGCATTTTAACATAAATCACAGCCTCTCTCCTGCTCTTCATTTTGAAATATTTGCATTGGTTATTTTTATTTTAAGATATATAACTATTTAGCAGATATGCTGTTACTAAATTATACACATTTGAATTTTACCAAATTCAGTTATATCTGTTTTGACTATAGAGACAGAAGAATAACGAACACAGTAGTCATGATATTAATGCCTAAGCAGTTATTTTCTATACTGCTATTGGACATATACTTCTGAAATCTTAAGATTAGTTATTTTTCTTGCTACCATTTGAGCAACTCTTGAGAACTGTGTTCTTTATCATGGGTTCAGTTATACCTTGAAGAGGGAAAAAGAAGAAAATTAATATTAACTGTCCCCTTGCATGGAGATTTGATTTATAGTCGGCCCTCCGGGTTTCACATCCATGAATTCAACCAACTGCGAATCAAAAATAATTTGAGGAAAAAAAGAATCCCAGGAAGTTCTAAAATGCAAACTTGAACTTGAGCACTACACTGAACCTATGTGAATGTTGTAATACGTAGGTATACCCTGATGTAAGCTATATGCAAATGCAGGTTATATGCAAGTACTGTGCCCTTTCATATAAGAGACTTGAGCATCCCAGACTTTGGTACCTGAGGGGGTCCTGGAACCAATCCTCAGTGTTTACCAAGGGACGACTGTACCTCGTTTGGTCTTTAGACTGACCCTGTAAGGAAATGCAATGATATCATCATTTTACAAACACAGAGTTTCAGCAGTTCAGGTTTGCGTCTTCACATGGTAGAGAAGGAGCCAAATGATATTTGATATCAAGTCTGTTAGACCAGAGTCTGGGCTCTTCTCCATGCTGGACATTTTAGTTATACTTCCATTTTCTCAACATATTCAGGTGTGTTGTTTTGACACCCTTGGGCTCTTGTCATATTTTAGTCAAAAGAAATTAGAAAATATATTATTTAGCAATATGATTTTTAAATAAAATACCCCTTTTTGAAATTTGGTTTACTTCAAAAGTCATTGAATATAAATGCCAGGTACTCTTATAGGTTCTTTGGAATACTCAGGCTTATCTAACTGAAAAAGTGACAAATCGAATAGTTATATTGCTATGAAGAAAGTTCTATAATAGAGGTAAGAATAAAATGTTGAGGGAGCAGAGTAAATGGCTAATGAATTTCCTGGCTAGGAGTCTCCTCTGCTAGACTGAACTCCCAGTACCCAGCATAAAGTTGTAATCCTGGGTGCTAGTAACTGTGGGACAGAAGGAAACATTTGCTCAGCCACTGCTGCTTGAAGCCTTTTTGGTTTTTCTTAGGGAGCTTTCGAATATTTTTTCTAGATTTTTCTGTTGAGAAAGAGAGCAAAGAATATGAACAAGGCTCCTGGGGGATCAGTAGATCAGCATTAGATAGGTGGTTTTTCCTTGTAGAAGGAAGAGGTTGCTTCTCTTTTAAACAGCATGTTTTCCTGCCAGAAAAAGGCTGCTTTGTACAGTTGGTATGGAGGAATAGAAGTAAATGTTGAAGTACAGTGGAAGGGATTAGAATAGATAAGATTTAAATTATCTAAATATTTATATAACATCTAAAGCTTTACATAACAGGTCTTGTATTTGGATAAACTACAACCTACTGCTACTTTTCAGAAACCATATCACAGCCAAAATAATAAAATGTATTAGATCACTTGTGTAATAAACTTGACTACAAAATTCACAGCTCAATTTGATATTTTAAGAGAAACTAGCACTTATCTATTGAAGCTGAGAAGAGAGTTCGTAAAATTAGAAATCAACAGTGTAGTTTCTTAATCAGCAGTAGGGTATGAAATTGATCTCATAATTGCATGTAGTATTTTTTGCCACTGTTCATTTTGGATAAAAATATTCATAAAGTGTAATTTTTTGCAATTAATAGATTGAAAAGAAATTACCTTCTAAGATAAGGAGTTTCTTTTGTAATGAATAAAGACCTTCTGGAAATCCTACATTAGCTGCAGCATATATAATTTCGGTCTACATTATATTGTGCTGCCCAGACCTTCCTGAATAGTTTTAATAAACATCCATAGACATCACTTACAAGGTATATGTCAAGATATATAGAAGACTTTATAACCTAATAGAAATAATGTATTTGTATAAAACCAGTATGGAGTCTGATGTAAATATCAAATAACCAGTCTACCACTTTCCCTTTAAGGTACAATTTTTTTTGGAAGAAAAAAAGTATATGATTTATTTTTAATTCAATCTATAATGCTACCTAAAGTTTAAATAGTTAGCATATAAATAAATAATGATTATTGTATTTTTTTGGAAGCAGCAGCCATCTTTTTGTAAAAAGCAAAAAAAACTCAAAAACACTCTCAAGTTTGAGCTGTCCTGATAATTGGATTCTTAGAAAAATGCAGCTTAATAATAACCACATCTGATTACTTAGTTCATTTTTTTTTTAAGTGTTCATCAGGAAAACTGTTTTGTTTTCGAATATGTCTGGCACTCCTGGTTAAAATGCTTTTTCTATTTCAAATAAATTGAATTAGCCAATATAATTTTTTTTTAAACTTAACAGGTGGGATTATTGGTAGCATTCATTTTTTAAAATATATTAGTTGGTAATTTAAACTATAGCAAGGTGATTGAAAGAGTGGGCTTATAGACAGATCTAGATTTCAATCCAATCTCTTAATAGTTACTGTTTGACTTTGGTCATTAGTCTTGGTTAATAACTTTTAGATATATTAATAGTATATTTCAAGAGAGAAATTATCTCACAATAGTTTTATATTTGCTTTTGTAGATCAGTGTACTGTTACCCGGACATACCTCTTTCTTCACAAGTTCTGGTTTTTTAGTGCCGCGTACTATTTTGGTAATTGGGCCTTTCTTGGGGTAAGTATGAGAATCCCAGGGGTGATTTGACCCTTAGTGGACCGTTTCTATCATAGTAATGCCACTGGATTTTAAATTTATTACTTTCTGAATGATTTTAGATTTGAGAAATAACATATAGATTATTTAAATTTACAGGTATTCTTGATTGGATTAATTGTATCCTGTTGTAAAGGAAAAAAATCAGTGATTGAAGGAGTTGATGAAGATGATTCAGACATAAGTGATGATGAGCCCTCTGTCTATTCAGTTTGACAGTCTTCTGTCTTGAAGGTTTTATAAAGATGATTGAAATATCTCATGCATTTTTAAAGTGTTAAACTACATTAAGTTGAACTGACTAGCTTTCATCAAAAATGGGAGCATGGCTATTAAAAAACTATATTTTTTATGTTTTCTGAAGTAACATTATTGTATCATAGATTAACATTTAAAATTGCTATAATACTCTGTAAATATAAAACTACCAGCTTTGTGAGGGAATGTTTGTGGAAATTTTTTTTCTCTAATGTATGTTAGTGTTAAATTGATCAAAAATCTTCCAGAATTAATATTCCCTCTTGTCACTTTTTAAAAACATAATAAATCACTTGTATTTGTGCCTTTGGATCTCTAGGGTAATGTGGAATTTTTAAGTATATATAACTGATTGTCAAAATAATATTCATAATATAGCTGATAAATAAATGTTTTCCCCTCATACAACTTGTTTCCTGTTTTCCACTTTAAATCATTAGTGCCATTCAAATAGGTTTCATGAACAGATTTCAGGCTACTTGTTTTACATATTATGATTCTTGAAATAAAATACTATTAAGTTTCTGAAAGAGACTTAGGAATTAACAACCAACTCCCACTTAACTCTTCTCTCCCTAAATTTTTGTGCCACATTGCTCTGTTCTGATTCTTTGTCTGTCTAGATATTCCTACACAGCCTTCACATTTGGCTTTTTCATGTACTCTTTAAATGTTTTTCACCAAGATTAGATTTCGTTCTGTTATTTACTCTTTTTTCTGGACAATCTCATATACCCTTGGTTTCCATCTATATTATTCTTTCCTAATCTCTGAATTTAGTAACTAGAAATTACTATTTCAATTGCAACATGTTAGAAATTGAACTCTTCACTTTTCTGGGAACACCAGGCCTCCTTTTGTATTTGTTTTTTTTTGACAAGTGGCACCAGCGCATACCTGATTACCTAAAACGAAAATCAAGTAGACCTCATTTTGTCCTGCTTGTACCCGACTCATAAACCAGTCAAGTCATGTTGATTTCTACTTCTTAACTGTCCTTCCATTTGTCCTCTCTTCTCCATTCTTAGTGTCACTCACCATGTTATAGACTGAATTGTGTCCCCCCAGAATTCTTTTGATGTCGTTACCCCCCAATATCTGATGACTATATTTAGAGATAAGGCGTTTTTAAAAGAGGTAGTTAAGGTAAAGTGAGGCTATTAGGTGGAACCCTAATCCAATATTACTGGCACCTCTACATCAAGAGGAAGAGACATCCGGGATGTACACATGTAGAGAAAAGACCATGTGAAGACGTGGTGATAAGGAAGCCAGCCCCAAGCAGAGAGCCCTCTGGAGAATCCAACCCTACCAGCACTTTGATCTTGGACTACTAGCCTCCATAACTATGAGAAAATAAATTTATGTTGTTTAAGTTACAGTCTGTGGTATTGTTGTGGCAGCCCAAGCAGACTAATACACACTGGTTCTTGAACTTTCTCATTGGATTTTCTGCCAAGTCTTGACTCCTGTCACTCTTCCAAGACAGTGAAAATACAAATCATTATTTTATTTCTTTGCTGTGAAAGGTTCTGTTATTTTAGAATGAAATCTATAAGCCATCACATAATGTATAAGGTCTTTCTGGTATGTTTCTTATCCAGATTTCTCTGCTGTCCTCACACTGTTTATATGAGCCAAACTAACAAATATGTCACCGTTATCCAAATGGCTCTAATTTCTCACATCCTCACTCTGTCGAACTGTTCTTTCTGCCTATGATGCCCTTCCCTTCCTTTTGTCTCCTAAGAAAATATTCTTCAAATCTCAACCTGAACATTATCTCCTCAGATACCCCACCTATAAGTTTCCCAGGCAAAGTTAGATGCTGTCTTTTTCCTACTTATATGGCACCCTGTACAGTATGTTATGATTTACTGCTTTCATGTCTACAAGTGCTTGAACACATATCTGTTTTTTCAACTTCATGCCTGGTGCTAGATCAGCTCTATTGTATATGCCCTCAGTTGACAGGAGAGTTTGCTAGTTAGAAACTTTAAGAATACATGGTTTAAGCCTATATAAACTGCATTTAGATCAAAGGGAATGTATATTTCATCTGTTTTAAGATTTATTTTTACTACCTAGAAGTTTAGAGGTATATTTGTCTTGAATACTACATGTACATTTCATTACTTCTAGCAATGATTTGTTTTTGTCACACTAACCTGTTAGGTTTTCATTTTGGTAGTTGTATTTTTTAAATATATTTTTTTCTCAGATTTAAACATTTGTTTCCTGCCTAACCAAGTTTTTATCCTAACCAAGTTTTTACCCCCTCCCAGTCTTGCGGAATGGCTTTAACTTTATATTTTCATGAAGCTGATTTGTGACTTCCACTAATGAAGAACATATATCCTTTGAAGTCCTCTGAAACTGCCTAATTTGGAGATCATCCAGAGTGATGGCTTTCTAAAAGGTCAAGGTCCTTGTGTTTCATGAAAACTTCAAACTGATCAATTTATGCAGCCATGCAGCAAGGTACAGGCAAAATGCAGATTCTGGATCTGACATCTATCTTAGTGTCACTATACCAAAGAAAATAAAGATGCATATTGCATTTTTTTTAAAAAAAAAAGAAAGGAAGGAGCTTCAGGAAAACAAGCAACAAAATATTTTCAAGGTATATCCCCTACTCTTCAGTTAATGCTACATGCATAGTTACAATAATATACTGAGAATTAATCCATAGAGCACAGTAGACATTGTGGCACTGAATGTCAATACTAACCATGACAGCATAAAAGGACAGTTGATAAAAATTGGAAGGTTGAAGGAGGACGGAGAAAACTGAAGGGGAAAAGGGTATTAATATCCTCACTTTATGTGTGACAGGTGAGGGGAGATGAGAAATCAAGAGATACTGTGTCAGAGGAAGCAAAGAAGTATATTAAAGTTATGAAGGTGAAGGTAACCAATAGAGCATCAAAAATAGTAATATCATAGGAAGTCAGTAAATATTTAAAATAGATAAACAGAAATAGCAACATATCAAAATGTAACAAAGACATTAAAGTACAAAAGAATCAGAATATTTAAAGGAAAAATTTTATTAGAAGATAAAATAATCATTGCAATTATATGTAAATATATCTTTGAATTTCCTGGCAGCCAAGACAAAAAGGAGACTATGACAGATGATGAAGTTTTTACATTTGATAAAAGGAAGCACTCAAATTTGCTTAGAGATAATTTTGTTCTAGCACTAAAATTTACAAGTTACGTCATGAATTCTTACGTAAAGAATGTTAACAATGAACAATTGTCTGCTAAAATTTAAATGGGCATATGTAAGGAGAAAGAATTTGGGATTTCCAGGGGAAATCTGGTTGGCTATCAAGAAGCCTGAAAATGAATTTGCTTTATGTATACGTCATTTATTCATTCCACTCAGCAAACATCCAAGCCCCTACATGTTCTAGGCACTGGATAGCAGCTACTGATTCTTTACGACTGAAGAGGTAGTTCCTGTCCTCTCAGAACTTGGTATAGAAATTTGTAGCTAAAAGGCTCTTGGCAGTTACTGGACCTTATCAATATCAAGTAAGATGGTATGTGTTTGATATGAATACATTTAAAAAATCACTATCAAATTAGAGTTACAGTGGAAAAGATTCCAGATGCTCGCATCTCCAAACCACAACATATCCTTTCTTGGTATGATGATCAGAAGGCTACTTGATGAGCATGGAATTGAAGTGATGTGAGATAGGTAGTTGGGAGGAATGTTTCAGGCATCTGGTGATGCATGATTACCCTCTTTTCTTCAGCAGAGGTTGCCTCTGAAGTGACCACATTGTCCAAGTTCCCCAGTTTGAGCTGTGTTGCCTGGACAGTCCTAAACACACATTGTATTTAACTGTACCCAAATGACACATTATTTGCTAAATTTGTACATGCAGATTACATTATAGTTCTAGGAATCAATCTCTCTGCCCTACCTCCTTCCTCACTCTTGCATGCACACACACATTTTGATTTAATGCTTATTGAGACCTACCTTATTTCTCTCATTAGCAAGTTCTTGGGAAGCACTTCTAGAACCACATATAATTTTCAACCGATTTTACAGGGAATATGAAAACTTTCTTCTTGGAACAAAGCCAGTAAATATTGTTATAATTTAGGAATATCATTTCTGTGGAGAGCTAAATTAGTGTGGAATATAGCTTTCTGCATGGTTCCCCCATAGACTACCTGCTTCAGCTCTACATTGAAGCTGCTGGATGGTACTGAAATCAAGGTTGAGCTCTGACAAGTATTAGTGTAAAGCAGTGTCTTGTCTGTAGAAGTAGTACATTTTTTGATAGTAGATGAGCAAGCAATAAAGTTAACACTTGAAGAGATTAGTGGGCATTTAGAGCTGCCTCATTTCCACATCAAGAGCTAGGTCCTTTGTGTGCTGAGACAGAGTGTATATCTAAAAGATATTATTTACTTGTTTAAAGTTCATTTAATGCTAACTGCCATGTGCCAGAAACTGTTTTGGACTTTAATATTTAGTGAAAAGTATAAAATTTGATAATATCTAATGTCCCCACCAGTTCCAGTTCTACTTTCAATGACTTTTTACTATCTTTATCTTAAAATTTTTAAAGACTTCAAATTTGTGTGTGTAAACATTTTAAACATAAAAACTCTCTACTGATAGAAGACCAGTGTGACCAGTAAAAGAATAACAAGGGAAATATAAGTTTATTCCTGATATATATAATATCTCAAATCCTGACAAAACTCTTAAGTCTGAAAAGCCACCTGTACTGGAGGGATTTAGTGATTCATTAACTTGGATGACTATTTAAGTGCCTAGTGTGTATCAGAAACTGCTGTGAATTGAAGACATATAAATGAAAAAACAAAATGGTGCCTATTCTCAAAAGGTATTTAGAAATCATGGGGCAAATACATTCAAAAACAGAAAATTATAATGTAACAAATGCTATAAAGAGGTATTACAGAATGCAGTGAAGCTAAGAGTAACATATGAAGCCTAGGGAAGGCCTAAGACTCTTGAAATAAGTAAATGGTAACCCAATTACAGGCAATGAATTGTCCAAGCAGAAACAAACAGGATTCTGTTTAGTGAGTCTATAAAGGCTATAGACATTAGAAAGGAAGTAATGGTGTGGAGAATCCTAAGGCTGAGTGAATAGGAAGCAGGACTGTATAAGAGGTGAGACAGACCAGTAACCTAAGAGCAGAAAAGGTAGGGCCTGACTCTCAGCAGTACCTACATGTGGTATTCTATAATCAAATTTTCCCTTCAAAATTAGACTCAACCTGGGAAAAAGAAAGGAACCCCAAATTGACAATAACCTACAGCTCCCCAAGTAGGATGAGGAATAGAAAATAAATTGCTGAAGAAATTCTAGTTCTTGTATGCCTGAGTTTACAAAGTGATATTTTCACCTGCCGAAGCTAAGTACACTTAGTTGAAACACCAGTAAATATTTTGATTCGACTGCCATTTAATTGTTCTATAAACTAGTTATTCCACTAGTGGAATGGAGAAAACAATCCCCTATTTACATTGTGTAAGTAAAACCTTTAATTGTACCTGCCATTTCAGGGGTTGGCAAACTTTTTCTATAAAGGGCCAGATAGTAAACATTTTAGGCTTTGCAAGACCACATAGAGGACTGTGTCACAAATTTTCCTTTTTAAAATTTCTTTTTACGACCCTTAAAAAAGACATGTTTTGCTTGGATTTGGCCTGTTTCCTACAGTTTGTTAGCTCTTGCATTACTCTGTTAATCATTTTGCCTAAGGTTGTTTTACTAAACAGCTTGGCAAATGGCATAAAAAAATATGAAATTACAGAAGGGTGATTTTTAACCTATGTGAAAAAGAACATTTTTCAAATACTTTCAGCATGTTTTATTGTTTTTTAATGATTAAACTTTTGTTTTTAACTTAAAGGTTAGATACGATAATTCAAATAATTCAGAAGTTGTGACTGGACCAAAAGAGATAATGAATGGAATATGCAGTGATCTTCAAATTTATTTGACCAGAACTTTGTTTGTCCCATATCTTCTCATACAGAGTCCAGTTGAAGAAACGATGGACAAAATGATCTCTAAGGTAACTTCCACTTACAATATTTGTATTCCGTTTCTCTCTTTTGGTCAAAGAGAATTATAAATGTGACTCTAGAGTTGAAAATTGTGAGTGCTAGTGATTTTTCTCTGTGTATGACATTTTCCTCATATGTAAAATTGCGATACTAATAGTATCCCTTTCATGGGATTATTGGAGGCACTCAGTTAGTATAAAGTGCTTAGCGTACTGCCCCTTAGGTGGTAAACTCTCGATACTTACTAGCTATCATTGTTATTTCTAAGGTTCTTTTCTTTATTTCTTTATGATACTCTTTAGTCATCAGGACTCCAAACACTTTAAGAAATATTCCTGTACCTCAGCCTCTAGGTTAAGTAACTAATAAATTCAAAACAATCATTTATGTTATGAGAGCTGAGAGTGTAAGAAACCCTAGAGAGTAAATATTTTGAGACTTAAAAAAAGAACTTTTGTAATATAAATCATCAATGTCTCCATTTTTTTCTGTTTAGAGATCTTATTTTCTTCAAATTGTATTTCAAAATTCCAAATAATGAAATGCAATCATCATCATCATCATCATCATCATCGTCATCCCAATTATTTCAGGCATAGAAGCAGTGAGTTATAGTTAGAACACTAATTAAAAAGCACAAGCCATAGTGTTCCACCTTCTTCACATTGCTCTCTTGCTGAGTCCCTTTGAAAAGGCTACAATATAATCTTTGTCTTCTAGGTTTTTGTTTTTCTATTTACTTAAATGTACAGAGTGAAGAATTTTTCTTCAGTTCCTCATGGGAACATTGTGAATACAAACAATATTTGTCAATCTTTTTTTTTTTCTTTAAGAGTGAATAAAAAACTGTACACCTACCATCATCGCAGAATAGAAAAACAAAGTAAATTAAATGAACATTTGTTGTCACTTTAGGGGCTGGAATCTGAAATTTATTACATAAGCTTCGGATTCCTTGTACTTTCAACAAGCTTGTTTCCATCAACAGCAGGTAAAAGAAGAAAGAGAAGACATACTTGGGTCAAAATCTAACTTGAGTTACTTGGTAGCTGGGTGAATTACGGCAAATTATTTTACTTTTGTAAGCCTAGTCTTCATCTGTAAAATGGGTTCACATTACTTACCCTATTAAGTTATTAAAAGGATTCACGACACCTAGAGCATAGTAAGCATTTAGCCTGTATCACCAAGGCCTATTCTATAAACCTACAGCCTTAGGAAGGCATGGAGTTTTAAACAGAAAGTGAATTTAATGCTTTTGTGTAGAGCATATATATTCCAGTTGGTCACACTTCCAACCCCGTACTATCACACATTTGCAAATATATGCTCCAAGGAGACTTCTGAGTTTGGCTCTGGGCCCTGGGTTCTGTCCCTAGAGTTCAAATGGATAAGCTTCCCAAAGGAATAGTTAAACCAAAAACAGATTTCTTTCTCTGTTCATTTAGTAACATTCTCTATGGGCTGAATGTGAACAGAAGTGGAGAACTGCAAAGATGTATAAAGCATAGCCCCTGTCCAAAGAGCTTTTCTATTCAATGGTTTTTTCCCTAAAAGTTGGAAATTAAAATTACATAGTATATTATGACCAGGGTAAATAAATGTGGAAAATTTAAAGGCATGTAAATACCAAACTATAATGAATTAAATTTCTATGTTACATTTAACTCACCCCAGTCTTAATCCTTTCCTTTTTCCTACAGCTTTCAAAACTGAACCTCTAATTTTTGATCTGTGCTACTTCAGGTGTCAATTTTTAGTGTAAAAAATACAGTTTCACACTATCAAAGATTAACGACCCCCAGGAGCCTTTCTCAACATGGTAGCTGTCTGTTATCTCAATCTCTCTGTATTTAGTTGTTGAAGTAATTTTCTCAGAGGATTTTGTGCTTCTGTCTTTCAAAACTATTTTTCTCTTTCCTTTGGTTTGACAGAAAAAGAAAAATGTCAACTATGGAGGCTCCACATTTCCCAGCATGACTACTTTTCTACTCAGTAAAAGTGATTTCTCACCTTTTCTAAGTCACAGTCTACTCCCTTTCTCCTGATTTTCTTTATAGCCAGTGCAAATTTTTGCCTTGATTCAGGTTGTTCATATGTAAAAGGGCCATAGTTTTCCCTAGTATGTATTAAAACAATATTGAAAAATGCATCTTAACAACTCAATACATTTTAAGCCTAGATATGATTTTGTCCTCCTGCCATAAATTTTTAAATGAAGTAATCAAAAATCAAACAAAAAACTGGGTTTGCTCTCGCTACACAAAAATCACAGCAACTTCAAAGTTATACTGTCTGTTCTGTCTTTTTGAAATAGAAGTCCACCAACCTGGAAGCATGGATTCAGGAGGCTGGCAGACCCTGGGCTTGTAGTCAGCTGAGTTGCTTATTAACTCTGTGGAATGGACAGCTTACTGTGAGAATTAGCAATCATCTATCTAAAGTACCTAGTGTGACACCTGGCTTTTAGTAGGCATTCAGTAAAAAGTAGCTGCTATTATTTTATACACTGGTATTTCTGCAAACAATTAAGCCACCCAGCCATCTCTCTACCTCGGAATAATGGCTTGTTAATTGATTTCATCCATCGATGTACCCCACCCTCCTGGATAAAAATCATCACTGTGGGGAATGTTTCAACATTTAGGCACAGCAGATGTTTTCTATCAAAAAGAAACTTTTACAATTGTTTTGAGAGTTATATAATTTTTGAGAGTGTGGGAATCTTACTTAAGCAATCTTCAACCTTCAATTAACAGGTACTGAGTAGGTAATCGAGCTGTGAATATGTTAACATCTCAAGAGAAATCTTTCTTTACATTTACATCAGTGTTCCTATGACATTATTTGCCTCAGACCAGCAATTATTACAAGGATTCATGGTGACTTACCAAATGCAAAGCTTTTTCAATCAGAAACATGTTGTGAACTTTTACTGTGTGCCAGACTCCAGGCGATGCTGAGATTACAAAGACAAATATAACCCGCAAGACAGAACCCTTTCACACTTTCGAGGAAGTCACATTTCATAAATGGCTTACTCATGAGCTCTGAGAAAAGCACAGATTGTATGACTCTAAACGACAGAGTGTGAGGTGACTATCAACAGCACTTATTGCCAAGGCTCCTGTCCACCTTTAGTTGGTGATTATAGACACTGTTTCCAAAATCCTTCAGCAGGATCTTCACTATAGTTATGACCTTTGCTCCATAGAAGTTCTTTATCTGATTGTAAGCCACTTGATCTGTAATGCATTTTCCAGCAATCAACAGGCATTCTAGAACCCACCTTAGGAAGCGTATGTGTATGTGTCTGTTTAAACTAATAACTATACCCAACAAGCTAGTAATTGGTACTTCTAATCTTTTTTTATTTTTATTTTGGCTGGAATACCAAATGTGACTGTTTATTCCACTTCACTGATAATCAAGCATGAAAGAAGTTGAGATTTTTACAAATGAAAAATGAGGATCCTTTTAAATACAAAAAGCTTTAGGTAAACACCCTGTTGAAAGGAAAGGATTATGAAATATTAACCCTGGGCTTTGGTTTATGTTAGGATTTTAAACATAAATATTTAAAAACAGTAAATAGATTCTTTCATACCAGAGATAAGCATACTGCTTGGTTCATTTACCTGTAGAAATTGTAAGTGGTGCTGGACCTCTGTGTCCCTTTCTCATGCTCCTCGAGTCCTAAAGCTTTGTGATTTGGGTTCAATGTAGCTTGTGCTTTATTATAAACAGTGCTAAAAATATTAATCAAATCCACTTTTCAAAAACATACTTTTTACCTAAGTGTTCAATCTTATATTTCCATTTTTATTAAGACTTGAAATCAACATTTTGGAAAGGAAAACATTTAGTTGAAAGTGAAGAAAGTCAGTTAGGAAAATATACTTTAGTTCTCAAATTCACCGTGGACACAACTTTTTGAAAGTTTGTTTTAAGCTGCTCAGGGAGATAACATCTTGTGTACATAATAGCATCAGGTTTATGCTTTCGACTTAAAAAGTAATAGAATCTTGCCAACTGGGATAGTTATAGTAGTCTATCATGTCAAATTTCTTGTGTCCTCACTTTTGGGAAAGAAAAGCTTGGTCGATATGGTGAAATTTGTTATTCCTGTGATGAAAATTGTCATTTCTGTGATTTTTTTCTCACTTTAAATATCTTTAATACCTTTTTTACTTTTTATATATGGGTTTTGTAAATTTTTTATTATTAAAAACTAAGTTAAGGCAAAAGAGGCAGCCTTCGTAGTACCTTTTTTGGTATTCTTGTCTTCTCTAGCTTCGTGTTTCTCAATTTGCTTCCCAGAACAGAAGCATCAGCCTCATAAGAAAAACAACAGAAGAAAACTCTAATGGAAATCATTTATCCAGATGAAAAGACTCCCACACTTTCAAATTTTCAGAGCAGTCTTTCCCTTGTCACTTCTGTCCCCTCCAGCTCTCTGTAATTTTCCTCTGTATTTTAGCCTATTCTTTTCTTTTTTAATTATTAATTTTTTTTCAAATTACAGTTGACCTTTAATTATTTTATATTAGTTTTAGGTGAACAGTGTAGTGGTTAGACATTCATATAATTTTTGAAGTGATTCCCACAGATTAGTCTAGTACCCACCAGCACTATACATAATTATTATAATAATAATTACTATATTTCTTATGCTATATTTTACACGGCTGTGACTATTTGTAACTACCTATTTGAATTCCTTTGGGCTATTTTTTACTTCCAGACTGGTAAACCTGTTTTCACCTGTGACCATCTTCTATTTTTAGTTTGTCTATTGAAATTTTTAACAATTATATATATGCTATATCATAATTATATAATTTTAATTAAATTTTAATTAAATGATTATATATTAAAGTTTAAATGATCATATGGTAAATATATTAAATTTATTTAATTAAATTATATATACATGATTTTCCAAAAAGTCTACTTTTGGGCTCTAATACCATCTCTTTAAAATTTATTTTTAATTCTTTGTGTCTTCACTTCTTCCTCAAAGGGAATGCTTTATTCTGTATGATCAGTTTGGCCTTCCTTTTTTAAAGATACATGGTCCCATTAAGTATATTCTGATTTTGCTTTACTTGCTCACTTATGTTATGTTTGGTATTCAGATTGTTCTGGACTTTCTTCACTGTCAGCAGTGAGTGTCTATTCTTGTGGATCATTAGTAGAGGAACCAAGCAATCATTGACAGTCCTGGGAGAGAGGGATTCTCTGCCAACAGGGACAGGAAAGAGGGCAGTTAAGCCCACCATGAAGTTCCTGCCCTCAGATCCCCCTCAACCAAAGCTGTTAAGATGTAGCAAGCCCTCATAAGACCAAAGATAGTAAGCAAGCAAATTCAGCCCCACATTGCATCTTGTGCTTCTTCAAGAACCACAAAAACACAGGCATGCCTGCATCCTAGAGGAAAGACAAGGCCTCTGAGCTACCTCTGGTATATCAGCTGTCTTAGATCTCAAGGATAACAATTCTTATAGCTGCCTTCTCCACTGGAGATCATACCACTTCATGCGTACCTGCAACCCTCTACCATTTTGACTGCCTTGCTTACCCAGGTCCACCAGGAAGGAAATGGGATATACAATCAAGCCACTAGAAGAGCCATATATTACATGATTTTACTAATTCTAATAGTTTTTAACAGATTATTTTCTGTTTCCTATGTATGTAAAAGTATAATCTACATGTAATATTTTTGTTCCTTTTTCTGAGCAATGGCTAAGTCATTCATTTTATTACTTTTTTGAAACAACTGTGGCTATTGGTCCTATATAATTTAGCTTGAATTCAAGCTGTGGATTCAACTTAGCCAGGTCATTACACTATGAAGAAAATGGAGACATTGCAATTTAATTCTGTGTAGGGATTAGATTTTAGCCTAGAATAAGAAAAGTTTAATATATGTTTGAGGAGATTTAGATTCAACTCAGAAGTCATAAATTCTTACATACCTCACTGTTAGTTAAGAAATACATACTTGCCACTAGGAGTCTCTCCCTACTAAGAATTGATTTTAGATTGGTTTATTATAGAAGTAATAATTCTTTATTTGTTTTTTTCCCTAGGGTTTTTAAAAAATGTTATATGTGTGTGTGTGTGTGTGTGTGTGTGTGTGTGTATATATACACACACCACACACACAACTGTATGAAGTACTGCTACATTGCATAACCACTTGTGAAATGTTTCTCCTTAAAGTTGTGCACTATAGCAGCCTTGCCCATATATAACTTTGCATAAATGCATACATGTGATTATACATATATACTGATCACATCTCCCACCCCACCTTTCCTCCCATCTTCTTAATTGGATTCTCTCTCCCCCTTAATCTCTTCTTTATACCTTTCCCTGCCTCTCTAAACTGTAAAGCACATGTCGATCTACAACATTAAAAACCTAGCAACCTGTTATACCCCTATATTTTTCCATTATTACATAATCATACGCTTATACCACATTTCAATAATCATATGTAATCTATAGGATTTTTTTAACTTTTGTTTCATAGGGATGTTATACATCTATTTCTGTGTCTTGCTTTTTTTATTTCCTTATTTGTTATATAGATCTCAACAAATCATCTGGTGTATCTCTGACTTTTCTTTTTAAATAACTTGTTTATTCTAAAGTTTTAATTATTTTTAAAATAAAACTTTCACCTGTGAAATGCACAGATCTTAAATGTATAATTTAATGACTTTTGATACTCTTGTATCAAAATCAAGATATGGAACATTTCCATTATCTAGGAAAGTTTCTAAGTGGTATCTTCAAAAGCAGTTTTTGGCTGTAACCAATAAGGCTGCTATGTGCATTTGTGTTCTAGTCTTCGTGTGGGTAAGTGGATTCATTTATCTTGTACATGTGTATACATTTCATTCAACTCCATCTAGTGGTAGAATGGCAGGATCATATAATAGTGTCTAACTTTTTAAGAAGCAATTTACCTGTTGTTTTCCAAAGTGGCTGTACCATTTTCATTTCCGCTAGTAACATGTGAGAGTTCCAGTTGTTTCTACATTTTCACCAATAGTTCGTGTGGTCATTCTTTTAGTTTTAGCTGTTTTTACTACTTATGTATTGATTTTCATTTGCATTTCCCTAATGAATAATGATGGTGAGCAATTTTTCATGTGTTTATTTGCCATTTGAGAGTTCTTTATATATTCTGGATACAAGTTCTTTATGCAATTGACAAATATTTCCCCCAGTCTGTGGATTGACTTTTCATTTTCTTAGCAGTGTCTTTTATTTGTTTATTTTCTATCTCCCTACTCCTTCTCTTTTGACAACCATCAGCTTGCTCTCTATATCTATGGGTCTGTTTCTATTTTGTTTATCCTTTTGTTGTTATTTTTTTAAATTCCACATGTAAGCTAAATACAACATTTGTCTTTCTCTTTCTGACTAATTTCACTTGTTATTACCCTCTAGGTCCATCTATATTGTTGCAAATGGCAAGGTTTCATTCTTTTTTATTGCTGATCAATATTCCATTATGTGTGTGTGTGTGTGTGTGTGTGTGTGTGTGTGTGTGTGTATACACACACCACATTTTCTTTGTCCATTTATCTATTGATGGACATCTAGGCTGCTTTCATATCTTGACTATTACTAGTAATGCTATGATGACCATAGGGGTGCGCATATCTTTATGAATTAGTGTTTTTGTTTCCTCAGATGAATGCCCAGAAGTGGAAAGCTGGATTGTATGGCAGCTCTATTTTTAATTTTTTGAGGAACATCTATACTGCTTTCCATAGTGGCTGCAGTAATTTATAATCCCACCAACAGTGTACAAGGGTTCACTTTTCTCCACATCATTGCCAGCACCCAGTATTTGTTGATTTATTAATGCTAGCCATTCTGACAGGTGTGAGGTGACAGCTCACTGTGGTTTTAATTTGCATTTCCCTGATGGCTAGTGATGTGGAGCATTTTTTCATATGTCTGTTGGTCATCTATATGTCCTCTTTGGAGAAATGTTCATTCAGGTCCTCTGCCCCCTTTTTAAATGGATCATTTGGTTTTTTGGTGTTAAATTGTACGAGTACCTGATATATTTTGAATATTAACCCCTTATCAGATATATCATTTACAAATGTCTTCTCCCATTCAGGTTTTCATATTTTGTTGATGGTTCCTTTGCTGTACAAAAACTTTTTAATTTGATTGATATAGTCCCATTTTTTAATTTTTTTAAAAATTGTTCTTGCCTGAGGAGGTATATCCAAAAAGATACAGGAGTTTTATGGTTTCAGGTCTTATATTTATGTCTTTAGTCCATTCTGAGTTTATTTTTGTATATGGTATAAGAAAGTGATCCAATTTCATTTTTTTTTGCATGTATCTGTCCAGTTTTCTCAGCACCACTTATTGAAGAGACTGTCTTTAACCCATTTTATATCCTTGCCTCCTTTGCCATAGATTAGTTGACCTTATAGTAAGTCATTTTCTTATCAGTGTCTTTTAAATTTGCACACCAGTGTTCATAGTATTTTTCACAGTGCCCAGGACATGGAAGCAACCAAAGTGTCCTACCATAGATGATTGGATAAAGAAGCTGTGGTACATATATACAATGGAATATTACCCAGCCACAAGAAGAGATGAAATCCTGCTATTTGCAACAACATGTATGGATCTCAAGATAAGCATGCTAAGTGAAATAAGCCAGACAGAAAAAGTTGAAAACCACATGATATCACTTATATGTGGGATATAAACCTAAAAGCAACAGATGAACAGGACAAACAAACAGAGACTCATGGACATGAACAATAGACTAGTGGTTACCAGAGAGTAGGAGGGAAGTAAACACACAATGCAATATATATATGCCTTACTGTTAAATTGTATACCCGAAACTTACTAGATTTCATTAACCAATGTCACCATAAAAAAAAAAATAAATAAATAAATAAAATAATAAAAAAAATTAAAAATAATAGTATCTGTAACATTTGAATGAATAAGAAAACAAAACAAAAAAAGAACAAGTACTTAATTTTGTTGAAATTTCATTCATAGATCTGTTCTTTTTTATGTCTTAAGTGTTATATGTAAAAAATCTAAACATTTTTACAAAGATTTCCCCTGTTATAAAAGTTTTATACATTTAGGTTTTACATTAAAGTTTATGATCCATTTCCAATTAATTTTTATATATGGTATGTGGCATGGATTGAGGTCTGTTATGCTGCATGTGATTATTCATTTGTTCTAACACCATTTGTTGAAAAGACTATCCTTTAACAACTGACTTGCCTTTGTACCTTTTTAGAAATTAAGTTATCCTTATATGCATAGATGTATTTCTGTACTCTGTATTCTTTTCTTTTGAACTATTTGTCCGTCTTTTGGCCAATATTATAGTGTCTTTATTACTTTATAATAGTCTTGAAGTGAAGTATTATAAGTTTTTCACTTTGATCTTCTTTTTAAAAAGTTTTGGGTCCTTTATTTTTATCATAAATATTTTAGAATAAGCTTGTCAGTTTCTACAAAAACATTGCCTGGAATTTTGCTGATATTGCACTGAATCTGTAGGTTAATTTGGGGGCAATTGATCTTAACAAGATTGAATCTGTTAATCCATGAACACAATGCTATTTCTTTAGGTCTTTATTTTTCTCAGCTATGTTTTGTAGTTTTCAGAGTACAAGTCTTATAAACTTTCTAACATATTTATCCCTAAGTATTTTATATTTTTAATCCTATTGTAAATGGTATTATTTTATTTGTTTTATTTCAGTTTTTCATAGTTATTACTACACAACAGATATTTTATATTAACATTAAATTTTTCCATCTTATTTAACCCACTTAGTCATTGTAAGGTGTGTGTGTGTGTGTGTGTGTGTGTGTGTGTGTGTGTGTGTGTGTGTATTCCATCTGCAAAGACAGTTTTACTTCTCTTCCAACCTGATTTCCTCTATTTTCATTTTTTTGCCTTTGGAGTCTCCCCTATGCAAGTGCCATATAGAGGTCGGCCAGTGATTTGAGTTTTTTTTCCTGCAGATTCTGGGATTTCTCCCAATGAAGGCTCTCTCTTTTTCAGGATTACTCTCTCAATTTTCAGCTACTGTGGCAGACTCAAATTCTGTTCTTTGATACCTCAAGCCAATAAGATGTTTTCTGCTTGAGTTCTAGTGGCTCTCTGCTCCTTGTCGGCTGAAGAGGGCCCTCAGGGAAAAGCTATCTTAGAGTGGGTCTCATGTACTTTCATTCTTTCAGGCTTGAATTCCTTTTAATTTTTGCCCATTTTTGGTCACTCTTCGGTGTCTTTAAAGAAGTTTTTTAAAAAAATATTTATGTTTTGTTCTGAATTTATAGTTGTTATATGCATGAGAGTGTTTGAAGGCAATTCTCCATGATGTTTCTACACATTGTTTGACAGTCTCAGACAAGCTTTACAAAGGAAGTTTGAACAGAAAACAGCCTTGGAAAATAGAAATAGATGCTCTGTTTTGCCATGAGAAATAAAGTTCTCTGTTTCTGACCCAGGAGTCTTGTTTATTGTGCTAGCATATATGAAACCATGGCAGCCTAACTTGTAGCTTGCAAGCAGAATAAAATCTGAGATTCTTCACAGCCCTTGACAGGGGTCTACTCCTATACCTGTTACTCCACTATTAGAACATGAACCATTTTCATATTTAAACACTGCACAATATTCCATAATATATAAACACATTTATTCAGTTATTCTCATATTGATGGGAATGATTTTTTCTCTCTTCCTCTGCCACTACAAATAGTATGATAATAAGTGTACCCTTGGGGTGGGGTGGGGGGAACCATTCTTTTTGTGTGTGTGTGTGTATGTGTATGTGTATGTGTCTGTATGTTTCCAACTAAGTAGATTGCCAAGAATAAGATGACTTTGTCTCTATTCCAATTCTGTTGTTAGTCTATTATAGACTATGTTTATGATCTCTTTTGCCATACAAAGCACTTAAGGTTTGTGTAGTCAATTAAATCTATCTGTGCCAGTTATTAAACTTTTATTTTTTTTTAGCTTTATAGGGCAAAGTCATTCCAAACACTAGAGCTGAGTACTGCAAACCACTTTTCTCCTTGCAGCTAGCTTCATGTTGCATCTGAGGCACAGGTCTGAGGCCCAGGCTTATAGGACCCCTGAGCTCATAGGTTTTGATAACTCCAACCTTTTCTTCTGTTCCCCCAGCCCTAGAGAGGGAGATGGAGGGAGGAGAGAGAAGAGAGAGTACATGTGCACAACTGCTTTCTTACTATCTCTGAGTTACCTCAGTGTCTTCTCCTTGCTCACTAAGCCCTCTTACACCTGTGTACCTAGTTTTGTATGTTAAATTCTCTCTGTTGAAATAATTAGTGCATTTCTTACTTTGCAAACTGGATCGTGACTAATATAAAATTTTAAGGCCTTTTAGGCCTTGATTTTTCAATACATTTCCTAAACACTAGTCCTTGTCTTAGATTTTCTTTTTTAAATTTTATTTTATTAGTTTCAAATATATAGTGCATTGGTTAGATATTTATATAGTTTATGAAATGATCCCCCTAATTGCTCTTTCTCTCCTCTGGCTCTCCACCTAGCCATTACATTAATGCTAACTGCATTCCCTATGCCGTGCTCCCCATCCTCATGACCATCTATCAACTACTAATTTGTACTTCTTTAACCTTTCACCCCATTCTCCCAGACCACCCCCCAAACCCTCCCTCCCCTCTGGCCATCACCAGATTGTTTTCTATTTGTGAGTCTGTTTTTTGATTAGTTTGTTCTTATTGTTCCTCGGATTCCACATATAAGTGAAATCATCTGGTATTTATCTTTCTCTGTCTGACTTATTTCACTCAGTATAATAACCTCTAGGTCCATCCATGTTGTTGCAAATGGTAGGATTTCATTTTTTTAATGGCTTAGTAATATTCCATTGTATATAGGAACCATAACCTCTTTATTCAATCATCTCTTGTTGAGCATTTAGGTTGCTTCCACATCTTGGCTAATGTAAATTGTGCTGCCATGAATATAGGGGTACATAGATATTTACAAATTATTGTTTTGGTTTTCTTTGGATAAATACCCACAAGTACAATAGCTGGGTTAAAAGGTATATCCATTTTTAATTTTTTGAGAAGCCTCTAACACTACATTCTGTACATTGAAATCTTTATAATACACCTGAAATTTAGTTTTAGATTAATATGTTAAACAAAGATCAAATTTTAATTTTGTTCATGATAAATATTCAGTTGGAATAGCAGCCATTTATTAACTAATTTATCCTTTTTGCACTGTTATATAAATTTATATTAATGATCGTGTACACCAAGATGTATTTCTTAAACCTGATCAATTGATAGAATACCTCTGCTCATTTCATATTGTATTGTTATAGTAGCTTTATAGTTTGATATGATATGATATTTAAAATTACCCTGTTGTATTTCCAGATACTTATACCTAGAAATTTATAAAAGTTATTGATTTTTTTAATATTTATGTAGTACTCAGTTTTTTACATTAAATTCTTGCTAACTTTAGGGTAGTTTTTCTATATTTCTTTAGCTGATGGGCTTATAATATGTAAAGTTTAATTTGTATGAAAATAACATGTTACTATTGTTAAAACGATGTTTTTTGTTTTAAATTTTATTTGATCTAATATTAGTTTGGATTTGTAAACTTTCTTTTGATTGGTAATTTTCTAGTATATCTTTGTTATCCATCTATTTTAGACTTTCTCGGTCCCTTTTAATCTGCATATGGCTGGATTTTTAGCTTATTTCTTAGTATTGTCTGACAGTATGTCTCTTTTAATTGAAAGTTTTTATTTTATTTTATTTTTTAAAATTAAGTTTAGTGGGGTAACATTGGTTAATACAATTATATAATTTTCAGGTGTACATTATAATTTGACATCTGTATATTCTATTGTGTGTTTACCACCCAAAGTCCAGTTTCCTTCGGCTATCATATATTTGATCCTCTTTACCCACTTCACCTTCCCCCTACCCCCTACATTTGATCCCCTTGGCCTCATCTACCCTGCCCCCTCCTCCCCGACCCCTTACCCTCTGATAATCACTAGTCCATTGTCCAAACATTGCCAGGCAAGGTATATCTTCTAAAAAATTCTACAAATTGGACATTATTGTTTTATTTTTATTCATTATTGTTATTATCTATTGTTTTATATTAATATGTACTTAGATTTATCCATATGTTTATCATTTCTTTTATTCACTATTTTTTTATTTCATACATCTTGTGAGATTGTTTTCTTTATCTTGAATTCTATCTTTAGATTTTCTTTTAGTGAATACCTTTTCTGAAAACTCATTTTATCTGCAAACATTTTTATTTTACTCTTATTCTTGGAAAATAGTTTCATTATATATAAATATCTAGGTTAAAAGTTACTCCAGTACCTTCTGGTTTCTGCTATTGCTGCTGAGAACTCAGCTGTCCATTGGTGTCCTTTGGCTCTAGCTGCTTAAAATGTCTTCGATAGTTTCTCTATTTGATGTGTCTTGTTGTGGATTTCATTTATTTAACAAATATGTTGAGTATCTACTTATGTTGGGCACTCTTTTAGGAATTTGGGATAAATTAGAGAAGATTGAAGACAAAGACCTTCAAGGAAGCTTACATTCTGTGGGAGTAGGAGGAGACATAAAAATAAAAATAAGCATCATGAGTAGTATGTTAGTTAAGTACTATGGAGTAAAGCAAGTCATAGTAAGGGAGATTAGGATTTCTGGAAGGATGGATCAGATTGCAGCAGAAAATAAGGTAGAATATGCTTCCCTGAGCGGAGAGCTAATGAGACAAAACATGAATAAAGGCATTGACTAAATGGACATATAGGGGAACAACATCCTAGGTAGAAGAAGCAACTAGACTAAGGCCTCAGGCCAACACACTCTTACTCAGTTGCAGTAACAACAATGAGGTCAGTGTGACTGGAATCAAGCAAGTATGGGATAGAGTAACAGGAGATTGGGTTAGAGAAGTACAGAGGGTAGATTACATAGGGTCATTATAAGGATTTGATATTTGTTCAAGGTTTTGAACAAAGGAGTGACATGAAATGACTTGTTTTAAGAGGATCACTGCAGCTACCATGTTCAGAATAGCTTTTGGGGATGAGAGTAGACAGAAGTGTAGCAATTTAGTGCAGTAACTCAGGTGAGAGATGTTGGTGGCTTCAATCACAGTTGCAGCAGTGACAGTGATAAGCTGTGGTCAGATTCTGGATATATTTTGAAGGTAGTCCCAACAGGATTTCTGTTAGATTAAATGTGGAGTATGAGAAAAAGAGAAGAGTTGAGGATCTCAGTGAGCAATTAGAGGATGGAGTAGCACCACTCCTCAGAATTCAGTGAACTTCTTCCTAATGAAGATTAGTACTGTAAACAAATTTTGGAAGATTCTCAGCCTTTATCTTTTTATTTCCTCTTTCTGGAACTCCAATACAAAGTATTTTAGACCCTTCTAACTATTCTCTGTGGCTTTAAACCTTTTTGTTTATATTTTTAATCTCTATTTATCTGAGCTTAATTCTGGATAATTTCTTCAGATCCATAATTTATTGATTTTTTTCTTCATTCAGGTCAGTTCTCATCTGTTGTTTAACCTATACACCGAGTTTTAATTTCATTTTAAAATTTTGTTTCACTACTGAAAACTCAAAGCAGTGAGATGAAGCAATCCTTTTTTGTTTCTCAGCTCTCAGGGATCCTACTTTTCACTGTCTGATGTCCAATATCTTAAAAACTATTGTTAATATTTTGTCTTTTTTTGCTTTTTAGTTGTCCTAGTAGGAAGATAAATATGGTCCCTTTTACAACAACCTGGTCAGAAATCAGTGTGATCTGGAAGATAATGGTTAGCCTGCCCCTTAATAGTAGGCACATTCCAGACAGAGGGTGTAGGAAATAAAAAGGTTTAGAATGGAAAGGTGCTCGATGTAGTCTAACAGAAGATGTATTCTGATAACTAAGTGAACAGTGAAAAAGAGGAGGATTGGCCTCTGATGAGAGTAGAAAGGATTGTAGGACCCTCATTGTGTAAAGACTTTCTTCTCCTATATTTTTAATATATAAATTGTGCATAGGTTTGCGACTTGTATTATATTTATGAATTAAGCCTTTTACTTTTATGTTCTTTAATTCTGCTTGGTCCTTTCAACTTTAGTTCTGCCTAGTCTGAAATTAATATTGTGACTTCTTTATTTTGTTGCATTTGACTAGAATCTCCTTACTTACCTCCTTATTTGTAATATACCTTTATCATTTTGTTTTTACTGTTTTTATAAACAGCACTTTGCCTGGAGTTATTTTTAAACAAATCTAATCTCTTTGTTTTTAAAAGCAGAGTTTATTCTATTTCTTTTCTTTCTAAGGACTAATACATGTTTATTTGATGATTTGTTTTACATCGTTTTTTCCCTCTTATTTATTTTATAGTTTGAATCAATTTGATGTTCATTTTATTATTTTTTCCTTGATAAGTTGGAAGCTCAACCATACTTTTCCATTGCATGAATTGTTACTTTACTTTTCATTCAGAATCTATCATCTGTTTCTCGCTATTATTTAAAAATATGCTACCAGTTATTTTGTCTATGAAGATATTCTATTTCCCCATTTAGTTGTTCTATTTTTCTCTGTTTCCAACTCTTATTAGATGAGACCTTTGTAATATCTTAATTTTCATCTTTTCTTCTCTGTCAGACCCACTCCCAACTACATGAGACATTTGTATCGTTTCCACTATATCAATTCTTAAGTTTTGCTAAGTTAGCTTTTTAGTTCTAGATCATAATTAGGACTTTTGTTTAATTTCCTTTGCAAAAACTACTTTGAGCATACTTTTTTTACATTTAAATAACATGAATGTTAATAACTGTGATTTAATGTCACATATGCAACCATAATATACCAACATGACATATATTTAAATAACATTTTCTCAGTAGGTCTAAGAGAATAATCCATTCAGACTTATCCATGTTCTCCATTATTTCTTTCTTCCATATAGACACCAATCTCAAGGTCTCTGTTTTGCTTCATTTTTATTGAATAAAGTCCTTTCTAGAGTATTTTTCTTAGTTGAGGTATATGAGAATCTCTCTAAATTCTTATATGTATGTAAATATCTTTTAAGCCTCTAATTACGTGGCTGGGTAAAGACTCCTTTCTAAAGGATTGCAATACTTTTGTTTATTAGTCTTCCATAGTTTATTTGGTGAAAAAAAGTCTTAGTTTGTCATTGGATTTTCATAAACAGCACTGGTGGCAGGAAAGACATGGACTCTCAGAGTCTAGGTTTATTCCACTGCCTTCTCCCACCACCAGTGTTATACATGAGAAGTCTGGTGCTAACATGAGTCTACTTTCATCTAAATAACTTGTTATTTTGTTTAAAGGCTTGATTTATTTTCTTTCTCATAATAGCTTGGAAATTACATGAGAAATATCCCTAAAGGTCTCTTTTCTCACTAATTGTGCTGGAACTCATCAAGTCATTTAATCTGCAGGTTCAAGATTTCTTCAGTTTAGGTAACTATTTTCCAATTATATGTTTAAACAATATTTTATCCTCAGTGTGTTCTTTTGTCTCCCACTAGAAACTACTGTGATTTTCATGTTGTATTTTCTGACTCTATCATCCAACTCTTTCCTATCATTCTATCTTGGATAGACTAAACAATGCCTCCTCACAAAGATGTCTAAGTCCTAATTCTTGGAAACTGTGAATATGTTACCTTGCAGCTATAACTAAGTTCAAGATCTTGACATGGAAAGATTATCCTGGATTGTCCTAGTGTGCCAAGGTAACCATAAACACCCCTTTATAGGGATCTTCCTTTTTATAATGGATGCAGAATGTCAGAGAGGGAAGATGCTATACTGCTGGCTTCAAAGGTGGAGGAGGGAGTCATGAGCTAAGATGACTTTAGATGACTCTAGAAGCTGGAAAAAGCAAGGACACATTTCCCTGTAGAGTCTCCAGAAGGAATGAAGCCCTGAAGACCTGTTTTAGACTTGTGATCTCCAGAACTGTAAGATAATGAATTTGTGTTGCTTAAGCCACTAGGTCAGTGGTAATTTGTTACTACAGCAATAAGAAAACTGATACACCATCTTCTTATATCTTGAATTGTGGTTTGAGTTATTTCTTGCACTGATTGTACATGCCTCTAATTCATGTATCAAAAAATATTAGCCTCTCTGTGACTTCTACTACTAAAATATTTAGTTGAAAAAAAGTGGTATTTTGTAACTCCAGAAACCCTTTTCTGTGCTCTCTTGAGTCTTCTTAAGTGTGCTTATTATTGTTTTCTTCATATTGTCATATGTTCCTTCTTTATTATCGAGCATTCTGTCCTGACTAATATAGCTTTCCTCTGGTCGCTGAGCCCTATGTGATGTGTTTTTATTTTTCTTTGCCAGCTCACTGGGAATTCCACAGGTGGTGGCATTTACATCTGTCTCTATCACTCGCCCAACTGTGCAGAAGCAGGCAGGCTGTCAGTCTCCTAGCCAGAATTCCTGGGGGAAGCCTCCCAGCTTTCTGATCTCTTTGTACTCTCTCAGGCACCAGGCCAAGGAGCACCCAGCTCACCATTTCAGCTCCTTCTTGGCTCCTCAGGGCCAGGGGAGGTCTCCACATACTCATCCATTATTGCTGTTGACCTTCCACCTGGGATTCATTACAACCTGGGTCCTCAATCTGGAGCTTTCTGGTGCAGGTCTCATGGTGCTAACCCAGCTCCAGGGGTTAGCCTCACACCATTTCTTTCATCCAGGATGCCCAGCAACCCAAGGCTTTACTTGGATTTGGTTGCCTATTGGCACCAGTGGCCATTTGAATCTAGTAGGGCAGAATGATTAAAATTGGTGTGAGAAAAGAGGGATGCTACATGCAAATCATTATCTTCCTGACACCCCAGGATCCTGGGATTTTTTAAAAATCCCTTTGAATAATTATTCATCATAGTCCTATTTTTCTATTAGATTTAATGTACATCAGCACTAATTATAAGTTTTTGGTGATAGATTCAAAATTTTATCTTCATATCTAATATTCTGGAGTATGCCTTCACTTGGCTCCTCTAAAAAGGTTAATACATTTTCAGAAACTGTATATCTGGTAATATCATTTTAGTGATTTTCCATATAAGCAGCACCTTGATTCATTCTTTTTGACTGTTTATAAGTGAGATTTCTTCAGACATAACTCCTTTTTCTGGCCTTGATTGATCCAGAGGAGAAAAATGTCTCTGAATTTTCATTTTCTATTGCTTTAATAACACTCTTTTCAAACTGTATGTTTACAAAATCATTTTTATTTGTTGCCAATTATTTTTAAAACATGAAACATGTCTATTTCTAAGCATAATTACTATATTATTTATGTTTGGAACTTTTTCTTAATTTACATCTCTTTATTAGTGATGCCAACATCCATTCATCCTGTATTCTTTGGAAAATGCTGTCATTTATAGATTGGATTTTTATGCTCTATTTTCCCTGATTGTCATCCTTTCTCAGATTTTTAATATTTCTATTTATTTCTTTGGTGACCAGAATATAGTTGTCACTTTTATCTTCTATCTTGCTGATTGAGCATTTTGTCATGAGGTCTGCTTTTTATGGGTTTTAGGTGAAATTAATAGGTTTGAAGTGCTTATTATGTGCTAGGAATAGGTACAATAACATATTATTTTTTCATAGCAGAACTTTAGCATATTGTGTTATACAACTCCAGGGCACCATTTACTTTTATTCCCTAGTGTAGTACAATGGGGCGTTTCTGACTAGCCTAGAATATACCATTAACCTCATTTTACATGTGAAGAATCTTATACTCAGAGAGTTTAAGTGCTTTTTTTCATGATCATATAGTGAGTAAATAACCAATCTTATTTAATACCAGATCTTCAGACTCAAACTTTTATGTTCTGTCTGCTCCATTATACAATAGCTTCCTATAATAACCAGCTTTTGGCTGCTTCCAAAAATGATTTTATTGGGTTTATTGCAGATTTCGTTTTGTTTTTATTTTATCCTGGACTGTTCTTGTTTAATAGATATCATGTCCCTTTTTATCTCTTGGAGAACAGATTTTATCTTTTTTCTGAAACCTTCTTGTAGCAAATCTATTTTTGGGTTATGTTTATCTCTGAGCTCCTACAGTTTTGTTCTACTTTGGTGTTCAAAAGATTTTCAGTGATCCAGATTATTTTTTTCTGTTTACTCACACTGTCTTGAATTCTTGAATTACCTGTGGAGCTTTATGTTTCTGCTAAAGATGGTCTTTGTGTGGGCTATTTCATAGTTACATATATGTAGACTGGAGCCGAGATGTAGCTATCTGTAGCTTTTGCTTGTTCGGCTGCCTATTTACTTTTGAGAAATCCACACCTGTATAACATGAAAAATCTACAAGCTTATATTAATATTCCAGCATTTTTAAAAAGGATGAGTGCCCTTTGAAGAAACAATATTCTTTTTTTTGTTGTTGCCTATCCCTCAAATTGCCCAACTGCACATTATAATTAACATCATGTGATTTCTAAGAGGTTATTGTTATTACATTTTAATTCTACATTCTAAAGCCCTCATTCAAATAACAGGGATTAATTTATTTTGCAAACTAGAGTATTCTCAGTAGATGGTCTCAAGTTAAAAACTGTTCAATACCTGCAAAATATCCACTTACCTGACATCTCTTCAAAGTGGCCATGGTTTATTTTATTAAATTTCCTGCTTGTCTGAATACCTGAGGAATATTCCATTTGTTCATTTTAACTACTTTGTTTTGAAGTGTTTAGCTTGGAGCAAAAATGAAACTAAATCAAGTTTGCATGTTCCTGTCTAGTGACTTAGTGAAATGAAATTGATGGCCTGCTTTCACAATATACAGGTGGTTATTGCTATGGAAATGAACTGCACATTTAAAAATTCACTTTAACTAAATAAGTAAGGAAAGGAAAAAACTGTTCTGTTGTTCCCAAACATGGCTGATTTGTAAGGTGTCCCCAACTTCTGCCGTCAAACCGTTCTGACTAAAAATAGTTCAGAATAGTCCAAAATGACATCTTTTCTTCACATTTACAATCTGTTAGATTGACTTCATCAATGAGTAAAGGGATTAAATCTTAGGGATGAGTAATCTTAAATAGTAATTCAGAGGTTATCAAGCCCTTTCTAATTATGTTTGTACCTCTAAACAATACTCCAATAATTTGTTCAAATAAGTTTTTAAAACCAAGATACAATTTTGGTATTTAGATTTTGCTCTCTTTCCTTACAGAGACTTATAAACAGTGAAATACAGGCTCACCAAATCTATTAAGCAGCATTACCTGCTAAATTTATGATGCAGAGCACCCAGAAATGTCAACTAGTTGAGCAGGTATAACAGGGACCTTAAGTAGATCTGTTAAAAGATGTGATGAGAAGTAAAGGAAAACAGCAAAAGAGTTATGAAGAGCTGAGAAATAAAGAATAACAAACCTAAGAATGGGAACAAAGTAACTGATAACATGTTCATTAATAACAGTGTCTTCAAGAGGCTGCTCTGATCTCAATCTGGGGTGAGCTTGCCTTGTGAGTCACTGCATTAGGCCCAAGCAAATAGGTCCCATAGAAATGGATGTGCACAATATCAAAGACATCAAGTATCAATAAGTTATTCAGGAACCTCTGGTACTTAAGTATATTAATGAGAGCAGCTTAGATGGAATGGAAAGACTGTACAAAATTAAAGAATTGTTAAACATGGAATTAATGAGGAAGAAGGTCTGTTATAGGATGTTTAATCTTAAAATTTATAAGGAGCTAAAAATCACCTTCCCCACAGCAATGAGTTTTCTTATACAAAATTAGTATGTGTAGCTTCACTAAATTATGCCCTTTTAAAAACAACATTGGGTATTTTTTTCATCAGTCTTTAGGGATAAATCAGAAAAGAGAAATGAAAATTTGTGAATAGGAATATGGAAGTAAAGCAAATGGCAGAGGAGAAAAAAATATTCCTATAACAAAGTCTTGACAAGATGAAGGAAACTGAAGGTCCTAGACCTGAGTCAAGATTTAACAGCACTGCTCGGATGTTATCATGGAGACAGCTAAGCTACATATTTACGTGGCTTGGAGAAGATCCTTGAGAAATAACTTTTAATATATCCTTAATATCTAAAAAGTTACCCCAATCATTCACTATTTGTTCATTGCTCAGAGGTATCATATATTAATTCATTGGGACAAGCCCTCTCCATCCCGAAAGATGTCAGTAAATGAGTAAAAATCAGTGCAGGCAGCAGAATTTCCACAGGCCCTGGCAGCTCTAATTACTTTTCTTCACTTTAAAATTGCCCTTTCTAGTTTATGAGCTTATTACAATTTGGTCAACTATTTTCATGTTTGATAACATCCTCATTTCTTTATACCAGAGTTTTAGCCTGAAACCCTCCCTCTTTTCTGGTCATTGTGAAAGTCAGTCTGCATTTCTGCATCTTGAATGATAAGCTGGGGTACAGGAGAAGTGATTTTACCACTGAGACATTATATTAGAAAGTTTTGCAAGTTTGGATGTAGGACCAGACACAGAAAAAATATCTTTCAGAATGCATTTTATCTAAAATTGGAATTCCCACCTATCCTAGATCAAAACAAAACAAAACAAAACAAAACAAAACAAAACAAAACAACAAAACCCCGATAGAAACCATACCAGTCGTAGGGTTTTCTCTATGACTAGATGCCCACAGCCATATATTAAATTCTCAGTACCCTGGGAAATAGTCTTAGGGGAAACCATTGCTCTCTCTCTTCAAATCTTCATCATCAGTTCTAGTCTAAAGTAAGCTAGAGACAAGATTTCTGCGGCTTTTGAGAAAAGTGTTGATTCTTTCTGCCTGTAGTCCTCAGGCCTTCTGTTGGATCACTCCCCTTATTTGGATTCTTTCCAAGGGGATTTCTTCCACACATCTCTTGTCTAAAATTGATGGCAGGAGATCTCAAATTTCTCTTACAGCCAAAGACTTAATAGTTACTATAGAATTTGAAGGCCCTGGGTGGTTTTGCTCCTCCCTACCTTCCTACCTCTCACTTCATCCTTTACCATGCTAGGGCCACATTTCCTTTCCTTGAAAATGTCACTCCCTCATAGACTTTGTGCTTGCACTTCCTCTTTGCTTGGAATGCTCTGTCTGCAGTTCTTTGCACAATGAGGTCCATCTCATGTTGGATGCAGATGCCTTCCCTGACCACCCTTTTGAAAGCAGCATCCCCTCGCTCAGCAGTTGCTTTCTATATCACTATACTAATTTATTTCCTTTAGAGCAATTATCAACATTATTAGGTTTACTTGATAGTTTTTCGTCTCTGCCCACTAAATTGTAAGCTTTATGAGAGCAGGACTCTATCTTGTTTATGACTGACATTTAATAAATATTAGCTTTTATGATAGGCTTCCTCTTGATTTCAGTGTCTTGATATGATATAGTTTCTAAGCTCTCAGAACTAGTATAAACTTATATAAAATACTGTTTGGCTGGGTTAGTGGCTATAGTTAAAGAATCTTAAACTGAACATATCCTAAGTCCTGACTTGAGGTTTCCTCTATCTCATTAATGCTCTCCTGTAAAACACTAGACCCAGCACTGTCTTTAATTATCTATACCCAGCACTGTCTTTAATTATCTATAATTAATAGATTGGTCTTCATCTTGTCAGAATTGAAGCTCATTTCTTGTAATTTTCTAATATCCTGCAGATTTTGCTTCAGGCCTAACAGTGTGGACATTTGTCACAGGGCAAATCCAAGGAAGTCCAGTGCCTTGAGGAGAAAATTTTCAGGCTCTTCCAAGACCCTGATGAGGATGATGATGTCATATAGATTAAATAATACTCTTGGAAACTCTTGTCCATGGTCTCTTTTTCCATCAGTAGCAGAAAGGAGCAGGGTCTTTTAAGATCCTATGGAACATTCTTTCATATTCTCCACAGAAATGAAAACTGTTTTCTTTGCCTCCTCTACTTAGGTATTTGCAAATGCTCACTCATCAAGTCTAGCAGTAAATACATTAACTTTCTAGCAGTCTAGGGGACATTATAGAATATTACTTCAGAGATCAATGATGCACATAGGTTTGCATTTTATTCAGTTTTTTTCTCATTTATAAAATAAAAGTCCCTGTGCATATCGATTTAAAAAAAAGAAAACTAATTCTGATATGTGTGGGTGTGTATAAAAGTCTCTACTGCAGCAGCTGCCCAAAACACCTTTTTATTAACATCTCATTGAAAGAATACAATATTAAGATACAACAGTAGGTGGTAAATTAAATGTAAGTTGTACAGAATTATTAATTGTGTAAAGTTCTCTTTTACTTTTCTAGTTAATATAAATATTTATAGGGATTTCTTGAGTTCACTTCCACCATCGGTCTCCTGAACTCTAATATCTTAAACTTCTCTATCTTCTAAGTTATGTGTTTTCAGGAGTCTATCCAAGGACCAGGACAACTATATTTTTGCTGGATAAGCATAAATCAATGGCTGTAGGTAAAACGATCATTAGGACAATAACCACAGAGGCCAAGAATCGTGTGCTCATCAAGATGTGGGGCCCTATGAGGTAAATATGGCAAGTGAGGTAGAGGAAAGAAGATTAAACAAGTCTCAAAATCAGAGAATAAAGAGAAAACCCAAGATAATTAATGATCTACAAATACAATTATCAATATTTAAAACCCTTTGTATTCCCCCAAATAGAATCAGATGTTGATCTAGTCAAGGTATTACACATAATCTGAAGTGAATAGATTGGGAATTTTAAAAAAACAAAAAATGTAAAATATAAATGAAACTTTGGTATAAATATACTCAGTATTTATTATGTCTACAGAACTGACAGTGTGCATGGCATTTTTTTTAACAACACGCTAATACATTTCCTGCCCCAAGTACAAAAGAGCGTAGCTCAATAAATACAAAAGTACATGTTATTCCACTTGCAATTTGTATATAATACATATTTTAAAATGTCAGCCTACAATTTGACTCAATTTTCTTTCTAAAATTCAGAATTATGCAAACACTAAGTACATTTAATTCTATATAATTACAGTGCAAAAAATACTTCCAGAAAAAACATAAAATTCATTTTTATTATGTAGGACACATTTATTACTTTGTATTTAGACTATAAGATCACAGTTCCTTAATAAAAATATCAGGTTCCAATTTTAAAAGTTATTCTGTTGTCCATAAGTAAAAATTCTCCATTTAATGATCTGTTTGACACCCAAGTTTTAATATTCTTAAAGCTTCAAGAAGCTACTCTTCCATGATATAAAGCAAAGTATTTTATTTGACATATTCTGAACAAAAAAGAAGATAGATCAAATGCAGAATATCACATTGTTTTCTCTATTCCCAGGTTTTACCATTGGCCAAGCAGCTGCTCTGATATTGAGAACAATTTTGAGAAAACTACATTTCTTTATATCTCTTTTCATCTTAAGGATCTTATATGCTTTTCTGAGTCATTAGCATTTCCTTTTTTGGTCAGGGGTTTACTTCCTTGTTGTGTTACGAGCGTATACACAGACATCCACCCTTTCCTCTGGAAGAATTACAGTCATTTGCTAGCTGATAGCTTTAGCTGGGCTTTGGAATGGTGACTCAGGACACATTTTATTGTTATCTAATTATTCGGCTACAAATTTTATACTTTGCATATAAAGAAAGAATTCATTAATTTTCCTCTTTGAATGTAGAGTCTTGCTGTTTCCAATAGGGGCAATTTTTTTTTTCATGTGTGTAGTTTGCTAGAAAAATGCAAGTATGGGCCCATTTAATGTATCTTGTATTCTAATTCCTAGACTGGGGTGCATCCAAAATGGTGAGCCTCCACAGAATTAGTCAGAAAGAGCCTTAACCTAAAAGGTGTTACTAGAGAAGGGGAAATTCAGGTTGATATTTATATTACCTTTTGAAGATTTAGGGGTTTAAAGATTTGAGTTGTTAGTGCCTTCCTATATTGTGGCCTTTTAAATGCTGGTCCCCCACGCCTAACCCCAGCACATAGAATTAGCACTGCCTCCTATTGGAATGGAAGCTCAGCGCAGAGGAATAGGAGTGAGTTGCTTTGGAAGTAGAAAGCCAGTGCAGCCTGTTCAGTATTTTCCAAAGCATGTTTGCTTCTTGGGTTAATTGGTGTTCAGAGGCAAAAATGATTTTACATTGATTTAGTGACCTTGAAACCTGGCCAATTTGCTGGACTTCTCTAAGCCTCAATTTCCTCGTCCGTAGAATAGAGATAATCATGTCACTTATGGCATTGAATTGTTTTTGAGGATCGGTAAGATAATTTAAGGGGCCTTACACAGCGTAAGCTTGATAAATGGTAGGATATTTAGGATGCTTCGTTTTTCGACATGAGCTGTGAACTTTGGTGAAGTGATGTATAATTTTCAGTATTTCTTGACTGCATTTGACAGCAGCATCTCATTTTTCATCGGGTATCTGTGGGATTAACATTTGGTGGAAACATCTTCAGAAGATACTTCTCAGGCACCATGTTTTATATACAACATTATAAGTATGTATTGTATAAAAAGTAATTTCACACAAGTAAAATTTAAAAAAATTAATTAAAAACATGTAATAACAAATTTGACAATAACATCAACTTACTCTCTTAAGCCAATTCCCAATTGTTTTAAATACATAAACTACAATCACTTAAATATATTAATACTGCTTTGCCAAGTCATTGAACAACATTCCTTCTTGCACCTCATGGCCCCAGTCTCTACCTCAGACTGGCTTTCATTCTTGGCCACTTCTAGAATTGATTAAAGGCCCTTTCTTCCACTGCAAATTTCGACTTTGTGACATCTCCAAGGTCATACAAATAGTCATTGTGATTTTATGTATGTTTATTAAAAACAATTAGTCATATATAAAACTTCTACATATACTCTATTTTGGTATTTTTCCATTTTGTAATCTACTAGAAGGTGGGAGGAAGGAATGAAAGTGCTCAGGTCTCTCTACCTCTAAGCAGCTTGGTCTATGCCTTTCATTGATGGTGTATGTGATTCAAGTGTACTACGTCCTGACCTGACCTCCTTTTTAGGGCCAGTAGGGACTCCATCATTCTTTTGAGCACTGGGGGCTCAAATAATGGTCTTATTCTGTCACTTCTTATTCATCTTTGCCCCTAGGATTAAATCAGTTGTTAAATGTTGTAGAGTCTGTCTGTTCTCTTATCTTCTTACCCATCCCTATTGCTACTGTCATCAGGCTTAATTAAGATCCTTTCCTCCCTCACCCAGAAATAATTTTTAACCGCTTTCTTTGTCTCTACTCTTTTATTCTTTCCCTCTGTAGTGCTGCCAGATTAAGACCCAAAAACAACCTGAACCTTATTACTTGACCTGATTAACCATCTGTAGCTCCCACTCACTACAAAAAAAACCCTTTTAAGTCGACATAACTTCCCATTACTCCGTCATAAGTATTATTTCTCCTTTGTCTCCATGGATTGTTTTCAATCCTCAGTATCCCACTAAAAGCCATTTCCTCCATGAAAACTATTTTTTTTCTCTTCTCCTCTCATATATCCAGCTAGAAAGGATACTTTTCTTCTGCCACAAGCACATTGTCTCTACCCAGAGATAATATAAATTTATTACCTGATAATACACTTACCAAGTTAAAAAGAAATATATATATATCAATTTTATATATCAATTTTATATATATATCAATTTTATATATACGTATGTGTGTGTGTTTGTATGTATGTGTATGTGTATGTGTGTGTGTGTGTGTGTGTGTGTGTGTATAAGCATATTGAAGGTAAGACTTTGTCTAAATCATTCTTGGTCTCCACCACAGTGCATAATCGAAAATTTTGTCATGATAATTATTTTTATAAGGGAGGAAGGAGGAATGGACAGGTAAGAGAGAATGCAGAGTGCTATATGACTTCACATGTGTTACATATTAACATATTAATGTTATGTTAATATAAAAGTACTTAACATCATTTTTCTAATGCCATCAATTTAGACAGTCACATGGAGAAAAAATGCACGTTTTGCCTCTTCCATTATGTGGTTTTTCACAATTCTTTTTCAATGACTCCTTACTTTCTGAAGGCCCCAAATTTAATTGTGGGTATCTTGAGCAAGGAAATGAGATGCTTCAGATGTTAATGCTTGAAGCAGTATTCCTCTTTGGAAGGTCCACATTGAGTTGAGTCAACTCTCTTCAGTAGGGTTTTTAAACCAAGGAAATCTCATTTTACAGATGAGGAATTGAGGTACAAATAGCTAACCCAGGGCCCCACAGCTATTTAATTATCATTAGATTTAGCATTTGTATCCAAGCTATTGATTCATATTTCAGTAGTTCTTCTTAATAGGTGAAGATGGAAAAAGCTATCTGCTCTGGTTTTGCCTAGGCCCATACTGGATCTGCGATACTAATTCTGGTACTAGTACCTCTCTTGTAGTGTAGTATTGAATATGGACTGGAATGCTGTGCTATTTCATTAAAAGTAAATCTTCTCTGCCTCTTGACTGGGCAAAATTATATTCCTTCTTTTAGATTAAAATTGTTTATATTCCGAGGGATCAAGCCCAGGTAAAAAAAAAAAAAAACTATAACAAAGCAGAAGAACAGAAGAAATAATAATAGGCTCCAATCAAAGCACCAAAGAAAAATTAGAGAAATTAGACCAAAAGGATTTTATTTTAGCTACATGAAGAAAGGAAGATTATTCAGTCTACATGATAACTAGCCAGATATGCTTTAATTATGAATTTTGAATCACCTTCTATGCCAGTCCATCCTCTGATTTATGAACTAAATGGTACTAAAATAAATTTTCCCATATCCAACTTGGCTTAATGAGATTTCTTTATATAAAAAGATATTATTTGTATCACTCTTACAAGTGTTTAAAGACTATCTTGAAGTCATACGAGCTGTAGCCATCTTCCATTTTTTGTTTGTTAAAAATTGCCCTGGTTTCTTTGTGATATTACCTCATTTATAATTTATTGAGCACCTACTATGTATCAGCTACTCTCTAAAAAAGTACACATCACATTTCTAGTCAAAACTGTTACTGAAAAACTGCATTCTACTTGACATTTGTCATCTATGGATAAACAACTAAAAACAATCATGTCATTTCAAAGCTGATTTCTCTTTGTCGTGTCTTCATAGGTGACATAAGTAAGCCTGCATCTTTCTTCTTTTTTCATCCAAACTTCTTTTCAAGATCCACAGTGCGTTCTCTGTATCCCTTGCTTCTTTTAGTTCCAGGCCCTTATTTCTTAAGATAAAGTTCTGAATCACTTCTATCAGCAGGGAGTCAGGCTGCATGCAGAATACTCAGAGGCAGACTATTGGAAACTTGTGGCTTTTTAATTTAAAGGTTGACTAGGTTACCCTGTAGCAGAGAGGTGTGTTTTTTGTTTTGTGTTTTTCTTTTCATAGGTTCACAAAATGAGGTAGACAAGGTGGTTCCTGAAAAGAAAAGGACATGGAAATTGCAGCAATCATAAGCCCTGGGCACAGATAATAACAAAACCTTGCTTAAAGAAGCAGACCTGACCTGAGCCACAGGGGTTAGGTTTTTCCTTACTTGGATGACTTGGCAAGCCTCTTTCTGCAGCATTTGTACTGTAGATTGGCCTCCAGCCCTCAGTGAACATATGGGCACCTAGGTCACCACCCTTCCCATTTCTGCTCTATTTTCTGAGACCTCAGAGTGGGCTTAAATTCTCCCTGAGCAAGGACTCAATCAAGCCTCTTCCTTTTAATGGTGCCTCATTTGCAATGCTGAAAAAGGAGATCTCTCTGTAAGAACTAAAGGGGCATTGCCCTAGGCCTAGGAGCTGGAGTACATGTGGTGAAATGGAATAAGGAAAAGAAGGAGGAAACTGAAGAGGAGAAATCATAAACAAAGCAGTAAATGGGTGGGGAGTGGGGCTTGGGAGGCAGGTATGGAAGATAATAGTTAGCATAGTACTATTGCTATAACAAATAAACCACAAAGTTAAGCTGCTTAATCTAAGAGATTTATTTCTTGCTTACAGGAAGTCCAAAACAAGTGTTTCTGATTGGCAAGCAACTGTTTGCTAAGCTATGACTCAGGGACCCAGATTCTTTCCTTTTTGAAGCTCTACAAGCCATATCTTTAATATGTGGCTTCTAGGCTCACCTACGTACGATGTTAAGCCAGAGGAGGAGACAAAAACTTGGAGGATCGAGTGTGAAGGCTTTTATGGTCCAGGCCTAAAAGTCTTACACACCTCTTTCTTTTACATTCCATTGGCTAGAACTCAGTCATGTGGAATGGCTAAGGTCATGGGAGTTTATGAAATGTAGTCTAGCTTAGTGCCCAGGAAGGAAAAAGGAATTAGGTGAACTACTAGCCCATTTAACATCACCCATTTAATTTTACACAAGAGAAACCCTGTCTGTAACCTAAAAGTATAGGCTGGTAAGTTGGAGATGTCATATTTCTACAATTTTAGAACTTCTCAAAGGTTGAATAAAATCTGGAGAACACTTAGGTGATATATGTTGCCATCTCTGTTTTTTGATCATCTTAATGGCTCATACCAAGTTATTTTGACTCAGCCTCTGGTCATTAAAATGTTACATAATCAAGAGCAAGAACCTATTATATGTACTGAAACTTGACTGTTTTTTGTTAAGAGGGCCAATCACTCTGTTTAATTATGAGCAACAATGCTTTTGAAATATAACAAATCACTGCCACATATCTTTACAAGTTTTTGACCTATACCATGTCACTCTCCCTCCAGCAAGTCATACATGTTACCAGTATATTGATGAATGTACACATCTTATTAAATCATTTTAAAGATAAAATGATAAAAAGTTATGATGGCCTAGGAAATTAATTTGGCATCAGATTTAAAGATATGCCCTATTATGTGCCAGGAGCTATGTTAAAAGTTTTTTGTTTTTTGTTTTTTTTTCATTCAGTAAGTCTGTTTAGGCCAACATGGAACTCATGAGTCTATTTCTAACTGGCATTTTCACTGGGTATAGAATTTTGGGCTGAAACTTCTTTTCTTTTAGCACTTGAAAAATATTGTGTTATTTCCTTCCAGTCTTCACGATATCTGATTAGAAATCTGTCATTTATTTGAATTTTTTTTACTCCCTATATGTAAGGTGACATTTTTCTGCTTTCAAGATTTTTTTCCTTTGTCTTTAGTTTGCAGAAGTTTAATTTTGATGTGTCTCGGTGTACATTTATTTAGATTATTCTATTTAAGATTTGCTCAGCTTCCTGAACATGTAGGTTTATGTCCCTTGCCAACTTTAAAAGGTTTTCAGCTATTATTTCTTTGAGTATTTTTTCATCCCCATCCTCTTTTTCTACTTGTTCCAGGTCTCCAATGACAAGACTGTTAGATCTTTCATTATACTCCCATAGCTCCCTGAGGATCTTTTTTTTTTTTTTTGCCCCTAAGTCTGTCTTTTCTCTAATGTTCAGATTGAGTAAATTCTATTGTTCTATCTTTCAATTTACTAGCTTTTTCTCTCTCTTCCTTTCTGCTGTTGAGCTCATGCTCTGAAGTTTTAATTTCAGTCATTGTATTTTTTAGTTCTAAAATTTCCATTTGTTTTTTCTTTATGTCTTCTTATTTCTTTTTGCTAAGGCTTTCTATTTTTTATTTCAAGTGTGTTTATAATTATTTTGCTCATGTATTTCTATCATAGCTGTTTCAAATTTTGTCAGATAATTCTAATATCTCTGCCATCTTGATATTGGTATCTATTGTCTTCTCTCATTCAGTTGGAGATCTTCCTGGTTGTTATGATTTTTTTTTATTCAACCCTGACATTTTTATTTTACGTTATAAATCAAGCTAATTTTAGCTGACTTTCTCTGAAACTGGTCTGTCACGGGGTACAGGGTGGAGGGTAGTCACCAGATGGAATTGCAAGTTCACTCAGCCTTTGTTGATACTTCACGTGAAAGCTCCTCATTTATATTGGGTGAGGGTGAGAGTTTCAGCTTTCCACATGATTCCCAATGACACCGTGTTGGGGTTGATTGCACTGTATTGGGCAACACTAAAAGTCTTGACTCTCCTCTAGGCCTACTCTGATAGCTCTGCAGCAGGGAGGGGCAGGACACCTCATTTCTGATGGTGGGAGTGAAGTCTAAGATGCTATGTGATCTCCACTGACATTGTGAGGGGTGATGGTGGTACAGATGGTGGGGAGGAGAGTTCTGCCTCTCTGTTTGGTTTTCTCTTACAAAACCCAAGTGGGAGTGTTGAGATCCATTGTTATAGCCTTTCAAGTGTAGAAGTCTAGGTTCCCACTTAGTTCTTGCTGGGTGGGTAGAAGTAAGACTACAGTTTTTTTTCCTGTGGTGTTTGTCTGGAATAAAAGAGTTATTGTCTAAAAGTTTTCTGTCTTCTGAGGCTGCACTTAGAAAGAGCAGGCTTTTGTTGGAGCTTTTCTTGTTTAGTTGAACCTGTTGGCATTTCTGGGTTCCTAGTTTCTTCAGCATTAAGTCTGAAACATAATGCGGTGAAAGAAAATTCAGGGAACTTACTACCCTGAATCCCTCAGGTCAAGCTTTTTAACCAGTTTGCCTCTCCTCTCCACCTTTCTAGTCTACTTAATTTTTTTTTATATATACAACATACAGGGATTTTCATTGGGGAATAGGAAAAAATTTATTTTATTTATTATATCTCCCAAGAAGTAGAAGTTCAATCTTCATGAATTTGTTTTAACATGATCAAATTTATGTTAAAAAGGACCGCTCTGGCTTCTCTTATGAATTGACCGTGTTGTAGAGCAATGGCATCAGGGACACCAGGAAGAGGTTCTCACAGACTTTTGGTCTAGAGGTGATAATGGCTTAGATAAGGATAGTGTGGAGAAGGTGCTGAGGAGTGGTCAGATTAAGGTTATATTTTTAATATAAAGCCAACATAGAACAGCAGGCATGTGTGTGCATGTGCATACACACACATGTGCGTGGACACACATTCACACAGTGAGAGACTGTATGCTCAAGTTCCTATACTTCCAAGGGAATTGATTATTCAACTATTTTAGATTACGTGCACTATTCCAGCATATATCTAATAAATTCTCTTTTGATACATGTGGCAGAATGGGGTTTTTATTCCTTCCCCCTTTACATCCCATTTCTAGAGGAGTCTTTGGTATGATTGAAAATAGAGATGAAATTTTGTTTATAAAATGATTCAACAGTTATGCATGGAGAAGATCAATGTTAGCAAGAGAAAAGTTGGCTTGGCTTGCAGATGCTCATTTCCAAAACTTGAAGAGTCAGGCTCCCCTTTTGAATGACAGGATGATTAAGATCAAGATTCTATCAGTTGCTTTTTTAAGTCTGGGTCTGGAACATAGTGAAGTCCTGGTAGATATATATCAAGACTCAGAGCTAGGTTGTGAGGATAGGGAAGAGAATAAAGGGACAAAAAGGGGAGCAAGAGAAAAGTCAAGAGAAATACCCAGTGATAGACACCCTTTGAGGCATGCAAAGACACTAGAGCTTGAATGTCCCTTCTCTTTGACCCTCAAACCCTGTACAATGGTGGAGAGCTAGGGTAGAAACAACTGAAACATTTCTTATAATGATGTTATACATACAAAGTAAACACTGGTCAATGGAAACCAAAGTTTGTGGGTTTTTTTTTAAGTAAACTTATAAATCGGACCTTACCTGGATTGACTTTTAGTGAATTGATTTACAACTTTCATGTAAGCCAGACAATGCTATATAGTAGGTACAATCTTTAGGAAAATCCAGTAGCTGATTTCATGAGACTCTTTCTTATGTCAATCCTCAGTTAAAGCTGACAATTAACTCTAAAATCTAAGTCAGTAAAATCAATTTAAAAATTTATACTAATAACCATATGCTAACATTTATCAATCGCTTAATATATTCAGTTACAATGTACATTTATTTTCATTGTTTGATACAATCCACCAACAGCTGTGATTTAGGACCTTTTCCGGATCACAGAATCCTTTGATGAAGGTTATAAAAACTATTTGGTGAAAAACACTAAACACAGTTGATATTCATCTGGGACACATTCATCACATACTAGCTGGCAGCTGTTTGGACTGGTCAAGCATATATTTCTATTGAATAGTGCCTAAGCCATACTGGTTGTTAAATATTTTAAATGTAAACCATGCATTATTAGTGCCCAATTTCATGGAAAATGTCAGGAAGTTCCTGAGCTCCCTTCAAATCAATTTCTGGACTACTCAGATGCTATAGTTCTCAAGGTAAGAGCCCCTGATCCAGAGATGAATAGACTGCTTATCTTTCAAACCATTTTCCATAAATATCAGCAATCTGACCTAGGTTTCCATTACTTATTTCTATTAATTTCTATTACTTATCTTAGGCAAGGGTTATATACAATTAGAGATGGCTTCAGTGCATTCTCAATCACTATTTAATCAAATTTTGGCTATATTCCCAGCTTTAAGCATAATTCACTTACCCTGATTCTCAAGGCTCTTCTGAGACTTGAGTCCTTGACATTCAGCAGTTTCTCTTGGTATCAAACCTTGCACAACATCTCTTATGTGATTGTTTTACTCTAGTCCCTTTCTTAAATAATGGTTTATAGATCAGTGATATTGGAATCACCTGGGTTTTTGTTAGAAATGCAGAATTCATTCCTATTGATTCAGAATCTGCATTTAACAAGATCCCTAGATGATTTGCATATCTTAATGTTTGAGAAGCAATTCTCTAATAAAGATTGATTTCTTCAGCAAGACTGGTTGCCCTAAGTCACACTTTACATAGGATGCCAAATTTCCCAACAATGAATTTAACTCTCTTTCCAAATGAATCTACCTGTAAAACCAACTAAGCTATTCTAGTGATTTTGCTTCTAAGGTGAAAATTTGTTTTTCAGATTGATTCTGAAAGAATGTAGTTGGCTGTCTCAATAATGACCCCTTTGAGACATCACACCTGAATATTGCAGTTTTCCATTCAGTAAGAATAGAACTAACTGAAAGGTGTAAAAAGGCTTATCTCCTTTTTAAGTTTCAGAAGCTTTGTCTCTAGTGCTGATGATATGGAGGGCTAAAATACAGAATGAATAAGTGTGTCCCAAATATTGCATGAACCATACTTAAATATTCATGGAACATGCTTATACTAAAATATTATTCATTGCTTATAGCTTATCTAAGTTCAAATTTAACTAGATGTTTTTATTTGCTATATTTTTTTTGTCCAAGCCTGGGAGCTATAGGGAGGAGAAAACTTAAATGAGGCAAATTGATGGGAAATCAGAAGATACTATTTGAATATCAATGTTTATATTTTGACATAAAACATAAAGACACCCTTTGAGCCTCCTGAGATCACTTTTCTGGTGTCAGGACAGCCAAATTTATTCCTACCAAATTGGTGAAGAAAGCAAATGGAAAAGACTTTGATTTTGCATTAATATGAGTCTTGCTTTTAAGACTATGTATACCCTTGATGTCATATATCTATCAAGCACCAATCCAAATCTCAAATCAATCGCTATGATGTGAGAAAACCAGGTTTGCTACCAGGCAATTAGCTGTTGAAAGCTGCTGAATTCAGTAAAGATTTTTGCAGCTGTGTGCTTTGAGATGTTAAATTCTGGTAGCCTTGCCTGCACAGCTGCAGTGAGTAGAATTACTCCAACATATTACAATCAGCTGTCCTGTTGAAAGACACCTGTGGCTCTTTAGGAACAAGAAATAGGAAAATGCTTGTTAATTCTGCCTTATAACTCAACTTAAATTAAATTTGACAAGTATTCCAAAAATACATAATTTTCCAGGTAACCAGTTTCTTTAGCAGCTTCGATGATATGAAGGAGTAATAAATTGAGTAGTAATTAATTCTTTGGTAACTTATTTCTATGAATTTAGCTTGGGCTGTGAAGTGCTCCTGGATAATTGTAAAGTGAATTATGCCAGAGCAGTGTTTCACATCAGCAGTTTAAAAAAAATTAAATTAAACGCTGCAAGCAAACTATTAAAGAGACTAATTCATTTCAGTGTACCGTAGTTTGTATCATTTAAAGATGGGACAGTTTTGTCTGTGGTAGATGGCAGAATTGAACACTCAGCTGAGAAATCTGTACCTCAGTGTTCATTAGGAAATTTTTAGCTCATTTTTTTTTTTATTTTTTAGATTACAGTTGACATACAATATTACATTAATTTCAGGTATACAACATAGTGATTAGACATATAACTTAGGAAGTAATCGCCTTGATAAATCTAGTACTCATTCTTTTCTGTTGGTTATTTCACCATCATTATTTTCATTGAAAAAGTTTTTAAAATCTCTTTAGTATGGAAAATATCAAATAATCACAAAAGTAGACAATATTATAATAAACTCTCAATTACACATTTCCATCATCACAATGTTTGCTCTCTTTATTTCCTCTCTGCTTGTGGGATTACTTTGAAGTAAATCTCAGACATCATCTTTTACCTGTATATATTTCAGAATGTATCTGAAAGGCAAGGATTTCTCTTTTAAAATAAAGCCGCTATGTTATCGTCACACTTCTCAAATAAATAATAATTCTTTAATATAAAGTATCTAGTGGTCATATTTCCCCTATCATTTTATAAATAATAATTTTGTTTTTATAGTTTGTTTGAGTTGATATCAAAATGAGGTGTCATTTCATCTGTAATTGTCCCATTCTTTTCCTTATTTTTTGTCGCTAATAAACTGAGTATTTGCCCTACTAAGATTTGCTGATTATATTCCTATATTATCATTTACCATGTTCTTCAGTCCCTTATTTTCTGGATATTAGTAGAGCTAGATCCTTCATCAGAGTTAGGTTTATTTATTTTGGCAAAATTAATTCATAGGTGGTGGTGTATACTTCCAGCAGGAGGTACATAGATTCTGATTATTTATGTTTGTGCCATAATAGCTGTAAATAAGTGACATGAAAATTTATTTAATAGCTAGAATAATTATGTAAAGAAAAACTTTTCCTTATTAACTATTTACTTATTCTCAAGTATAACACATATAGGGAAAGAAGAAAAATGCTAGATTCTTTCCCTTTATTTACCAGTTTTCAAACTTATGTTTGCGATCTTAGTATATTCTAAAGGTGATTGATGAGATTAAAAAAATTATTATGTACCCATAGACTCATATTTCATACATTTTAATCCATTTCAGTCAGTATCCTTTTTAATGCTCACATTTTTCCAGAGCGAGCATGTTCAGATTGACTCCTGAATTCTTTGGACACAATCCTAGTAGCCTTTGGTAACTCTGATTCGCTTTGTTTGGTTTTCTGGAATCAAGACATTTCAGGATCATTCTAATACATTTTCTGCCCCAGACCTGGAATAAGCCAAGGTGCCCTGGTTTCTTTTAGTGGAAAATGGCATTTGAGAGAACAATCAGGTTGCTAAAGTTTTTTTGTTGTTGTTGTTCTCAGGCAGGATCCTGTTTCTAGGCATTTTAAAGAATTATGAAGAATTTGAGATTTACCCACTTGTAAGCTAATAAATTTGCCTCCCATAGTTTTGTTGATATTAGTGGAAGATGAGACTCCTGAGTCAAAGCTGAACAGTTTAATACTCAAACTCAGTAGAAGTAGACAGAATATCAGTATTTTTGCACTAGTATCTCAAACCTCATTTCCCTCAAAGAGGGCCAGATGATACCTACATGAGAGGTGGGTGTGTTGCAAGAAAGAAATGCTGAGCTTAGGGCACCTGGATATTTTTTAATGGGCAATAAGCTTACCTATTCTTTGTTCTGGAAGACACTAGTTCTATCTTCCAAGGCTGTTTATACAAATATCCCTGATATGATAGTAGAGAACAAAGGTCAGTCAATGCCTCTCTGCTCACCAGATGTGCAAAACTGAGACATTCGTTAACTACTATATCCCAGCTGGTATTTTCAGTGGACATTTTCAGTCGATATATACAATGAATTAATTCACACATTTCCAATTCGGAATCAGAATGACTTAATTTTGTTGATGTTACGTTTGTATTTTCTTTATCCCCTGCCCCATATCCCAGTTTTCACTGACATCAACATCATTATCTATTTTCCTTATCCAATGCAAGGAAATAATACTCAGAACAAAAATACCAATACTGCCACTGAAAAAATGATTACTATAACTGTTAAAAAATTTTTTCTTGTACTTTTGTCTTAAGGGTATACACATAAAGATGTACAGGCAAATTACTATGATTTGAAATCATTTGGATTACTTCACCTTTGTATGGTTATTGCAGCAACTGAATAAACAATATATTTAATGTTATTTTCAGTTTGTAGGAATTACTCTTTTGAAATTTAATTGTAACTTTTAAATATGTAAAATATTTACATTGTTTTAAAGTAAAATATACAAAACAAGGTAAATGCAAAGATGTCTATCTCTTCTTTTATTTCCTCCAAAACAAATAGTACTAAAATACAAAGCCTTGTAGGTTTATCTTTTCATGTTTTGCCAGTCTAACTTTGGATAGACTGAAATGGCAAATGCATATACAAAGTATTCCACAGGGTTAGTATGTTTTAAGCTTTCACCATGTCAGAAATATAAACGTAAAAAACTTACAAAAACACATCATTTGGCAGTTAAATTATTTAAATTTTATGAACATATTTAATTTTGTGACTTTGGAAAAATAATTTTTTAATATTAATTTTTAAATCAATGTCTTATTCAATCAACCTAAAAAAAAATAAAAATTATAACAAAATTCATAACAGTAAATAGATATATAAGAAATATAAATGAACATTCAAATTATTTTTATCAGCTTGTAGCATTTATAGTTCTAAAATTAATAAAGCTTAAAACTGCTCTGTAGGATCTGTAGCCAAGTTCTTTTTATAATTCCTAAATTGCCAATTTACATTTTATTTTTTGACTTGATCAATTTTGGAAGAGATTTATCAATTTGATTAGCTTTTCAAAAGTCAATTTTTGACTTTTCCTCATTCTTTTGTTTTATAATTTATTCATGCTTTTTTCTTTTTCAGCTCTTTTCTACCTTTTTAAATCTTCATTTTTTTTCTTCTTTCTGTTTAAATTCTAAATTTAAATTTACAAACCATTTTGTACATTATTAGGAGCCTGGTTGGTAAGGACCAATGAATCAATTCTGAAATTAAGCATTAAAGGATATTTTCATCTGGGCCCTTCATATATACACACACATACCCTGAGGCTAATGTTGAGATCTCAGCACTTATGACCAATTGTTCTAGGATTACAGTGGTAGTGACCTATAAAATATTGTTATTAAAAACCTCAATATATTAATATTCATAATCATAATTAAATGAATTATTAGTTTCATAAAGTAGTAATCATAAAGTTTTTACATTTTTCTCTTATCCTATATTTTTTCATAATATACTAATTTTTACAACAATTTTTAATGGCTGTATAGTGTTCTAGCATATGAATAAAAATTTATTATTACATTTAATAAAAATTTCTATTGTTGTATATGTATGTTGCTTCAAATTTTTACTACTATACATGAGTCTATATATCACCAAACTTATTTGTATGTTTATTTTATAGGAATGATGTATGTATCACCAAATTGCACTTCAGATGTTTTTTAAAAATGAATTTAGAAACTCAAAAGCAATGTTGAAGGGAGAGCTTGAGTCTCCTCCTTTGCCAACTTAATACACTTTAATGTTCTCACCAGGGAGCATATCTACTGGGTATGCTCCATGGGAAAATATGTTTAAGTATTATCCAATTTAAATAATAAATGCATGAAACTCTTTAAGATATGTGTTGATAGTATCAGTCCTGTGGGCAAGAAGTCTACAATCTGTAACACACACTACTGTACACATTCAACTATAATACAAGGCAGAGTATTATAAATATTTAATGGAAGTTTGGTTCTTAATACAAAGTAGGTGTTTGACTACTATGTTGAAATAAATTATATTAAATATAATTCTATGTTATCTCAGAGGAGAGAGGCAGTACTCCTGATAGGGAGAAGACTTCATGCAGCAGCTAGCATTGAAACTCTTCTGCTACCAGATCCCACCCTGGGCAACAGCATGACCAAAGGCCTATGAGTGGAGACTGGAGGAAAAGAATCCGTTGGAAGGATCTGCTGTGGATTGTGCCACAACAGAAGCCCTGGAACACACTATGAACATGTGAAGGATTCTGTTCAGGTAGGCAAAGTCTTTCTTAAAATCATGATGTGTGGGTGATCTGGATGTGACATCTGTCATCCCATTGATCGTCATGGTTGATTCAGCTGATATTCTGGCTAAGCAGTTGTCCCCCTCCTCCCACACAATTTCATTTGCGTTCCTCTTGAACTGTACAGTCACTAGGTTGAAAAGGATGACCTTTTCCAATAGAGGAAAGGACCATTCTTTTTCTATCAAGGATATATAAGTAGCTATGCTCGCTCCCCTGCTAAGACCTCCAAACAAGCTCTCAGGGTCCATTTTGTAGGAGAAGGTGGGCTAGTCAAGCTTCCAAGACTCCAGACACATCCAAATGAGGCACTGCATGTGGCAGTCTGCCTCTCTTTGGGGAAAAAAAAGAAAAAAAAAAGAGAAAAAATTAAAAAAAATCTACATGCATCCTAATTTAGTAGATATGCTCCTGAAAAATAATATGAATTCTAATTTTTTGTGTGAATTAATGGTTATTGTAGAGAGAACAAGCTTGATAATTTTATGCTTGATATCATTTCATGATAATTCCATTTCTGTTAAAATGAAGAACTAGTTTTCTAAACTGTTTGTTTAAAAAAATCTAGATGTTTATCTAATGGTTTGGCTTAGAAGTTGGCTACATCTGTGATATTATGCTCTTCAATGAATTTAACAAAGGTTTTTTTCCCCTTGCCTTTTAACACAACCACACACACTAATTTGTATTTTTGGATTTGGGACATATAATTCACATAAAAATAGGTTGTTAGAATAGGAAGAACTTGAGTTGTTTTCTGAAATTTATAAAAATGAGCACATAGACATAGGGCTATAATATTATCTGTAGTAAGAGGGAAAAAGAGAAACAGAAAAGAGTCTGCTTTCCATTGTGTTTATCCCCACTGCCTCAACCCCTCTGTGGTGACTGGCAGGCTATTTTCATTTGAAACCTGCTGTTTTCTTGCTTCCTTGTGTTCTGGAAAGCATCCAGCTTCACCCCTTCATGGAAAATCTCCTCAGAGTTATCCTAAGAGGGATGAAATTATCACCCTGTACCTGATACAGCAAGACCGGGGCCACTTAACTGTTAACTAAAGATTATAAAGCACTTCAGAAATGAAAAAGATTCTACAAATACTGATGTCATTAAGGCATTTGGCTTCATATATCAGTAAGTGGAAATTTTTATGCTGGCCTAAATTTTGCTACATCTTTAAAAATGAAAGTATCAAACACTCAAATTTCAATTTAATTCAAAAGTTATTTATCAAGCACAAGTTTGTAGACAAAGATAAATAAAATAAGTTCCTTCCCCCATGAGAGGTTTACTGTTTAGTGGCTGGGTAGATAGATATACCACAGCTCATAATATAAGATAAACTCCAAAAGCTCCTTAAAGAGGTACATACTGGGTACTGAAGGTATCAGAGTGAGAAGGTGCTCCCAACTGGAGTTAGAGATTGACTAGGGGAGGAGGAGACATTTGACCTACGTAAAACGTTAATAGAGCAGATACTGGGAAAGGGACATTTTAAGCAGAAGAAACTATAAGTTTAGAGGTGGGAAAGTCATTTCAGGAAAAATGGAGATAGCTTAATTTTAAGCATCGTGAGCAAAGATTGGGCTGAGAATGTAGGATGGGGTCAAATTATAGAAGACCTTTATTACCAGGCTAAAGAGACAGTAGAGAATTGTTAAAGACTTTGAGAAGGGGAGTTGAGGAGGGTGATATACAGGGCAAGGTTGGACAGAAAAAGTAGGCACTCAACAATTATTCAGGGAGTCATTCAGTAGATCACATTTTCTTAGGTACAGTCTAATGCTGACAACAGTTTCTTTAGATAAGTTTCTGTTTTCATCCAAGGCTATGGATCAAATTTCTACTAAAATCTAAGTTGCGTTTTTAAATACAAATGCTGTTCAACTTACGATGTGGCTATACCACAATAAATCCATTGTAAGCTGAAAACTCTGTAAATCAAAACTGCATGTAATACACCAAACCTGCTGAACAGCATTGCTTAGCCTAAACTACGTTAGATGTTCTCAGAACACTAACATTGGAAAATTATCTTGAGTTTCACATCAAGAAACTTCCTCTCCTCCCCAGAAGCAGGAGACAGAAATGGTCATTTGTAGATATAATGGCATGTGAAAACAGAAAACAATAAAATTTGAAGTGTGACTTCTACTGAATGAGTATCACTTTCCTATCATTGTAAAAAAAATTGTAAGTCAAACCACCGTAAGTCAGGGAACATCTGTGTATCTGTTCACTTCCTTGCAGAAATGTTTCTTACCCTGTCTCCCCCAATAGCAGCCTCCAATCTTGATCTCGGACCAGCCTTGCTCAGCCCTGGTTCCTCCCAACCCCCTTGAAAACAAGGCCACTTTTCCACTCAATCTAGTGTTGGCATCTCTAGTCTGGTTACTTTTATTACTGATTCTAGCTTCTATTGTTTCCTTCCAGATAATGAGGAGCTAGGTGTACCTGTAAATTTCTGTACTTTTTTTTTTTTTTAGTTTTCAGTGCTTAGAGTGATTCAGTGTAGAGAAAAATGAGGAGTGCTAGCATAACAAAAAACAAATCCCTGAGAGAACGTGGAGTAGGAGAGAGATCATTGAAAGCATTAAAAAAAAAAAAAATAGCGATTAAGCAAAATAATATCTCTCTGCCTTAATTTCTTCATGTGTCAAAAGGAGGGTAATAGTATCTATCAACTGCATGGAGTAGTTAAAAAACTTGAATGAGTTCAGCAAAGTGACTTGTATATGGTTACTACTCAGTAAAGTTTACCTTAAAAAAATAACATCTAATAGATATCCTAAAATTATTTTAACATGGAAAAAATAAGTTTAATTTTTCTACCATCCTTATTCTTCTGCTACTTTTCCTCATTTTTTTCCTTTTCATCTTATTCCAGATTTCGTAAGTATTTATAACCTTGATAAAACATGCATAACCTGTTATGTAGAGCTTCTTCTCTTGCCCAGAAATCAGCTGGTAGAAGGAAGGCCAAGTGGCAGCTGAAGAGACAACCACCTATATTATGTAACTGAGTTGTACTGAACTGTTTCTTGCTTAACTCCAAATATCACTGATTACTCCTTGTCAATGAAGCATGGGACATCTCTGCACATATTTTATATGATAAAGCTCATATATTTTACTCAGCCAATTTCAATCATAATAACTAAAATAAATGGTTCTCAATCAAGGGCAATTTGTTCCCCAGGGAATATTTGGCAATGTCCAGAGACATTTTTGTTTATCACAACTGGAGAATGCTTCTGGCATCTAATGAGTAGAGGTCAGGGTGCCACTAAACATCCTATAATGCATGAGATGGCTCTATGACAAAGAATTACCCAGCACCAAGTATTAATAGTGCTGAGGTTGAGAAACTCTGGTTTATACTGAATCAGCTACCCATTAGTGCCAGCTGAGACTAAGGTTCTCACCTGGCACTAATGGGTAACTGATTCAACATAATAAGCAAGAGCTTATATTGAACGCTGAGGAGATGGCCCGGAGGATGAGCAGATGGAAAGGTAAGTTTACCACCAGGCATAACTGAGTGGGCAGTTCTGGGCCTGAGAAGGTAGAAGGAGAATCCTGTGGTCCAGGGAGAGTTGCTGGCAATGGGAGTTTGAAACAGACTGGTATTTGTCAATTAGGTTGCAGTAATAGGAACAGGATATCCAGAGAATCACATGGCTGCAGGGCAGAGCTTAGGTAAATGACTGCTTTTGTGTTTCTTCTGACAGAGATCCTCCCAGTAGCTATGAATGGTAACTTGAAACAGATTGAGGGAGTATCCATCCTTGATTAGCTCAGCATTTGTGGGCACATTGTCATGGATTCCAGGTAGTAGAAAGAAAAGATGACACAGAACTAGAATTATTTAAAATGTTCACAATAAGATAGATGAAAGAGATGGGCTTAGAATATATCCAAAATTCTTTGGTATTCCAAGGGTTAAGCCTAATTCTCTTCCCTTCATGTTTGGTTTGGACTTAGTGACTCACTTCTAATGATGGGCTAAAGCAGAAGTAATGGTGTGTGACTTCCAATGCTAGGATATAGAAAACACATAGTTTCTGTCATTTTCTCTCTTTTGGATTACTTGTTCTGGGGGAAGCCAGGTGTCGTGTCATAAGTATACTCAAATAATCGCACCAAGAGGTATATGTGGCAAGAAATTGAAGCCAGCAGCCATGTGAGTGTGCCATCTTGAAGCAGGCCCTTGGTCCTAGTCAAACATTCAGAAGATGCTTGAGAGCAACATTAGAAACCCTGAGCCATAACCCCCAGTCTGTTCTCAAATTCCTGACCTTCAAAAACCATGTGATAATACATTTGTTATTTTAAGCTGGCAAGTTTTAAGATAATTTGTTAAGCAGCAATATATAACTAACACATAAATATACAGGAGTGAGTTGTTTATTAAGGATTGTTATAGATAGTATGCAGGAGGTTTGGGTGTATGTTTTGAAGGAAGGGTTCTCATTATGTAAGACATAAGATTTTGACTCAGAGTTGTAAAGTGCTTAGTGAAGTGTTTGGAACACAGTAAACATGAAATAAACATTAGCTGACATTATTTCTGTAGTTATATCACCTTACATTCAGATACTGATTTAACTCTATAAAATGTTCTGCATACATTATCAGAAAGCATAGAGCCTGGGTTAGAATGGGCCCCATGAATGAATTCTCAAAACAAGCGTTAAAGACTATCTCCATCTAGGCCCTTGTCACACACTGCTCTGGGGCTTGTCTTGAGGCCATAGCACTCAAGGCCAGTTGTTTTAGGACCATGGTGGTGATTGTCTGTTAAATGTTGTCGTAAGAACACCTCAGATCCATATGTGTGAGAAGTATATTCATAAAATATTCATATTTTTGACAGCTTAGCTCTTAGTGAATGTTCTTTCCCCCAAACTCTTAACAAATCATCTAATTTTAGAGCCAAGTAGATTAACTTCTCAAAGAAAGGGATTTGGTCTCAAATATCATGTGCCCTTGACTACAACAAATTTTTATTTAATGTTGATGATGATTTTTTATGAATTGAAAGCCTGTGCTATAAATCTGAAACTTGAAATATAAAACTGCAAAATATAATTTAAATTTATAAAAACTCTTCTCAAAACTACCTTCAGTCCTGCTCCTGGCCATTTATTGTCCCTGTTACTTGCACCCACAAGCTTTTAGAATAAACCCAGTGATGTGTCCCCCAAATTCATATGTTGAAATACCAGTGTGATGGTATTAGGAGATGGGGACTTTGGGAGGTAATTGGTATTAGATAAGGTCATAAGTATGGAGCCCTCATGAGTGGGATTAGAGTCATGAGAGAATTTACGTCCTTGGTTCTGCTTTTTGCCATGTGAGGATGAAACAAGAAGTCAGAAATCTGCAACCTTGAAGAGGGTCTTCACCAGAACCAGACTGTGCTGGCACCCTGATCTCAGATTTCCAGTCTCCAAAAGGGAGAAATAAATTTCTGTTATATATAAGCCACCCAGGTCTTGCTATTTTGTTATAAAGTCTGAGTTGACTAAGACGGCCAAGCATAGTTGCCTAGACAGCCTTACCCTTGGGTTAATTGTGTGCCTGACAAGGTGAGAGTAAGGCAGAGCAAAATACCACTTTGGGACATTATTTAGGAAATGACAGATTTTCATTATGTTTATTAGAAAGTAGAACGGAAATCAAAACATTTTGAATTGTATGCACTTTTAAAATATAAAAAAGAGCTACACAGCTTAAGAAAAACATAGTGAATCAAAAAGACAACTTGGTGCCTTTTGTTGTGTGGGAAGGGAACTTCATTAAAACTGACACTATTTAGAAAATCTCAATGTCACCTCTAATCATGATATACTTTGTGTGAGGCTAACCCATTCACTTCAAAGATTTTCCTGAAATCAGTCTATGTTTTGTCATTTTTACTAGAATAAAGCCTTTAGCAGAAACTGAATTTCAAATCTTTTCTTGATGTAAATTGTAGAAGCGATGAAAAGAAGAGAGAAAACAATTTGGAAAAAAATGCTCCCTTTTTTTATAAGAAAAAAATTTTGAAACAGATTATTATATTTTGTTTTTCTATAAATAGGGATAGTAGTAGTTTCAACTTGGTAGGGTTGTTATCAAGATGAGTTATCATTATGTGTTAACATTAATAAAGAATTTAGAACAATGCCTTGCACATAATGCATGTTGTATAAGAGCGAGTTAAGTGCATAAATAAAAGAATGCTTAGGATGCAATCATTTAAGGTAGAAATAAATACTAATGATAATGTGCCATGAGACAGGTGAGCAGAAGTGTAATAGGAAAGAAACGGGTGCCTAAACACTTATTTGCGTGATGACTAATGTTTGTTTTGTATTAAGCAAAGCTGACGCAAACCATTCAGATAGGTCTTCCAGACAGCATGACACCAGATGGTTTTCCTGAAAGTTGAAAATGCTTAGCTCTTCTTTCCTTTGTTAGGGCTTCACATCTAGTTTCTTGGTTCTAGGAAAGTCTTTTAGATTTTTCCTTAAGGTCGACTTTGCAGATGTAACTAAGTTTACTAATCAGTTGATTTCAAAGTAGAGAGATTATCCTGGATTTTCTGAGTGGGCCCAATGAAATCACATGAGTCTTTTAAAAGCCAAAAAAGAAGTAGAAGAAAAAGCCAGTGACTAAATATGTTGCTGCTGGCTTGAGGATGGAGGAGGCAATCAGGAAGCCTGAGAAGAATTCTTCCACCAACCAGTGAATTTGGAATAGGATCCTGAGTCCCAGATGGGAACTGCAGCACTTACTGATACGTTGGCAGAGAATCCTGCCAAATTGTACTGAACGTTTGGCTTACAGAACTGTGAGATGATAAATGAGTATTGTTTTAAATTGCTAAATATGTGATAATTTGTTATACAACAATAGAAAACTAATACAGATCTATACATTTAAAGTCTATGAAATTCAAAGGAGAATATGTGATATTTTCACTTACCACATTCTTGGTCCCGTTCATGTGACCCTTTTCTTAGACACTCAGATGAGAGAGTGATAATAATCTCCATTAATCATTGTCAAAAAGAACATGACTTTGGAAGATTCTAAATAGTTTCTTTACATCTTCAGAGATTTTAACTACTCCCTAAAGAACAAGAATATCACTCTATCATGTAAATAAAAGGAGTCTGAACCACTTGTAGTCATGTATTTGCATAATTCCAACAGTGATGATGTTATCTGCCAAACTGACTACATGCTATTTTATCTACCTGCACTGACCAGGGCCATATATTTCTCACTACAGAGACTTTGTGGTCTCAAAGCAGTGTTTTGTTTTCCCTTTGTATGACTCTACTTGACCCTATGGCACTGGACCAAATCCCTACCTTCGTTGTAGGAAAAAATACAGTTAGCATCTAAGTCTCATTTACTGGTTGTTTTGTTTGGACCATGAGTTCTATTCCTATGTATTAAGCGCTGAACCATCTCCTTCAAAAATTCATACATTCAAGCCCTAACCCCTATTATCTCAGAATGTGACCTTATTTGGAATAGGGTTATTTGAGATGTAATTAATTAAAATGAGATCATATTAGCGTATGGTGGACCCTTCCCCCAGATCAATTTTACTGATATCTTTTTTAAAAGGGGAAATTTAGACATAGATATGTATACATGGTGAGAATGCCATGCGGAAATGAAGGCAGAGATTTAGGTGATGCATCAAATGCCAAGGAACACCAAACATTGCAAGAAAACCACCAAAACCTAGGAGAGAGGCCTGGAACAGGTCCCTTCTTCACTGTTCTTAGAAGCTATCAACTCTGCCAACACCTTGCTCTTGGACTTCTAGCCTCCAGAACTGTGACTATAAGTTTTTTATTATGTAAGCTACCTCAATTGTGGAACTTTGTTATGACAACCCTAGCAAGCTAATAAACTGGGTGGTATGGGAACATTCCCAGACTGGCCCTCATTATAGCTGAAGAGTGGCATGGGTAACTTGTTCCATATGTTGGTGTCAATCTTGTAATTTTGACCTTGGTGGCAAATTTTTTCCAACACTGCCAAAGCGTTCTATAATCTTGTGTCATCTTTATACCTTTTTCACATCATCTGCCTATACAATCATGTATTCATCAGATACGCTGAGGTTCCACATGAAGGAACATCCAGTGACAGAATCTAAGATAAGCATATGACTGATTGATGTGTGATGGGCTAAATATCTGAGAAACATTTTATTACTTATTATAAAAAAAAGTTAAGTAAGACTGCAAAAAATATTTTCAAAGGATTACCATAGTTTTGTAAATAAGCAAGACAATGGGTTTTCTGAAGTTAACAAACTCACTGGTCCTTTAAACCATTATAAAAGTTTAGAACAGGGAAAGTCTCAGGACTAAACTTTTAGTAATTCTAATAGCTTCTTGTATAAAAAGCAAAAAATCACCAAGTATGTTTAACACTTGTCTGTCAGGTATGAATTTAGCAACAAATGCTGTTTTTTTATCTATGTATTTAGCATTCTTAAGAATTAATATTTGATAACAGAGAGAAAAAGGAAAAATTTTATTTAAAATTATTGGGGTGACATTGGTTAATAAAATTATATAGGTTTCAAGTATACAATTTAATAATAAGTCATACGTATATTGCACCATGTTAAGACAGAAAATACCAAGAACCATATGATTTCACTTATATGTGGGATATAAAACTGAAAGCAACACACAAAGAAGACAAACAAAAATTCACAGACACAGACAACAGTTTAGTGGTTGCCAGAGGGAAAGGGGAAATGGGGTAGATAAAGGTAAAGGGGATGAAATATATGATAATGGAAGGAGATTTGATTTTTATTGCCCAGGCATAAGAAGAGCTGAAATACTTCCACTTACAACAACATGGATGGACCTTGAAATAATCATGCTACGCGAAAAAGGAAAATTTTAAGATTTGGGAAACATGAATTCTACATCCAGTTCCTTGACATTATGCACGATTTTGAGCCACTGACCTAACCTTTTTTTGCCTGGTTCTTCATTTGTAAAGTGGGAGTAGATGAGCTGCCAATATATTCTTTCTTAAGGTATTATGATATAATAGCTGTAGAAGTTATTTAAGTACTTTAAAATATGTTGAATATATATTTTCCCAAGGAAATATAAAAACTATTTCTATATATGGGTGTGTGAAAACTCATCTGTCCCTGGGGCTTCCAAGTCACCAGCTATTGGAATCATTTTCTGACAAGAATTGATTGAAGAGAGGACAATTAGCGGGTCATGGGGGCTAGGAACAATGGGAACAGCAATGGGCGAGGCCTTCGTCAATGCACCAAGACTGAAAGGAGACTGGGGTTGGGCAATGTGATCTTATGAGGTTCTATATTTAGTACTAATATTGATACTATCAATGCCATGTGACAATTGTAAAAATGCTAAGGTTAGGATGATTTTATGTATGTATGTGCATATATAAGTTCATGTGTATATACACATGAGAAATTCAAGTAGGATAATGGGCAGATTGATCTAAAAAAAAACTCATTATACAATCTTACTCATTCTTCAAGCCTCAGTCATTTTGTGTTTAAAGTATTCCTGACCTTCCATTTCCCCTTTCTGATGCTCCCTGCATAGTATTTATTCATTCCACTGCAATAAACTTATCATACGGTATTGGCTCAAGAATTGCTTTCTCCCTTCCTCACACAAAACCTTTTGATGCTGAGGCCACAGAAGTGAGTGATACAGCAGTCACTGGCAGGGACTGGCTCTTCTCAACTGCAAGCAGAATGACTAGAGCTTAGAGGTGCTTGATGAACATACTTGATTCAATTGAACCCTTGTGTATGTGTGAACATTGACTTGTGCCTGTCTTCAAATCAAGTTCTAACTTCTGCCTCTAGTTATTTGTCATGCATTTATATCTCTGACTTCCTATTTTTAGCAGTTAAACTATTATCAAGATTCTTAGAAAGCCTGGCAGATCAATGTCAATAACTATACACTGAATCAGTGAATGAATTTCTATACAATTTGCTGCTGTATAGTGTCTAGGAGCTCAGGCTCTGTGGTCAGATTTTTATTTAAACCTTACCTTGGCCATTTATTAGCTTCATGATTGCAGGCAAGTCCCTCAATTTCTGAAAGTCTTATCTATAATCTGGAGGTAACACTATTCACTTGACAGGTGTGGTCCTCAACCTTTTTGGCACCAGGGATCGGTGCTCCTATGAGAATCTAATGCCTGACGATCAGAGGTGGAGCTGAGGCAGTGATGCTAGCACTGGGGAGCAGCTGCAAATACAGATGAAGCTTCACTCTCTTGCCTGCTACTCATCTACTGCTGTGAGGCTCCGTTCCTAACAGGCCATGAACTGGTACTGGTCTGCAGCCCAGGGCTTGAAGACCCCAGTCTTACAGGGTTAGTTGAAGACAAAATAAGATAATGCATGTGATGTATAATTATTCTTATATTTTTTTGTATCATTTTTTGTGCTTTTGACCTTTAATTACAGGGACCATCTTTATTCATATTTATATCTTCAGAATCTAGTCCAATGTACCCTGATTTAGCAGTGGGTAACTTAGTGTTAGATAAATAGCAGGATCAAGGGCAGGTCACTAGAATTTTTTAAAAGACTTTTAGAGCAGTTTTTAAGAGCAGTTTTAGATTCACAGCCAAAAATTTTTAAGTTTTAGGTTCAACAAAATTGAGTAGAAGGTATAGAGATTTTCCAGGTGCTCCCATCTCCCAAAATGTATAGCCTCCCCCCCCATTATCAACATCTTCCACCAGAGTAGTACATTTGTTACAATTTATGCACCTATATGGCACTTCATAATATGATGATGGGTCACTGGAATTTTATAATGTCCTTTTCTGCCGAGTCATATTTCTCCTGCTGTACTTGTGACTTTTGAAAACTTGTCAGTATTTTCCCAAATCTCTTGTGAATACTATCCAAGAATTGCAAACAAAGCTTTGTAACAAGAATCATAGCATCTTTATTGCAAACCATACAGTATTGACTCCAATTATTGTTAAGTAGGAAGGCTTTGGTGGGCTGGAAAAATCACTGGAGGGGCTATTGAAACAGACTATAGGTTGAAGTTTCTGGACACACCTCCAAAAACAAACCAGAGATTGGCCTGAAAAGGAGGCTGCTGCTCTGTCAAGATGTTGTCATTGCTACTGACCATAGAACCACAGGCCAACTGCTACAACTGCCACCAAGCCATGCTGGTTCCCTTTCCACCCACCCCAGCAAAACCGAGGTCCAGTACTCCTTGATCTCCTCCTTTAACTACTTTCTAAAACTAACCCTCACACAGGTATGTTGATTGTGGAATCTTTTGTATACCTGCACGGTCGCAGTAAGTTTAGGTTTTTGGATTCTATGCTGAGAAGAAATGGTTGGAAGGAAACATGGAGTGTTTATAAATGGTTGAAAGAAAGCTCATGTGCTGGAGCAGAAGGAGCAAGGGAATGGGCCGCCATGATGTGCAGAAGTACTGGCTTGCATGGCAGGCGTTTTGCTGATCTACATGACACATATCAAGATAGTTGTACAATCTTTCAAAGGACAGTCCTAAAAGGAGGGGAGGGAGGGATGCAATACTGTGAAAGGGTTTTAGAAACCGCTTCCTGGAACTTCAAGTAGATTCCCTGAGTTTCACCTGAGTTTCAATTGCTTATTCCTCAGATATGCCATAAAGACGGGAGATAGATTGATTTTAAATGAAAGTATAGTTGTGGATAGGAGAAGAGTCTGCCAAGCAGGGAGATAATTATTGGACTTAAATCCTAGAGAAAACATGTTCGGATCTACTGATTTATTTAAATAAGAAGCAAGGTCACATAGATTTGTTTTCTGAGGTGTTTCCAGCCAAGGTATGAGCTTTTGAAACTGGATTAACATTTCATGTCCTTGCCTTGGGCCAGGTCACTCTGACTGCTAGTTACCAATAAGACAATAGGCTACCAGCCTTAAGATCCACATCTGTTTTACCTGAGATAAAAACATCTCTAAATTTCTTCTGAGGGAAAAGGGCATCAGCAGTCTATGAAATTGCTTCTTTAAAATCAGGTATAAGTTTTGCCTTTCTGGCTAGCTCACTGCTCCTCAGAATTTATTGAATTCTTGAAAACGGTATTTCCTAATAGACAATTTTACTTTATTGTGATATTGAAAGTGACTTAGGAAATTCTCAATGCAAAAATTTTTAACATTTTCATATAATTATTAAATAATATATACATGTTGTATGAAAGTCAGAAAATATATGAAAGAGCTGAGAGGATAATAAAAATCACACACAAATATTCTGGATTTTTGGATATATATTAATAATATGTATAATATATATTTTATATGTACATAAAATATATTGTTATTCTAAATATTCAAATTTATTGTCTCAATTAATTCTCATGACACTTTAATGAGTTAAGTGCAATTACTTTTTTCATTTCATAAATGAGGAGAATGAGGCTTAGAGAGATTAAATTATCAAATTCATACAGAAAATTTTGGGATCTGAGTTTGAACTCAGGCAGTGTGATGTGCATGCAATTCTATTCTTTATGATATATCTCTACAATGTAAGTATGTTTGTATGTCTGCATGTGCTTATGCATGAAGACATTTAGGGTCATATTTTATATACTCTGGTAACTTACTTCTTTTCAATTAGTTGTAAGTATTTCCTGATGTCATAAGTATTTTTCTATGACATAATTTTGGCATAGACATCCAATGTAAAGCATAATTTGTTTATTTAAAACCTTATGCTTAGACATTCTTTGATGAATATCTTTTGATGAATATCAACACTCATAAGTGTAATAGTTTCTGTAGAATACATTCCTAGAAGAGAATTGCTTTATCAAATGACAAGGATTAAAATATTTATCATATTGTTTTTCCATTTAATCAGGTTCTTCATGTTCCTGAGAAATATTTAGTAGTTTAAATATAGATTCTAGATATATTTTCAAATATTTATTTCTAAATATACTAAATTTTCTTACGTTAATAAATTTTCATCCATTACATTTCTAAATAGATATTTTTTGATATTTTTAAGAAGTTATTATTTCTCTAACAGGCCACATTTGTGTATTCTCTTACTACTTTAATGTTATTCCTCAATTATTCATTTGGGTTTTCTAGGTAGACAGTCTTTCAAATTATTATACTTCTGATTTATTTTTTCACTGGATCAGTCAGAAATTCCAGATAGTGTCAAGCAATGGTGGTAACTGTGTGCATCTTATCTGTACACTGTTTTTTACTTAAATTAATACTGCAAATTTCTCAGTTATATATGGGACTGGCTCCTGGGTCTGGCTCCTGGGTTAAAATATGTTTTCTATATCATGTTAAGGAAGTATTCTGCTATTTTATTAGAGGTTTAGTTGCTTAAAAATCAAGTATTTGTTTAAAATTAACAAAGATTTTAGACATCTATCAACCCACATTGTTAGTCTGAGCTTTCCTTTTTGACCTATTAATAGGGCATATTACATTAATAAGTCCCTAATGCTAAATCATCTTTGCTTTCATGATATAAGGCCTACTTTGCTATGGGATATCATTCTTTTAATATAGAACTGAATTTGATTTAATAGCATTTTATTAATTATTTTTGCAACTAGATGGTGACAATGGAATGTGGTTTTATTCTTGTTTTATCTTTTTTTAGCTGTTGTTTTTAAGCTTATACCAGTTTGGTAAAATAAAATCAGATAACTGAAAAATTTTTTTTCATTATAGTAAAAACATTTAACACTAAAACCAACCTATTAAATTTTTAAGTGTACAATACAGAGTTATTAACTGTAGGTGTGATGTCATGTAGCAGATTTCTAGAACTTATTTATTTTGCATAACTGATACTTTATATCTTTTGAATAGCAATCCTCATTTCTCCCTTCCCCCAGTCCCTGGCATCTACTGTTCTACTTTCTGCTTCTATGAGTTTGACTATTTTAGATATCTCATATAAGCGGATTCATGTGGTATTAGTCCTTCTGTTACTGATTCATTTTACTTAGCACAGTGTCAAGGTTCATCTATCTTGTCAAATATGACAGGATTTCCTTTTTTTTAAGGCCAAATAATATTCCACTGTATGTGTATACTACATTTTCTTCATCCACTCATCCATCAGTGGACATTTAGGTTGTTTCCATGTCTTGGCTATTGTGAATAATACTTCAATGAACATGAGAGTGCAAATATCTCTTTGAGATTATGACTTCAACTCTTTTGGATAAACAACTCCAGAAGTGCAATTGCTAGATCATATGGTAGTTCTAATTTTTTGAAGAAATTCCATACTATTTTCCATATTGGCTATGCCATTTTACATTCCCACCAACAGCGAACAAGGATTCTCCACATTCTCCCAACAATTATCGGTGGTGGTTCTTCTTCTTCTTCTTCTTCTTCTCCTTCTCCTTCTTCTTCTTCTTCTTCTTCTTCTTCTTCTTCCTCTTCCTCTTCCTCTTCCTCTTCCTCTTCCTCTTCCTCCTCCTCCTCCTCCTCTTCCTCCTCTTCTTCCTCTTCCTCTTCTTCCTCTTCCTTCTTCCTCCTTCTTCCTCCTTCTTCCTCCTTCTTCCTCCTTCTTCCTCCTCCCTCCTCCTCCCTCCTCCTTCTTCTTCCTTCTTCTTCTTCTTTCCTCCTCCTCCGCCTCCTCCTCCTTTCTTCTTCTTCTTCTTCTTCTTCTTCTTCTTCTTCTTCTTCTTCTTCTTCTTCTTCTTCTTCTTCTTCTTCTTCTTCTTCAAATAATAGCCATCCTAATAAGTGTGAAATAATGTCTCACTGTGGTTTTGATTTGGATTTCCCTGAGGCTTAGTGAAGTTGAGCATCCTCTTATCTACCTTTTGACAATTTGTGGGTCTTCTTGGAGAAGTTTTTATTCAAGTATTTTGCTCATTAAAAAAAAATATATTCTGGAATAGTTTATGTAGCATGATAGTTATGTTAAAGTAACAAAACTTATTCTGTGGATCTAGTGACTTTTAGGGTTGCCAGTAATTCTTTTAAATTGTTTTTCTCTGGTTAGTAATTTCTTCCAAAAATTTTTAAAAGTTTGGGATAAATTTAAAAGTATGCCAAATCAGAATGTGATGAACTGTACTGGGTACACAGCTTGAAGAAGAGAGAGAGGACTTGTACCCCTCCTACCCCCCACCACCCCCACCCCCACTGCCAAATTTTTCTTAATCTCTTGTTTTTAGTAACATCTTTCTGCTCTCAGAGTCCTGGAATCTGCCAGTCTAGATACCCTCTGCTTTACTCCCTCCAGGGGAAAAAACCTCTGATCTTCTGCTGGTTGGGAGAGAAGGAGTTGGTGGCCTGCAAATTGGGAAAGGAACTGAGGATTTACATCTTAAACAGTCTTTTAACAAATTCTTTTGTTTTAGTCTCATCTTCAGGGGTAGCTTGTACTGCCAATAACTGGGCCTTTTGGGGGATTTAGTAGTGTAAACTAGCTGGCTATGCCCACCACTGGTTTAAGATTCAGCTCTTTGGATCTGTTAGGTCAATTACTACTCATCCATCTGCTGCTTTGTCTCCCAAGTTGTGTTACTTCTGCTGATCTCTTTGGCCTTGTGGATTTATACTGTTTAAAAATCAATTTTCATGAGATTTTGTGTGAGGCAATGAAGTTGCCTGCATTATTTACTTCTGTATTTCTGTCCATCTTCTTTTGGCTTTTTATATTAAAATTTTCAAGTCTACAGAAAGTTCCAGTAACACTACCCCTAGATTTATCAATTGTTAACATTTTTACCATGTTTGCTTTATCTCTATATATCTATTGCATATTATTATTATTTTTTCCCCTCTTTAGTCCCCCCCCAACTTCCACCCCTGACCTATGGAAACATCCCCTTAAGATCTCTGAAGGTGGAGCATCTCCCCCCACATGCTCACAGCATGCACCCGAGATATGGTTCATGGCTCCACCTGGGGCACAAACCCAGGATCTTCTGTGTAAAGCAGACATGCTAACCATTACACTATGGAGCCACCCCCTATCATTGTTTTTATATGATGAACAATTAAAGAGTAAGTTTCAGGTGTCATAATCCTTTACTACTAAAAGCTTCAGCATCTATTTACTAAAAACAGACATTCTTTTATGTAAGTATAATACAATTATAATATTCAGTAAATTTGGCATTGTTACAACACTGGTACGTTGTTATTGATGTGTTATTACCTAAAAGACAGTTTATATGCAAACTTTGCCAATGGTCCCAGCAGTGTCACTTATAGCAACTCATGGTTCTTATATTATATACAGTTGTCATACTTCTTTAGTCTCTTTTAATGTGGAACAATTTCGTTTATTTGGGAAGCTTCCTCAGCCCTATTTTGTCCTTTGTGACCATGACACTTTTGAATAATACTAGCTAGTTGTTTGTAGAGTGTTCCTCATTTTCGTTTATCTGACTGATTCCTGATGATTAATTCAGGTTAGCATTTCTGGCAGGAATGCTACATAAGTGAGGCTGTGTCTTCCTGGTACATCACATCAAGAGTCATATGTGATCAATTTGTCCCATTATTGGTGATGTTAAATTTGACCACTATTACAGATTGAATTGTGTCCCTTCCTAAATTCATATCTTGAAGTCTTAGCACCCAGTGTGACTGTCTTTGAAGATAGGGCCTTTAAGAAGATAATTGTAAATAAAGTCAGAAGAGTTTGACCCTGATTTTATAGGATTGAAGTTCTTATAAAAAGAGGAAGAGACATCAAGAGTACATGAGCACAGAGCAAAGGCCATTTGAAGACACAGCAAGAAGGTAGTTATCTGCAAATCGAAGAGGAGACCTTACTAGAAACCAATCCTGCTAGCGCTTTGGTCTTGGACTTCCAGCCTCCAGAACTGTGAGTGAATAAATTATTGTTTTTTCAAGCCACCCAGTTTGTGATATCCTGTTATAGCAACCCTAGAAAATTAATAAAACCACTTAGTTAACCTGCTAGAGTTAGTCTGCAAGAGTTCTCCACTTTAAAGGAAATTTTATCCTCCTTTGTAATCAACAGGTCATATTCGAAAAGCTACTTGGAGATTATGTAAATATCTTTTTAATTAGCAGACTTTCCCTAAATGTCATTAACATTCATAGGTGATCCTTATTTGAAATACTTATTGATATGGTGGTCACAAATGGTGATTTTATAACTCTATCATTCCTCTACTTTTAAGTTGTCAATCTTATATTTACCTTCTTATCTATTTATTTATATTTTTATTCAGCATAGTCTCCTGGATATTTATTTCAATTAGTTGCATAATATTTTTGACTGCCATTATTATTTCGGATAATCAAAATGTCCTAGATCAAACCTGTATTAGTGCGTTCAGGCTGACTCCTTATTTTCTGGCACACAAGATATTCTTTCCTGCTCCACACCTAGAAGTGGCTATTTCTCCAAGGAGCCCATGTTTTTGTTAATGGGGTACTGAATATGCACATTACTACTTACATGTCATTATTTCAATGCCCTGTTAGAAAACAAAGCCAGGATGTATATATATGTATATATGTATGTATGTATGTATGCATGCATGCATATGTGTGTGTGTGTGTGTGTGTATACATCTTTTAAAAATAATGACTTCATACCAATACCTCAAATCCCAACCCAGTACCATATAGTTTTTCCTCATCTTGCTCATTTCAATTTATGTTTTTATATTTTTTCTTTTGTTTGCCTTATTAGCCAAGAAAATAAAAATCTGGTTAAGTTGAGATCAAGGAGGTGAAAAAATAGTTGGAGTTTTGAGGGAAAAGAAGATGTGAAATTTAATCTCAGAGTGAAGGAGTAAATTGTTTACAGGACTATAATAGGATTGTGAGGCATGCCTGAGGGCACACTTAAGGTTTGGAGGAATAAATAAAAAGTGAAACCAGTCTGCACATTGTGTGTTTTTTGTAAGCCAATGTCTACATTTCCAGAAAAATCCTGAAGTAAAGAGAGACTCAAGCTTAATCAAGTTTGAATTTTGTGGACACATGTGATAAAGAAGTGGGTCAAAGGAGTTAAGGTTGAATGCAAGGGAGGGATTAAAATGATTATGGAATCTAAGCTAGATAAGTGGGGCAGGTGAGTGGGAAGATGGGCAGTGAAAAAGTGGATGGTGCGAGAGGATCAAAGGAAGTTGCCTGGAAAGATTAATGATGGTGACCAGAGAGGTAGATTCTTGAGAGGAATAGTTAGGAACTGCTGCTGATGTTGACAGTGTTAATGTCTAACCATAGGAGAATGTGGCTAAGTGGACTGAGTGGAGGAGAAAAGTTAAAGAAATTGAAATGCCAGGGTATGGAGTGGAACATCTATGTAGATATTGAAATAAGAAAGAATCATGATAGGAATAGTGAAAAGGTAAGTCATGAACAAAATGCTAATACCTGGAAGAAGGTCTACTAGAGAGAGGGTCAGCGGATGACTCCAACAGGTGACATGTGCTTCAAAGAAGCTGAAATTTATGAGAAAAGAGGCAGGAAATTTGGAAATGTCAATGAAGAGCAAGGAGACCTACTTTACCTCCAGATTCTGATATATGTGTAGCACTGGAGAAAAAAGAGTTACAGATATAGTTTTCAGGGTAGTACCAAATTTAAGTTTCAGCAAAAAGTGAAGCAAATGCTCAGTTTGGGGATGAAGGGTATTTTGCTGATAATAAGCTACAAGTTGCATAAGTCCCAGTGCCACAGCTTAGAAGGTCTTGGAGGGGTAGGGGATTATGATGAGGGAGTCTATAGACCTGTGCATGGTGATTGCAGGTGATGAAAGATAATCTGGAAGTTTTGGACTGAGATAAACACAGATGTAAAGCACAGGATTAGTTCTGATCCTTTATAGAGGGGAAAAACTAAACAAAACTTACCTTTGCATCTGAAAGTCTTTAAATTTAGAAAATTATGTATTTAACTTGTTGGGAATTAAAGATAGTGATAAATATAGGTGAGAAGTTAAAATGAAACTGAATTTTTATAACATGGGACAAATTTTGACATTACATATTTATGGACAAAAGTCATACAACTCTCACATCTTATATACTCTTGAATATTGAGCATTAAGCCAGTACAATAGAAATAACTTGAAATCATCTTTACAAAATAGATATTCCCTAACATGAAATGAAAGCCCTTATTAACTATTAATTATTTTAAAATGCTTCCTATTGAATTATTGAAAATAATTTGCTAAAGTGGGAGACCTGATATTTAGTGAAATCATATTATGTTGACAAAATGAAAGACTATTAGAAAAACAAAATCAAATCAGGAAACAATAGATTTAACATTTTATTTATAGATCTAAAGAAGAATCAAAACTAACATTTAGAAGCAATTTACATTTTTTACCTTTTTTTTTTTTTAAGGGAAACATATGTTTTCTGCATCTCATGCTGTCTTTGTGGTCCCAATGTATTTTGCGTTTTGTAGCATACTGTCCCTTCAGCCTTCATTGTGGGGTTGAAGTTTATGGGGTTCAGGCTGAGGTAAAATGAGGGGGAGTCTCATGGTGATGACACAGCCTAACCACCCATTCCATTTAGGAATCCAGCCCTTTGCTGATTATCATTTGTGCTATAATTAGACTTACAAGAATCCGATCATCACCTGTGAATGCCAAATATGCTTCCACACTGTGTTTCACATTTTTTCTGCAGAGACAGAACTCCCAGGAAACAACCAACTTAAAGACTGTGCAAATTCACACCCCTGAACTGCTGAGAAATTCTTTAGCTCCAACTCAGTAACTGCCAGAGTGAGCTATATTTGCTTTCCCTGACTGACATGTAACAGGAGTTCAAGAAGTCACTTATTTTTCATTCCATTATTACAAATGTGACTAAAAATAGAAGTGGAATGCAGGGTTTTGCTCCAAAACTGTAAAAAAAAAAAAAAAAAAATCATAGTGAGCAACACCTGCCACACAGAGCATGGTAATTAGCTTGGAGATTCCAGCTGGCCTTTCTAGACTATTAAGGGCACCCAGGCAGGCAGGATAGGTTGGCTTATCCTCTGAGCAGGAAAGCCAGCGAGGAAGTGCTTTTCTTTAGCTAAGAGGACTCACCAGCCAATGCGGGTGTCCTGGATAATTTCATTAAGACAGGTCAGTCATCTGCACAATTTTAATTCAGTCACAGCCTCCAAGATATTTCTTCTGGCATTGACATTTCCTGGGAGTAATTTGAGAGGGGAAGCATACTCAAGGAAATGAAATATTTCTATTTCTCTACTAACTTTAGAACTGTACAGGGGATAAATGCCAAGGCTGAAACCCTGCAGGGAGGCTGAAAGTTCCCAGAAAAGAAGTAGTTGCCACTTGATGAGAACAAGAGGGAGAGACAGAGGAAAATGTCATCTAGCCACAGACATGAAATTTGAGGCTGAGGTTAGGCGTGTTGTGGGTCTCAACACATAACTTCACTGTTGAGTTTAGATTTATTTTTTGGCATACAGTGTGGCCAGAATTTAGTCCAAGATCTAGATAAATGTGTATGGAAGCAGCTGGATCGTACAATATTACTCTTTTTAATATTATGACTCTTAGTACATTGACAGTTCATGTCAGACAACCAGACTCCAGCCTAAGTAATGGTGGAGGGGTTTGTGAAGTGAAGCTGAAAAGGGCAGGAAGAAAGCAAGTCTTGCCTCTGAAATAAATGAGGATTTTCAGAGCAGTTTTATTGAACTTGAGCTTCTGGGTTACATATAAAAATAGCACTTCAAGCATTGCCCTTCCTTCCTCCCTCCCTTATGCTCTTCCTTCCTTCCTTCTTAGAAAAGTCATGATTTGTACTGCTGCAGTGCTAAGTGGTGATGATGGGTTCATCTTTGGTATAGTATTAAATTAGGGTCATGCTGGTTTCATTTGCTGATAAAGGATGTGTGTTCAAGCTTCATTTCCCATTCTTCCTACCCTGTCTACTTCCAAACACAGAATGATCTATTTTTTAAAATTTTTTATCTCTTCCACGAGCTTGTTCATTTTACTTATCAACAGCTACACTGTTATCTACATCAATATTTCTAGAGCAGCGTTTTTAAAACTGCAGGTACTGACCTATTAGTGGGTTGCAACCAGAATTTTTAAAAATGAAATAGAAGAGACTACATGATATTAGAATGCATTGCACATTGAAAGAGTCTTGTTTTAATGAAATTGGTTTAATTATATGTGTATGGGAGTACTAGAATACTATATAAATATATATTCCTTAATGTGAAACATGGGTAAAAAAAGATTGAAAAACACTGCTGAGGAACCGTATGGATTCATTGGTGGCTTCTGTGGGAGTCTTCGAGGGCAGTGGCCATAGTGTCTTGCAGACATGTTCTCTGGATTAGCTGAGGTGGCATCTTGTTCAGATGTTGTTCTGCTTCCTGACCCTTTTGGAGTTGCATTCATTTCTGTCTGTTTTCCAAGCCTTGTCCTTTATTTAGATAGTTTTATATGCTTCCAGTATCCTTCCAGTAAAATATTTTGCTGCCTAAGTGAACCATAGTTGAACCATCATAGCTTGCAAAGGTCTCTGAATTATGCTGTAATGCAGAAGAGTTAAATGGTAATCCACCTGATACTGATGCTACAGGAATTCTGAAAAGGGGAAGGTCTGTTGTAACTGGTGTCACAATTCCAAAATTAATGTGGTTTACTCCCTTCCTCTTTTCCCTCCAAGGAAATATAAAGAAAGCCAAGTTGAGTTCACTAATTGGGGTCAAACAGAACCTCCAGTGAAGCAATATTCTGATAATTGGTAATGCCATTTAGAATTTTAATGAAATTTAATATGCCACATCACTCTTAATTAATGTTCACAGAGAGCCTACTGTTATCCTTGGCAATTAGAGTTGGAAAGGATTGTAAAGGGTAAAATCACCAGATGAAATGGTTTCGAGTATGACAATATGTCTTTGTGCTGATATTTCAACCAATATATTAAACACTTATAGGGTTAAGGATCTAAGCAGAGTCCTAGGCTAGAAGTATTCTATATGTATATATTGCTTTTTTGTTTATGATACAAGATGGAAAGCAATCTATATGTTTATCAATAGGGAATTTTAACAATCTTTTGGATATTTATACAATTGACTACTATACAATGAAAAAAGGAAGTTTTCCTTATGTACTGACATAAAATGATCTTTGAAAAGGATTAAGTGAAAAAAACATGGTGTAGAATGATTGATATATTCAGCCTCATTTACTTTAAAAAAGAGATTGCATATTTGTTTGCTTAATCATAGAAATATTTATGAAAGGAGTAACAAGAAACTGATGGCTTAGGTGAAGGAAATTGAGAGATAGGGAGGCTATTTTTCCTACAACTTTTGGGACATTTTGGATTTTACATGTAAATAAATGAGTAAATTTTAAATGAGAAATGACTTTTTACATGCCAACCTTTAACCCTGGCTGCCTGGATTTTTTTTAGCTCTTTTTCTTCTTTTTACCTAGACGTCAACATGATGAAAATGATAGAGTGATAAAACTCCCCTTTTGCCATAATGTGGAATTGAGATAGGTAATTAGCTTTGATGAATCCTAAAATACTATGGACCCTGCAGCTTGTGACTTTCCAGGGTGAAATTTGACCCTTGTTGTTTGGACTAAGTATATTTTGGCATATCATGAGCGAACACCATCTTTTATTATTTTGCATAGAGTATGACCACTTGTAAGTGATTCTACAAATGGCAGGTATTTCAAATAAACACCAATTGTACTCAAATAAGAAGCCCCCAGTGATGAAGACTCAGTGTTGTCATAACTCATTGGTGCTTCTGAAATTGACTGTTCTATGATACTCTTATCATTTGGTAAGATTAAACCTTCGATAGTATCTACTTCTTATTGGGACATTGCTATGGGTATATATGATGAACAAAAACTTTTTTTAATGAATATTTTATATTCATAAAACAGATGAAAAAACCTGATACAGTGTGCTGATTTTTAAAAAGGTACTGTGACCTACAGCAACAAGAATACACTTAGATCATAATCTTTTAAAGAACCCAAGAGAAAAAAAAATAATTAGATAACTTTTAATAGGATGTATATCTGTACATTAGTTTAAAAATTAAAATATCTATGCCTTCCATAATTTCTATTTTTCCATTTTCTTTGAATTTTTTTGATACACAGAATAAAATAAAGTCAACATGGCTATTTCTCTTTGAATTCTTATTTAGATGATATTAGCAAATTTGATCTATAAAAATATATTTTCATATTCATAGTATATTTCAAGAACTTGAGCTAAAATTTTTAAAATGTATTGACTAAGTAGTTACAATAAGAATAATCTATATTCCATAGAGCTTTATTAGTAGAGGTATATGTGTAACATAAAACCAATTTAAACTTTTAGGTTCAACTCCATAATATCTAATTCATTGTATGCATTTTAAAAAGTGTCATATTTTCTACTGATACAACTTGCATGCCATCTGTGTGGTGAGGGGGATATTTGAAGTCATGCCAATTGGCAGCAATAGTTATTATTGAAGCTGAAATTTGGCACTTAATGCCCTCCTCTTCTCTACCCCTACTGCTTATGCGTTCATCCACCAATAAATGTCCCTCAGCTCTAGTTGATGGGGTTTAACAATTCAACCATTCACAGAGTCAGTCTCTTTCTCTTTCTCATAGATAATGATCATGGTAGATTTTAGAGTAAAGGTGATTACCCCTCCCATTGCTGCCTGTGAATTTTGAAATAGAAAATATTTTATCTATCTATACATATCTTTATTTATATCTGTCTATCTATATATCTATCCGTCCATCCATCCATCCATCTATCTACCTATTACCTATTTCACTATGGAGTGAGGCACCAAAAGAAAGCAATAGGCAGCATAAAGCAGTGGTATCAGTAATGATGAGACTTCCAGGCTGCAGTATTTGTGACTCTGAAAAAGATGAGGGAGGAAGGAAAAGAGAGGCCATTTGCAAATTAACAGATGTCTTAAAACTGAAATAGATCTTGGATTTGGCAAGAATTTATAAAAGCTTCAGAGCTATAACCTCTGCTACCAAAGCTGACATTATCTTTCCTTGTCTAGCAGTTAGTTGACTTCAGCAACACTAACACTTTGGGCCAACAATTGGCAAGAAAGCTGATTTAACTCAGAATATAGATATTAACTTTTAAACAGAAGCATCTTTAGGTTTAATCTGGTTACAAAATTATTTTAAACAATGCAAACAAATGAAAATTTCAAATGAGATACTGTGAATGTTATTATAATTTCAATTTCTTTTAGGTAATGGTACATGCCTAGTGGTACTTTCACAGGTTCAAAATTCTTTTTTGAACTTTGGGGGTGGGTATTAGGTAGTTATTGTTACTTTGGCCTCTGGCTTCTTGAAAAACTGTGCTATATAGGACAGAGCAATATTTACCCAAAAATATATACATACATATATACATACATATATACACATACATATATCTTGATTTTTTATGCTTTTACATTTATTTCTTCAATTCATTTGCAATATATTTAGCATAGAATATCAGATGACATCTTAAATGAATATTCTTCCAAATGATATTAATTGAATAATCCTCCCACTTTTTTATATTTTTAAAAATAATACATCAAGTTCTTATTTTGCTAGGATTCTTCTAAGCTATTTTTTTTTCTGTTACATTGATCTCTCTGTGAATTCTTTTGTCAGTTCTTCACTGTTTAAATTTTTCTATGTTTCTAGCAGGCATTACCATTTGGTAGGGCCAATTCTCTTTCAGCAGACATTATCAGAATTTTGGGCTTTTTTTCCACCTGTTTTTCCAGATATGCTTTAGAATTTGTGAAATATTTTTGAATAATTTTATTTTTTATATTTTGAAAAAATAGTACACACACATGGTAAAAAGACAAACAATAAAGTAACTATTGTAAATATTTGTTCCAACCTTGACCCCCAGGTTTTCTTACCAGGAAGCAAACCCTGGTTCTGGAGACAGATTGTCTGGGTTCAAATTACAAATTGCAACTGCTAGGCCTGTGACCTTAGGCAGATTACTTAACTTCTATGTGCCTCAGTTTCCTCATCTGAAAATGGAATAATAATTGTACCTGACATATTAAATTGTTTTAATGATTAAATAATATAAGTAAACCATTTAGAACAATGCTAGGCCCATTGCAAGTAAGTGCTCTGTAAAACTTAGCTCTTGCTATAAGTAGCAAATGTTTCTTGTAAATCCTTCTGGAGATAGTCTATGCAGTAAAAAGCACATGTGCTATCCACAAACAAGTAGAAGCAAAATGTGTACATTCTTCTGTACCTCTTTTTAAAAAAATTATTAATAAATCATGGAGATCATTCTATGTCAGTATGTATATACACACATATATACCTTTTATTTTTAATTACTTCATATCATTGTGTGTATATATATATGTAGTTTATTTAAACAGTCTATTAAATACTAATATGCTAATGAATATTTAGATTGTTTCTAGTCTTTTGCTACTACAAAGTGTTGCAATGAATGATTTCATCTTTATGTACATGTAGGGAATATATTTGTTAATCAATTCCTAGAGGTGGAATTGCTGGATCAAAGCATATGTTCATATTAAATAGTAATAAATCTTTTTGACTTGACCTTCCTAGATAGTGTATCAACTTGTATCGCCATGAATTATGTGTGATAGGTTCTGTATCAACATACTATTTTTGATACAAAAGATTATTAAGCTTGGCCTTTGCTGCTCTGAGAGGTGAAAAATGGTGTCTCACAGTTTTATTTTGCATTGTTTCACTATGATTAAGGGTGATTTCTTTTGATAGGCTTTAAAACTTATATTTATTTTTATTTGACCAGTCAATGAATGTCTTTTGTTCATATATTTATTGAAGGTTTGATCTTTTTTATATTGATCTTCAAAAGCTTTTTGGATATTAAGAATATTTGGTCTTTTACATATATGTGGCAATTATATTTTTTCCATCTTTTTATTTGTCTCATAAAGTTGATGAATTTTCTGTGTGATATATACATCTAAAGTTGCTATGTGGTCAAGTTGAACAATATGTGACTTCTGTGTTTTATTACTGGCTTCTGACTTCTCTTTCAATCATGGGCTTGGTAGTAAGTCACATCTGCTGTTCTCTGGAGCTTCTGTGTGCTATTCAAGAAAGAGCTGAAGACAATCAAGGGTTTGGAAGAAGATGTTTGAGTTTTGATGGTGATCCGGCCCAATTTAATAGGTTTTAAGGCATGCCACCAGAAGATAAAAGTAATAGAGTCAGCGAAGGGAATTATCACTTACACAGTCATGGGAATCAACTTAATGTCTTCCTCTCTAGATGAGAGCGTCTTGCTAGGACTGCCCAAGCCAAAGGCTATGAGATTTAATATCTTATTTTGTCCTATTTGGTGACTTCTTTGGGCAAATTGCTAACTTCGAAATTTTGGATCTAAGAATAGGCACATTTTTAAGACCTTTGACACCTATTTATATACTCCATAATTTATAGAAATTGATACCAACAATGGATGAGAGTCCCCTTTCCTAAAGGCCTTGTTAAATTTTCCAAATTTCTTCCAATAATGTAATTCCATTAGTGATATAATGTGCATTTAATTGGTTGCTAGTGAGGTTAAAATGTTTTTGCTTGTTGTATTTAGGTTAAGGATGTTTTGCCTCTGTAGTGTTGCTTCAGATGCTTTCTTTTATTAAGGACTCACTTGAATAAGACTACCATATTTTGAAATATGCTTCTTTAGTTAGTTTCAAGATGAAGTCTCTGCTGCCTTGTGCTCAATTATTTCAATTTGTATAGAATTTTGAAACTGGAAGATATTTTGAAAGGGATTCTTAATGTCAGTGAGGATGTGCAACGTTCTCTTAAAGCAAATCATCATGTGGAAGTCTATATAACTCAATTGTTTATCTATTTCACAAAAATATGCCTTGCTGATCAATTTTAAGTAATCTTCCTGTGTTCTTTTTGATGCTTGTCTCAAGGTTCCAAGGCTCAGTCAAATACAACAGCAAGTGTTGTTATTACTGATTATGTACTTACACTGTGCTAAGTACTGCTCCAAGCAATTTCAGTACATTGTCATTTAGTCCTCACAAAAACTCTACAAAATGAGTTATATTATTACTCCCATTTTATAAGTTAGGGAGTTCTGGTACAGAGAGGGAAACTTACGCAAGATCATTCAGTTAGAGGAGCCAGGATTAGATCTACAGAACTCAAAGTGAATCAGAAATTTTTATTTTCATGTAAAACCTCTAGATTTGTTAATATTGGCAACTAACCCAAATGCATTTTAAATATTGTTCAGGCTGAAGACAAAATATGTGCACACTGAATGCAGCTCTTGGCTACCATTTTGTTACTTCAGACTTATAGGATTCCTTGCTCATTTACTTCTTTCAGGTAGTCTTGCTTTGCTCACCACCATTGCCTTTCCTGGATCTTTCTATGGGCCATTTATCATACTCAGGTATCTACATTATTAAGTTGGGCTGGTTCAGTCATTTCTTCTCACATTTTTGCAGGTAACTTAAAAGGACAGATAGGAACATCTGAAGTTGAAAGAGAGAGAAAGAAGGATGAGAGAGTGAAGGAAGGAGACAAAGAGAGAGGAGAAGCACTGTGGGCAATTGAAGTACACTGAAATAGAAGAACTTTTGAAGATGAGTTCAGGAAAATGAAAATATTGTTCTTAGACAAATCAAACAACCATATAAAGAAGATCTTATTTGTCTCATCATTTTTAGAGGTTCTATGGGCCTATATACTGCAGTGCTCAATCTCATTAGTGGAGTGCATTATGTATATTGCAGGATTATATTATCTCTCATCTCATGCTGTTGTCTATAACTTCCTTTTAAAATTTGAAAACTCCTCATTCAAAACTCTTTCTTCATGCTCTTTCTTGTCTGACATGGGTCACATTTATGATCATTTTTTTTTTTTTTGCATATGTATATTGTTAGCAGTACTAGTCTCACATTTCAACTGCATTTTAATTGGGATATTTCATTTGAATCCTTGAGCTTGTCAGTTTTACACCGTATTGCTTACAACAGCCAGCAGAGAAATTAGTCCTATCAGTTCTCTCCTCTCTGAGTTGACATGGTTGAAGTGCTCTACAGGCAAGGGATGCTTTTATTCCAGAAATAGAGAGAAACTTCATGAACTGAAGGGCTGATGTGTGACCTGCAAAACCAAAAATGAGATGGACTAAACTGGGACATCTCTGACTCTTCCTGCTGCTCTAAAATAGAATATATTCAGCTGACCTCATTTATAGTCTGGTGTCTGAGTGTTCCTGTGATGAGGGCTACATAGTGACAGGAAATGAAATCTAAACAATCACCAGGATTTTAAAAAATATATTTATGGAATTTTTTAAAGCTATAATTTATGCTACATTATAATTTTCTAAAAGATATCATGATTGAGATTTTACTCCTTTTGTAGTTAAAAGGCCATCTCCCTCAATTTTTGTAAGGTCCCTTTTGACTCAAACAATGCTAAGCAACTATATACATAATCAAAAATTACATATAAATTACATTTATATTTGTCTCATTTAGAGGGGAAAAAAAGACTTAAGGTCAAAAGAAAAGAGTTGAGGTAAAGCAGAAGGAAAGTTATTGAAGTAGTGTTAACTATTGTCATCTAGAGAAGGACTCTGCAAACAGTCAAATGACAAATGCTCATGAAGTAAGAATGATTTTTACCTTTTTAAATGGTTGAAGAAAATCAAAAGAACAGTAATATTTCTAACATGTAAAAATTATATATAATTTAAATTGTAGTGTCTATAAAGTTTTATTGGATTTATGTGTTGTCCATGGCTGCTTTCATGTTATACCAGCTGGGTTCAATATTTGCAAAAGTAAACATATGGCTCTCAAAGTCTAACATATTTGCTATTTGTCCATTTACAAAAAAAGCTTGATGACCTCTAAATTACAGTAATTTTTTTTTACTACAGTATTTTATTCTTTAAAAAAAATTTAAATTTATTAAATTTATTAGGATAAGATTGGTTAATAACATTATATAAGTTTAAGGTATACAATTTTGTACTACAACATCTGTGTATTACATTGTGTGCTCACCACCCAGAGTCTAATTTCCTTTCGTCACCATATATTTGACCCCATTTATCCTCTTCATCCTCCTCCCAACTTTCTTTTTGAACCCTGGTAATCATCATTCTGTTTTTTGTGTTTATGACTTTGTTTTGTTTGTTGCTTTCTATTTCATATTCCATATAGGAGTGAGATCATATGGTTCTTGTACTTTCTGATTTAATTCACTTAGCATGATATTCTTAAGATCCATCCATGTTGTTGCCAATGGCAAATTTTAATCATTTCTTATGGCTGAATAGTATTCCATTGTATATATGGGTACCACAACTTCTTTATCAAATTATCCACTGGAGACACCTAGACTGTTTCCATGTCTTAGTTATTGTGAATAATGATGCAATGAATGTAGGGAGTACACATATCTTTACCAATAAGTATTCTCAAATTTGGAGGGTTATAATATTTTATTCTTAATTTATGAAAATCTTTGTATTTTATGGATTGCCAACTCACTCTCTTCTAGTTCAGCTAGTTTTTCTTCCAAACATTAATTTACATATATTTATTCTACAAAAAACACTTTTCAGTCTTATCTTAATTTTATTAAGATAAGCTATTATTCTTACTTCTGTCTATATTTGTGTGGGAAAAAAATATTGAGGCACCCAGACTGCAGCAAAGTGTAAAGGAAGAAATGGAAGTGAGATTGATCTTAGGAAATAGTCCCCAGCAAGTCTCAATATTCTTTTATTGAGCCTCACTATCATCTGTTAGGAGCTACTTGAATTACCAACTTGCTGTCTAGTGATAATAAACAAGCATTTATAGTGATGTAGAACATTAATTCTATACTCCTTATTTAGCATACAGTACATCTTATAATCTTGGCCCAACCTATTCTTCCTGTCTCTCCTCCTAATACTTATTTCTGTTTATGTACCCTTTATATCTGCCACTGCAAACCTCTCATTCTTCTTTAATATGCCTTGCCTAATCTGCAGAAAATTTACCTGGACTTCTTGTTTACTATTATGTTCTTTGTTTTTGAATCTACTCAATATTTGAGGTGACATCACTCTGTGCTCCAGATCATATTTCATTTTGATTCATTTAATTTCAATGGCACAAAAATTTTATATCTTCAAGATCAGGAACTGGTCAAGAGTTTTAATGACCATTTATTCTTCATTAACTGACTACCCAAAGCATACTTAGCTATTACTTCCATTTTCTTAGTCTTCTGTCTAGGAGTAGAAAACTAAACAGTCCTAGATTTAGATCTGGTTTTGCTTATGTCTGGGTCATGTAATACAGTGTATACAATGAAGCAAAGAATTACAGGCTCTCAACTCCAGCAACTGAAAATGATGTCTTGGTTCTCTCCTCCCACCCCCTAGGGGCGAAAAGAGCAAAGCTTTTGGCTGCTGATAAAATTATTCACATCCTTCTAGAGAGCTAATCCCATTAATTCCTATCAGGAGGAAATGTTTTAAGTGAATCCTTAAACTAATAGAGGGAGCTTAGCCAGCAAGAGCCTGGAAAATGAAACTTTACGCAGAAAAATTTAGTTGTACTAGTCTTCCTTCCTTAGTGCAAGCATCTCACAGGAAAAAAAAATGGATGTAGTAATAGTTGACATACTCTCTTTTGAAATAGTGGCCATGTATTTGTTAATATTATTCTAATAAGAATAAAATAATTATATAGTAGGATGATTGGTAATTTGAGATTTTCTTTAAAATTTCCCACAACAACCTGGCAAGTTCTGCTCATATTTTAAGTTCAGCTTTTATTATACTCCCTAACTCTGCCAGGCAGAATTAATTACTTATCTCTTCTGCTCCATAGCATTATTTGTAATACTCAGCGCATCGTATTATAATTTATATTTCTGTCTCCCCCAAAGAACCATAAGCTTCTAGAAGAATATATGCTATATATCTGGAAACAAAACGACCACACAAAAAATGTTAATAAGTGATTAGCTTGGATTATAAGATTATTCATAATCTTTTAAGAGAAATTATTTTTGTTTCTGTACATTTAAATTTTCTATTGTTCTAAGCATTAGATAGTACTAGGGAGCAAAAGAGAATAAAAATCCCTATCATCATGGAGATTATAGTCATGTAGGAGGAGACAGATAAAAAAAAAAAGTAAAGTAGAAAAAGAAAAAGGAAAAGGAAGAGGTAAAAAGAATGAGGAAAAGAGAAAAGAAGGAAGAGGAAGAGAGTGAAGGAGAAAGAAGAAAAAGTAATAACTAATAGTGGAGAGTGATCAATAATGATTAAAGTTCATTTGGAGGTAAAAGTAAGATAAAGGATGGTTTCTAATGGGGAAAACTTGTTAAATAAGGAGGAATATATGGAAGATATAAGCATATTTATATAACAGGGGTTTCTCAAGCATCCTTTCTAGTAGTGAAAATTTCTTTTCAGAGAAAAAGAATGCACTGGAAACCTCACATCCAAGATGCATAAAGCTTGTCTGTTGTTGTGGGAAGTGGTGTTAGATGGAGCCCTAGCCTCTCAGTCTCCTCCTGACAACTCCACTAACTGCATTTGCCCCTACAGAAACTTCAAAAAGACTTATTTATAGATTTACCAGAGAAGGTGATAAAATATATTTAAAAGTATATATATAAAGAATGAAAGAAGGGTAATTCATGGGTTGAATTCCAGATAGAGATAGGCTATGATAAGAATACAACTTTGCAAAGGAAGCAGGACATAGTTTTCGGCAGGAAGAAATAAATATGAGAAGGAGGCAAGTCTACAGAAAGATTATAATGATGGCAATGATGGATCAAAGCAATTTTAGCCCTGTCCCCCAGCCTCTAGAACTATCAATGCAAATAATTATCATCATCTTTAAAATGAGGAATTATCTTTAAAAAAAATATTATGTAAAATATGAAGTGATAACCTTTAGAAAATTTTGTTGTTATTTGATCCAAAACAATGTGATATAATAAAACTAATGTGGTTGCTTGCAAATGCAGCTTCAAGACTTGGTCCTTAGTCCTCGCTTCTAGCCAGATCACTACACTATGCCACTCCTGTTTAGTAGTCAAAAGGGAATGAGAAAAGTCAAGTCAAATTTGATGGCTTCATTTTTCTCGGGAAAGTAGAAAGTTGGCTCACAGATTAAGATTTGTGAGCTTGACAAAAGGAGGAAGCTATCTGGAGTAGCAATAAAAGACATCACATAAATAAAATGAATTTGATAATGTTGCTCAGAAGTATTCTCTATTCTTAGTATTATGTACAGCTACTTTTTAAACTAATTTTCTTCCTTATCAACAGTAATAAGTAATCATCTTTGCTATTCTCCTGCAAATGTACTCATTTAATCTCAAAATACTAATTTGCTATTATCATTGTTTGTATTATTTTTTATTTTTATGTATGTATTATTAACTTACAACACTAGCAGAAGTATACAGAATTGAACCACATGGATAAATCCCAGAATTCTGATGAAAGAAAATTTTAAATATAGGGTAAAGATAATGCGGCCCCTTTAATACACTGGGAAGAAGTTAAAGTTGAACGTGACAAAGAATCTAGTGTTCTAGGTGGGTTATTGTTCTCATTGATTCTGTACTGGGACCAGGATAATAATAAATTATTATCTGTCTATCCAAGGAAGGTAATTCTTAAAACTAATGATTGCTTTAGGAAAGGGTAAGATGACAATTCTTACGTAAAATTGATACTTCTCCTTTGAAACAGGTCTGGGACTAGAAATTTAGTGGTTGTGACAGCTCCTTTGCTGGAGAACACTGCTTATTAGCCCTTGCATCAGAAAGTCATTGAAGGGACCAGGTAACATTGGAGTCCTATTTTTTTTCATTCAGTGAAAGATGGAATTCAACTGCTTCTGTTTGGGGAAAGAACAATGTGATTTAGTCGACTATAAAAAAAAATACAATAAAACAGTCAAGCCTGAGATAAGAGACAAATTATATATAACAGTAACATCCATTCATATAAAATTCCCTCATATTCAGAGCTAAACATCAACTTTTCCTCCTTCTTGGTTATTCCCCTCCTCATTCCTGGTGAAGTATCCTCTCTCGGTGGCCCAGGGAGTAGGAATCCCTCACCAAAATGCTCTTGTTTCCACCTGCCTTTTACAGGAAAATTTTAAATTTAGCCTGCTCTCCCTCCCTTATCAAGGTCATCCGACTCTCTTTTTTCTCATCAGGATGTTGTGCTGAAATGGGTGTTATGGGCTGAATTGTGTCTCCTCTTCCCCTGAATCCTCACTCTCACTGCCTCAGAATGTGATCTTATTTGGAAATAGGATATTTGCAGTTAATTAAATTAAGATAAGATCATTAAGGTAGGCCCTAATCCGATGACTTTGTCTTTATAAATAGAGGAAATTTAGAAATAGAAATAGAGACACAGAGAAAACACACTGTGAATATGAAGATCAGGTGATACATCTTTAAGCCAAAAAAAAAAAAAAAAGATTGCCAGTAAACCACCAGAAACTGGAAAAGAATCATGGAACAACTTCTTCCTCACAGCCCTCAGAAGGAACCAACCCTAGTGACACCATGATCGTAGACTTTTAGCTTCCAGAACTGTGAAACACTAAAATTCTCTTGTTTAAGTCATACAGTATGTGGTACTTTGTTACAGAAGGCTTTAGCGAGATAATATACTGAGGAAAGAAATTCTGTATGTCTAATATTTGACAGACCAAGGAAATCAAAGTAAATGAAAGAGAAGAAATCATCAACAAATAATACTTGAAAGTTTTTCAGGACTATAGTATAGCTTTCTGATTGAAGAGTTCACCTAATTCACACTCAAACTGTTAGTTAAATGTGAGAACAGAACAAAGACCTTTTATACATGCAGGATCTTGAAAAGTTATCTTCTGTATATTTTCTTAGGAAGCTACTGGAGGAAGCTCTCTACCAACTAAGAATATAAATAACACAAGAGAAAGACATGGGATGCAGAAGACCAGAGGATCCTAACAAAGGGAATGGGAAAGGGAATTCTAAGCATGAAGGAGAAGGAAAGTACCAGGACTTCAGCTGGATAGCAGGAATGGACAAGTCTAAATCAGAGCAGGAGGGCAAGGGGCCACCTGAGAGAAGTCTCCAAAAAAGACCAGAATGAACTGATGGAATGCCTGATGCGTATGCTTCTTCAGTTTCAGTGAAAGTAATGACAAGGATTTGGGGATTAGTATCTCCTAAGGGAGAAAAGTTAGAGTTTATTAGGAGATTTTTGAAAAAATAAATTGATGGATGCACAGAAAACTAAGCAAGCAAATAAAAACAAGCAAATAAATAATAGTAACCCAAACAAACAAACTGAAATCAAATATAAACACTAGGAAAAAGTAAATGAAAAGTAAATGTTAAAAAATAAAGGAAATAGAATCATGTACACTATATGGGTTAACTATAACCGTGTATCACAATTTTGTTAAAAATGAGCAATGACAATAAAAAATTATAACTACATTGTGAGACTGGCATAAGTAAAATGTATATTTGGTGGTACAAGTGAGTTGAGAGATGCAGTGTGCCAACTGATAATATCTTAGAAAGAACATATGTCATCATAAGCCTGCTATTTAGAGAGAAGAAGTAAACAGAATAAAGATATAATAGTTTAAAATGATTACCTTTTGGTAGCAGAAATAATGGTGAAAAAGGATAGGGCAAGACACTGGTGTTTTTTGTTGTAAGCCTTACAGTAGCATTTGACTTTTAAAATGTTTTTTGTTGTAAGCCTTACAGTAGCATTTGACTTTTAAAATGTATTCATTTTGAAGAAGGAAGGAGGAAGGAATGAAGGGAAAAAGGGGAAGGAGGGAAGGAGGAAGAAAGAGATAAAGAAAAGGAAAGAAAGAAAGAGAGGGAGCAGAAAGAGGCAAGGAAACTAGAGGCAAACAATACAATGGTGTGTACTTTAGACCTGTAGAATACATGAGCTCTTTGTGTGTGTTGGGGTGGAGAGGAAGGGATGACCTATATCTTTTCCCCCTTAGGAGATAAGAATCCCCAAATCCTTCTCATTACTTTCACTGAAACTGAAGAAGCATACACTCCAGACTAATCAGTGTATCTCGTGATTTCAAACAAAATTATTGGCTCAAGGATGGACACATCATTGCTATAGATTGACGTGAATACTGGGGGAGAGGATAAATACATCTTTCTTTTCTCAGAATTTCTTAGCTCTAAACTGCTGAGAATCATCTTTGCTTCCTTATGATTGAGTTTTCTTGGAACAAAGCAAACATAAAACACAATCAGAGGCCAAAAATAAATACAACTTAAGATATATGATGATTGTACCTGGACTCTGTCATGCCTGAAATGGGTCAAGGATTTCTTAGTTATCTATGTCAGTATATTTCTTTTATGCTTTGGCTAGTTTGAGTTGGTTTCTGTCATCTGCAACAAAGTGTTCTGAGTAGTACAGAGCCTTATCTGTACTTATTTTCCACTCCTTTACTCTTTTGTCCCTGACTTGTTTACACTACTAACTCTAAGCACCCTAGTTTTCCCATTGTGAAAATCTGCATTCAAAAATATCTGCATAAACTTTGTTTGCAAAAAATGTATTCTCCTACCTATGAGTATTTGAATCTTGATAGGGCATGAAATAGAGATGACTTATGATCTTTTGAATTTTATTTTGTTTTCTTAGGATATTTTATTAATTTATATTATTTATATTTAAAAAATTGTTTATCATTAAGGTATACATCATGATGATTTGATATGTATATACATAGTGAAATGATTACTACAGCCAAGCTAATTAACATATTTTCTCCTCACATAGTTTTTTGTGTGTATGTGTGATGAAAGCACTTGAAATGTCTACTTTCAGCAAATTTCCAGTATTCAAGATATTATTATTAACTATAGTCATAATGCTGTAAATTAGATCTCTATACTTATTCATCCTACATAAATGCAACTTTGTACCATTTTACCAACATCTCCCATTTCCCCTACTTCCCTGTCCTTGATAATCACTGTTGTATTCTCTGCTTCCATGTATTTGACTTTTTCAGGTTCCACACATAAGTGAGATCGTGCAATATTTTTTCTTTCTATATCTGGCTTATTTCACTTAGCAAAATGTCCTCTAGGTTCATCCATGTTATTGCACATGGCAGAATCCCCTTTTGAAAGGCTGAATAAGATTCCATTATGTGTGTGTGTGTGTGTGTGTGTGTGTGTGTGTGTGTGTATCACAATTTATTTATTCATCCATTGATGGATACTTTGTTTCTAGAGCTTGGCTATTACTAATAATGCTGCAAAGAATGTGGTTGTATAGATATTTCTTCAAGATACTGATTTAATTTCCTTTGGGTATATACCCAGAAGAGGGATTCCTGGAGCATATGGTAGTTGTATTTTTAGTTTTTTAAGGAACTAAAAAATAATGGCTACACCAATTTACATTCTCACCAACAATGTACAAGGGTTCCCTTTTCTCCATACCCTCACTGACACTTGTTATTTTATCTATCTATCTATCTATCTATCTATCTATCATCTTTCTATCATCTAATCTATCTACCTACCTATCTATCATAATAGCTACCCTTTAGATATTTTAACTGTCTGGAAATCTAGCCAATAATTAGTTAGTCTTTATCTTTTAAATTGTGTTTTTTGAAATTGTTTATAAGAGAGAAAGAAGTATGTTTTAATTCTTGCAAAAAACTTGAAATAAGTTAGCAAAAGCTAAGGTTATCTTTAAGCCATTGACTTCATGGTTGCATTTAAAAGAAAGCTTAATTCAGTCAATTATTTGTATTTTTTTCAAAACATAATTATGTGTCAAAAAGTTTATAAATAGAAAAAACCTGACATTTTCTTTTTTAAAATACAGATATATATCACGTATAATGCGTATAACTGTATTTATCAAACATTTCCCTCTTCAGTCATCCTCTCATTTCTCCTATCATTGCTAGAAATTTTAAGCCAATGTTTCTTCACATTTTTTTCTCCCCCTCCCTTTTCTCCAGCACTTTAATTCTGAGAGATGGTGGTAGGGATAGATATTGTGTGGAATGTGTTCCTTGGATTGTTACAATGTTTATACCACAGATCAGTTTCCTGAATGAACTTTTCCCGCTAAGAGCAAGCAGAAATAGTACTTAAAGGAGTATTAACAAAGCAAGTATTTTGTGGTCTCTGGGATCATCATGTTAATCAAAAGGAAGTCATTGAATTGAGATTTTATTATTATTATTATTATTATTATTATTATTTTTAATTGGAAAGTTCTCAAAAATCAGCTGTAACAGAAATTTCCAAATGGAAAAACTGAATAACAGCAAAATTGAAAAACTTAACAAGATAAATGCATTTGTGATTATTTTACCCATCCTGATTATAATTGTAAAATATCTGCCATAAATAGGGTGAAATTTTTGGTTGCTTGTATAATTGTACGTTTACTGCTGATTGTGTCTTTATTTAGATTTTATGAGCTCTTTATAATTATTAATGACTTAGCCTGAAACATTTTCTTTGTGAATGAGAAGTTTATCAATTCACAAGTGTAACATTTGCACAGAGTACTATTTACTATAACACAGTCATCTTCCTGTGATAGGTAAAGGTTGAGCTTAGGAACTTCTTGTTGCTATTACAGATATCGTTTTGGATGTGCCATTACAGGGAAAGATAAAGGTCAGACTGGAACTGAGCCATCATGTGCTTTATGCAGAAGGAAAGTGGCAGAACCAGATAGGACAATGGAATTTATATCTATGTTATAGGGGTGATCCCATCACTATTGAAAGGTACTACAAATTGGTAGAGAACACCTCTGTGTCTAATTAATGCAATTCCTCAGCAGACAATATTTGTGACGTTCAATTTATGAAGTTCTCCATCTTTTACTTTTCCAGAGTTTAAATTTAGTGACAGCTGTTCCTACTTCCTCATTGTCATGATGCAGTATTGTGCCAGAATTGACTTTCAGAATTATGGAAGAAAGAAAATGAGAAAGAGGTGTGCTTTTTTCAAATTAATAAGTAACCATAGAAAATTCACCTCCCTTTTCATCTCTTCAGTTTCATATCTTTCTCTGTCTTCACATCATAGAGGTATCTTAAAATAGTCACTATTCCATATACTATTGAAATACAAAGTTGTTATTAAGGAAAAAGTTTCCTAGAGTCACTGAAAGTAGAATTCAAGAATCCTAATTCAACCCTAAATGCTTTATCTGTTCTTAACAGGCTTTATCATTATCCTACTCATAGTTTTGGCTTGCCTTTTCCAGGATCTTTTTCAAATTATCCAAATATCTCTTAAAATATGGAGATCAACAGTAAACCTGTACAAGTGTAGGAGAATTGTCTACTGTTGTCATCTGGCCAGCTCCTCTAAGGATGAATTTTTAAAGAGCCTAGTGCTGACTTAATAAACTTGTGGTCTGTGATTATTTCTCAGTTTAAAAAAATGTCATCTGATGTCTACCCAGTGATTTCTATAGTTCGGGTAGTGTTTGGTTTATGACTCAAAGAATGAGGGTTCCACAGTGAAATCATTCTTTTATTCTGGCCTGACATTAATGATATATTGTACCCCCATTGTGGAACTGTCAAAAGTCTTTACCCTACTTTTTTGAAGATAGCTTTATAGAGAACATGAAATGTTTAAATACTTTAGGAATAGGTGAGCTATTTGTCAGTCAGTTTGACATTACCATGTAGAGGATATTTTCTCAAGCAGTAGAAGTAAGTAAGTTAGTGATTACGTGTAAGAAAAATTTCCAGTCTGAAACACTTCTCAATCTTCATATATTTATCTATAATTTTTACATCAGCACATTTTTGATAGCACAGCACATGTGTATGTTTATTGCATATCTTTAGTGTGTTAGGCAGTGTGTAGAAGGGAAGCCTAGTTTTGGTCTCCTATCACTTCGCAACATTGTAGCATGTAACAAGTAGAACATATGCCTGTGTAAATATGGTCACACATAGTAAAATATATAAATATATAAAATATGTAAGTATTTATTTTTGTTTTTTCTTGAGTAAACCCAGGTAAGCAGAACATTATCAGACACATGAACCTAAACATGAGACACTTCATTCCTTTCCAGACTCATAGTTTTTCAGAGATGAACTGGAATTTAAGAAAGATTTTTAATGAAGGAGAAACGATGGCCTAACAGATGGCAGATGGAAGCTTGTTTTAAGTTTTTGAAATAGCATATACTGTCCTATAAAGCATCTATAGAAGGAGAGAGACAGAAGGGGAAATGAGTGGTATTTCTTGAGTAGTGTGTTGGTAACAGGTGGGGAAAATGATGGAGGTGATATAGGTAGGCAGGCTGGGGAGAGTGACATGGACACCCAGACTTTTTGGCAATGCAGGATGGAGCACCACTGGAAGCCTTTGATAAGGAAGCTAACTTTTGCAGCAGCAAAGGAAGAACTACCTATTTGCTAAATGAGAAAAGATAGATAGAATACAGATAATAAAGAGAAGAATTAGTATATGGTGCCAACATTCAACATAATTAGAAAGCATTCCCGCAACTCTATCTAATTTCTCATTATTAATTTCCCCACCTAAGAATAAGCCTCTGGACTAAGTGCAATGAGAAGCAAGTTTAACTGAAGAGTCTCTGCTTTCTATAACACATATCCAATCTATCTTCTAACACATACATGCTACAACTATATGGTACTTTATTTCCACTGATGAACAAAATAGTGATGGTCCCAGTCCTTGTGGAGCTTATAGTTTGGGGAGGAATACCAAAAAAAAAAAAAAAAAAAAATGAATACCTTACAAATTGTACTAGATGCTATAAAGAGGAAATAGCACTGTGCAGTAAGAGAGGCTATTGGGAAATGCAGAGGGAGAGGGAAAACTACTTTAGATAACATAATGTTAATAGAAGCTTTCCCAAAAAGGTAGTATTCGAGATTAGATACAAAATTAGAGAAGTTGGCAGTCAGGAGAAAGAATATTTCAAGTAGAAAGCAGCATTTGTGATGATCTTAACTCAGGAAAGAGCTTAGTGTTTGAAAAGTTCAAGAAGGCCATGTGTGGCTGGAACATGAGTTGCAAGGAGAAAAGCAGTGAGAGATGAGACTTGGCCTGATCATGCAGTTTTGTAGGCCCCGTGAAATTATTTTATTCTAAGTAAAACAGGAAGTCATTGGACGATTTTTAGTAAAAGTGTGGCATAGTCAGATTTACATTTTTATGAGATTATTCTGGATATTGTGTTGAAAATGGATAGAGCCAAGTAGGCAGGATTATAAATAGACAGATATAATAATGTAGGCAAGAGGTGATAGTGGATTTCATTATAGCAGTGGCAGTTGAGATGAAGAAAATTGAATGGAATCAAGATATTTTCATAGTTGAGTTGACAGGACTTGGAGGTAGATTAGATATGGGTGATAAGAAAGAAGAAGAAATCAAAACCCATTCTTAGGTTTGAGCAACAGGGTGAATGCTGATACCATCTATGGAAATGTGGAAGACACACGGAAATAAAGTTGGGGAGTTGAGAATTGGAGGCACTCTTTTTTAGATATATGAAATTCGAGATGCCTATAAGATGTCCAATTGAAGATTTCAAATAGCTGCTTAATATGTGGGTCTGGAGTTCAGAGATGTCTGAATTATAGATATACATTTGGAAGATATTAATATATATGTAGTATGTGAAATATTTGTATGAACATAACATAATATAGCGTGCACCTATTCTATAGATGTGAAATATCCAGAATACAAAAGCAAATATATTTTACCATGAAGTTAAATTTTTCATCTTTGATATCTCAGGTCATTTAAACTTTAGATTTTACTCTTGAATGAGCTCTAGTAACTAGCTCAATTTCACTTAAGAGTTTTGTGGAAATTTCAGGATATACTTGAAGACAGCTGGCCTAATAGGTTTTGAAGATTATGTTCTATCAGGCAAAAGGTGAGAGAATCCAATTAGGATTCTCCAGTGCAAAATTTTAGCCCTCATCAGTTTTGTGTTTGCTACATTGCTTCTGTAGTTGGGCCCAAAGGGTTTATTCTTTACCCCATTCACAGATGGTTGAGGATATCTGTATTAAGTCACCAATTAGGATCACTGCATTATTCCTCTTGCCTTTTGGATATTATAATAATAATCACAATTAGCATTTTGAAGTCATCTTTTATACCTTCAAATTGTTTTAAAAATGCTAACTAATTATTCCTCAGTATACTCTTGTGTAAAAGGAAATTATTTTATGGATGTAAGAATAGAAGAGGAGATAAATTGATACCATTATGACAGCTGTTAATTGGAACAAATTACTAAAAGTTCTTGCTAGGTGAAATTTCTTAGCTGGTGAGCACATTGCTTTGTGGCAAAGAATGAGTTCGTGGTCACAAGTAAGTTTAGTTTCAGTTATCCTGAAGACCAAGAGATTGAATCCTAGTATATAGCTATATATATACACACAAACCTTTTTATATATAAAGTCATATACATATACCTTTATATATAACATATATAAACCTTTATAACTACATATAACTTTATATATTATATGTGCTTATACACATATAACTATATATATAAAACTAAAGGTTTGCCTTTTTGTCAACCATTTTACAGAAAATATTTTGAAAAATTCTTTTAATTTTCTTAATCAGAACAAACTAAATGTAACTTAATATTTTCTTGGTGATTTCTAATTAGGATCATCATAATAAACATTCACGATTATAATACACTGCAATGTGAGGCCCACCTCCCAGAAACTATGGGAGGTTTATCTTCTGATCTCTCCACAAGAGGGCCACAGATAGCTGTACTCTTGCTCTTATCTACTTTGAGTATTCTTTGCTCCCTGTTCCTGCCTATAACTCTTCCTAATGTCTCCTTTATTACCTATTTCTCATAAGTGTCATTAGACAAAGTCAATGCCTAAGGAATGCTATTGGGTAAAAGTCCCAAATTTTAAAGACATGTAAATGCATTTTATCTACTTTTCTGTTTATTTGTTTTTTATTAAGCTCCTTAGATTTGTTTAGGGAAGTGTTATAATCAGAATAAAACGAATCCTTCATATTACTCACTTTTCACCTACAGAATGATTCTAGGTTACTATATTTGGATTCTTATTTTGACTACGCTCCTGGTACCACAACCCCAAGATGAGATAGTAATATAAAAACTATCTGGAGATAGTGAATTCCATGGAACCACTGACACAACAAATTTAAAATTTTGCCATATAGATTTATTCTAGGAATGCAAGTCTGATTTAATAGTTTTTAAAAAATCAATAAATGTAATTTACCACATTAACAGATTAAAGGATAAAAATAATATGGTTATCTCAATAGATGCAGATAAATATTTTCTAAAATTCAGTGCTTGTCCATAATAAAAATTCGCAGAAAACTAAAAGGACAACTTTCTAAATTTTGTAAAGGCTATCTATCAAAAACCTACAGCAAACAACATACTTAACAGTGAAATATTGAATGCTTTTCCCTGACGTTGGAAACAAGACAAAGACATTCACTCTCATTGTTTCTGTTTAACATTCATATTGGATGTGCAGTAAATCAAGAAAAAGAAAAAAGCATAATAATTAGAAAGGAAGAAGGAAAATGTCACTACTTACAATGACATGATTATATTCATAGAAAATCTAAAAACAACTACCAACCATTTTAGAAATAATGAAGTTAGTAAGGTTGCTGGATAACAGATCCATATACAAAAACAATTTGTACTTAAAAGAAACAGTTAAAAATTAAAAGCAATATCATTTATAATAGCACCAAAAATTATACAGATAAAAATAAATCTAGTATAAGTACACCATACGCTATAGAATATTGCTGAGAGAAATTAAGAAAGGCCAAATAGATGGAATAATTTTCCATGTTTGTGAATTGGAAAATTTAATATTGGTAAAATGTCAATTCTCCATAAATTGGTCTGTATATCTAATTCAGTCACAAACACAATTCTAACTAGTTTTTTTTTTTTTTATGTGTGTGTGAAAATTGACAAGCTGATTCTAAAATTTAGGTAGAAATTCAAAGGACCAAGAATAAGTAAGGCAAGCTTTCCAAAGAAGAACAAAACTGGAAAACCTACTAACATACTTATTTCCAAGGAGATAAAACTGGAAACATAACAATACTTACATATTAGTTACCCATATCAAGGTAATTAACTTAAGATAACTAACTAGTTATCTTAATGACATAGGTAACTACTATATTGAGACTTACAGTAGTTACCTTCAGGAGATACAGACTGACAGAGGCCACAAAGATCTGGGAAACACTTTATAGTTTACTCTTGAACAACACGGGTTTGAACTGTGCAGGTACACTTATATGTAGATTTTTTTCAATAAATACATACAGTGCTATAAATGTATTTTCTCTTCCTTATAACTTTCTTGATAGCATTTTCTTTACCTTTATTATAAGAATACAGTATATAAAACAAATAACAGAAAATATCTGTTAATCAAGTATTTGTATTACTGGTAAGGCTTCCAGTCAACAGGAGGCTATTCGGAGTTAAACTTTGGGGGAGTCAAAAGTTATACACAAATTTTCAACTGTGCAGGGTCAGTGGCTCTAACCCTCGTGTTGTTCAAGGATCAACTGTATATCTTTATCTGTGTGATCATTACATAAGTATATACACGTATGCAAAAATTAATCAAGCAAAACATAATATTTGTATATTTTAATGTATATAAATTGTATCTAAATTTAACAATAGAATCAAATCAGTCATTGGTAAGCCTCTATAATATGGAATGTGCATTCTATTAAAGAAGAGCTCACAGACAAAACTATAAAGCACACAATGAAAATCCACCACCAGATGAAAAATTTGCTCCCAAAGAACAGGAAATAATAGAGCAATATAAAAATAATGTTAAAACAACTATGTTTAAAATCAAAAGGCTAAATTAAAGTTTATTAAAGAGATAAGTGAAGGAATAGAATTCACAAAACAATGATAAACTATTCTATGTATCTATGTATTTATTTATTTATCTATCATCCTCCTTCCCTCCCTTCCTCAAGGTCTGTTTAAATCTAAAATCTGCACTTTCTTCTTTTATCCCAGTAAATTGCCTCCATAAATCATTAAACCGATTAAAGAAACTATTTCAATTCTCATGTCGTCATTATTGAAGTATTTAGAGTAAGATTTTAGTGAAAGACAGAAGTAGCAAATATAGATTAGACCATTAAGTGTTATTAAATCTAAGAAAAGTGAATTTACTTTGTATTCATTTTAAAATTCTTATATTATCATATAATGCAATGCTTATAAAATCAAAAGAAGTTATAAAGTGCAAATATTTTTGCATGCATTATGTCTAAAGATATCTAGGTATTGGCCATAATGCAAACTAATGAAATAATAACCATTAAATATTTTTAAATAGAAATATTTGAATCTGAAAATTACGAAATTAGCTTCTTTTTTATTTTAAATAATCTTTTGGTACAGGCAGACAGTTACAAATTGATTTTTTAAATTGTGTCTGTTTAAACATAAATATTAATATTTTTCCAGAAAAGAAAAAATATAATAGATAAAAAATGTAAATCTAGTCAATACAGTATTTTGCCACTCTGATACCTATACTCCAAAATATTTCATCTATTTTGGTGTTCTAATGCAGTATATGTGACCTGAGCTATACAAAGAAAGGTTGTAGAATAAGCACCTTTTAGATGTTCTGAAGGAACAGAAATAAAATATTTACAGGATACCAGGAGTTTATTGTTCTTATACTAGTATACTGGATGCTGGATTATGAGCCATAACAGTCTAGTAACGTAGCTATAAAAAAGAGTCAAGATGCAAATATTGGCTGTATACCCAGAAGATAAATTACTTAAAAGGCTGAGAAGTATAATATCTGAACAATTCAAAGAACTTGTCAGGATAGATTTCTGTCTTATGGCACGGACAAACCATAAATTCAGACTAGAGACTATATTTTACCTTTTTGTTTTGGAAATTGTTACTGAGGGTGATTTATGGAGAATATTTAAGCTAGATGAAATTTTTACATTAGTGATACAATTTATGATTTGAAAATATAGAGTATAGTTTAGTTGCTTTATCTTGTATCCTGAAGATTGTTGTGTTGGGTAAAGCTACTCTCAGATCCAGAAGATGATAGTTAATCTGATGAGAGCTGACACCTGTGCTCTTATTTTTTTTCTTTGACACTTTGATTCTTGTTAACTACTCAGGATTTGAGACAGCCAGGATTTACCCAAGGAGACCCAGAAGATGAGTTACCTACTCTAGATATATTCCTAAAGAATTTTATTATAAGGTATTCCCAATATTATTCCAGTATTAGGTGGACTAAAAGAAGCAAAGGCCTTTTTGAATAAATAGCTGACATTGTCATACCTGGCTGTCTCATAGTAAAGAAAAGAGGTTAATTTTAATTTTCACACATTTTGTGGGGATAATCAAGGCCGGATAACTTCTAGATACCTCGTTACATCTGTCAGGAGGGAAAGGGCATAGAGTTTTGATTTGAAACGTGGTATTCAAACTAAGAGAATGATACCCAGTCAGGAACCTCTTCTATCTCCACTTTCCATATTATTATTCAATTATCCCTGAAAACACACTGCTTTATAATAGCAACAATAACAACAACAATAAAAATAATAACTATTATTTACCGATTATTGAAAGCCTTACCTTAACCCCGTTGATTAAATGAAGTTAATCACTGTGGACTTGTTTCAGTTTCAGGGTTTTTGTTTGTTTGTTTGTTTGTTTTTTGCTTTTGTTTGGTATTGGCTTATATCTATAAAATATATTCTCATTTATGTTGCAAATTCACATAAACATCATGTATTTTAAAAATGTACAGTAGTTGTGCTACATTGATGCACAATTTAGATAATTTGGTCCTTTATGCTCCAGTGCAGGCCAGGACAGTGTTATTAGGTTATGTTTGAAACTAGTGTCTCTTATTATTAGTTTTATGACCTTGTGCTCATCACTTTACCTGTCTGAGCCTAACTTTCTTCATTTACAGAATAAAGATAATAATTGCACCGACTTTATTAGTAAATGCATGACAGGGAATAATATACAACAACAGTCAGCTGTTAAAATTCTTCTTCTTAAAAGTTTAGCAAGGTTTTTTAAGTTTCCAGAGGCCAGGTACTGTATTTATAGAGAAATTTCTTGATAAAATTCCCAATATTGCATAATGTGCCTGAAGGCTTCTGATAAATGCTGTTCGATTGCATGATTATGAATAATCACATGAGAAGGATTCAGAATTTAGGAGCTTTCTGGTGTCACAGATAAATGAGTCAGCACAATGTAAAATGGTAATAAATTCAAAGATTCCATGGCATAATTTAGTAGCCTTTCAATGATCTAACTATTCTTTGATAATGGTGTTGTCTTGCCTTAACCAAATTTACTGCTGACATTAAGTGGGGAAATTAAGTTCTTGTGATTATCAACATCCTATCGCTTTGTATCAGAAGGTCAGCTCTGTTTAGTAGGAATGGGTTTCTCATAATAGACGTGATAGCTTTGAACAGGAAGGCACTGCCACTTTTAGGGGAACAGCATTGACCATGGAATATAGGTTAGCAGTTATTCACAGATATTTTGTTCCTATGTTTTTAAAATAGGCTCTCTGCAAATATGTACACAATCTTGCACTTCTCAAATAAGAAAAGACAAGATCAAGTCATTGGGATGGCATGGAAGGGGATGTCATGATAATACACAGCCATTCCTCAGAGCTTGGATACAGGCCATTGCAATAAAGTTAATATTACAATAAAGTGGGTCACAAATTTTTTGATTTCCTAGTGGATATAAAAATTAGGTTTACATTATACTGTAGTCTACTAAGTACGTGATAGCATTATGCCTATAAAGGACAATGTACATACCTTAATTAAAAATACTTTATAGCTAAAAACTGCTAACCATCATCTGAGTCTTCAGCAAGTCAATCTTTTTTCCTGTAGAAGGTTTTGTGCTGGTATTGATGGCTGCTAACTGTTAAGGGTAACGGTTGCTAAAGGCTGGAATGGCTGTGGCAACTTAAAATAAGACAGCAATGGAGTTTGCTACATCAATTGATTCTTCCTTTCACAAATGATTTCTCTGTATCACACACTGCAGTTTAATAGCATTTTACCCACAGTAGAACTTCTTTCAAAACTTGAGTCGATTCTCTCAAACCCTGCCGCTGCTTCATCAATTAAGTTTATGTAATATTCTAAGTCCTTTGTTGTCATTTCAACAATCTTAATAACATCTTTACCCAGGAACAGATTTCATCTCAAGAAACTACTTTCTTTGCTTATCCATAACAAGCAACTTCTCACTCATTCAAGTTTTATCATGAGATTACAGCAATTCAGTCATATCTTCAGACTTAACATCCAATTCTAGTTCTCCTGCGATTTCACCACATCTGCAGTTACTTCCTTCACTGAAGTCTTGAATCCCTCAAAGTCATTCATGAGGGTTGGAATCAACTTCTTCTAACTCCTGTGAATGTGGATATTTTTACCTCTTTCTGTGAATCAAAGATATTCTTAATGGCATCTAAATTGGTGTTCCCTTTCCATAAGGTTTTCAATTTACTTTGCCCAGATCCATTAGAGAAATCACTATCTGTGGTAGCTATAGTCTCATGAAAAATATATCTTTAATAATAATAGTTAGAAAGTATCTTTTGATCCATGGGCTGCAGAATGAATGTTATGTTAGCAGGAATGGGAAAAAAAATCAACCTCATTGTACATCTCTATCAGGGGTCTTGGGTGAACAGGTGCATTGTCAGTGAGCAGTAATATTTTAAAAGGAATCTTTTTTCTTTTTTTTCTGAGCAGTAGGTCTCAACAGTGAGCTTAAAATATTCACTAAACCATGTAATAAACAGATGTGCTGCCATCCATGCTTTGTTGTCCCATTTATAGGACATAGGCAGAATATATTTAGCATCATTTTAAAGGGTCCTAGAATTTTCAGAATGGTAAATGACCAATGGTTTCCCCTTGAAGTCATCAGCTGCTTTTGTTCTTAAACAGAGTTGGCCTGTTTTTTGAAGCTTGAAGCCAGGCATTGACTTTTCTCTCTAGCTATAAAAGTCCTAGATGACATCTTCTTTCAGTATAAGGCTCTTGTGTCTACATTGAAAATCTGTTGTTTAGTGTAGCCACTTCCATTCATTATCTTAGATCTTCTGAACAATTTGCCACAGCTTCTACATCAGCACTTTCTGCTTTACCTTGTGCTTCTAATGTTATGGAGATGGCTTCTTTCCTTAAACTTAACAAACCAACCTCTGCTATCTTCAAACCTTTCTTCTGCAGCTTCCTTGCTTCTTTCGGTCTTCATAGAATTGGAGAGAATTAGGGCCTTGCTTGAGATTAAGCTTTGGCTTAAGGGAATGTTGTGGCTGGTTTGATCTTCTATCCAGACCACTAAACCTTTCCCCATATCGGCAATAATGATGTTTTACTTTCTTATTATTCATGTGTTCATTGGAGTAGCACCTTTAATTTCCTTCAAGAATTTTTCTTTGCATTCACAACTTAGCTAGTTGTTTAGCACAAGAGGCCTGGCTTTTGGCCGATCTTGGCTTTTGACATGCCTTCTTCACTAAGCTTAATCATTTCTAGCTTTTGATTTAAGTGAGAGATGTGTGACTCTTTCACTTGAACACTTGGAGGCCATTGTACACTTATAAATTGGCCTTATATCAATATTGTGTCTCAGGGAATAAGGAGGCCTTAGGAGAGGGAGAAAGATGGAGGAATGGCCAGTGGGTGGAGCAGTCATTTATTGATTAACTTTGCAATCTTATGTGAGTACAGATGGTGGAGCCCCAGAAGAATTAAAATAGTCACATTAGAAATAATTGATCACTGATCACTATAGTAAATATAATAATTATGAAAAAGTTTGAAATATGGCAAGATTTACCAAAATATGACAGACACAATGTAAGCAAGCTGTTGGAAAAAAATGGTGCCTATAGACTTCTTCATGCAGAGTTGCCATAGTCTTCAATTTGTAAAAAAAAGTATCTGTGAAGTGCAATAAAGTGAGACACAATAAAATGAGGTATGCCTATGTTTTGCTTTAGCCCTAAAGAGATAGGATACCTCCATGCTTTACTTTTTTGTATATTTTAATTGCTCTCTTCAAAATAAACATTGTGATTCTATTTAAATCCAGGCATCAAATTCTCTTTAGATTTTCAACCATCTGTTTACTCAAAAATGCTGGTCTTACAATTAGATAATCTAAAATTTACATAGGAAGTTCTTGTATTTTCTTGTGACTTCTTTTGCTATATAACTGGATAAAATGGGGATAATCCTTTGTCTTGCTTAGGTCATGTATTTGGGTTTTCTATGATATGCAGCCATGTCAAACCTTGTAGACACATAGATATAGGATTTTTTTGGCTGCATGTCTTAGAAAATCCAAATGTATTTCATATTTAAACTGAATAGAATATATATACACACACATACAGTATATGTGTATATATACGTAGGTGTACATATATTTATTGTAAACATTTTTAAAAATAGAAGAGTATTAAAAATGTTTTTTCTTTCATTCTCATTTTTTATGAATAGTTTTTTTTTTTTTTTTGCAAAATTGAAATCATCCTTTATCTTCTTTTATACCCTGCTTTTTTTCTCACTTACAATTATACTATGAGCATTTTAGCATATCATTAAATATTCTTCCAAAATCTAATTTTAATAATCACATAGTTGTCCATCTTTTGGATCTACTGATTTACCTAATCCTCACTTGTTAGATATTTAAATTGTCTCTCAATTTTTGCTAGACTAATTTTTTCATCAGTTTGCTGTACATCTATGATTATTTCTTTAGAATAAATTTATGGAAATGGCATTGTTAATCATAGTATAAAATAGCACAAACTGAAATTCTTCATAAATTTTGTCAAATGGTCTTCTCAAAAGGTCATTCTCTTCATCACTAATATAAAGATTGTCATTTAAAGTATTTGATAGATGAAAAGTGATCTCTCTTTTTAAAAGTGTGTTTATTTGATTACTAATCAAATCAAATCTTTTAAAATATATTTATAGGAAATTATCACTTTTTTCTTGTCAGTTTATATAAGTACATTGTGGATTCAGGATATTGACATTTTGGTTTGAATTTACATTATATTGTCCAACACAGTGCTGGCACCTAGTAAGTGTTCAATAAATATTTCTTGATTGTTGGCATTTTTCTTTTAATATTTAGTGATAGGAACATAGACAAGGGATACATTTTGGTTTGTAGCAGAAAATAAGAAAGAGTGGTGTTCTGTTTTAGAAAAGTTGTTTTTGGATGTTGGCAGGGCATCTGGTTGGAGTTGTCTACTCTAGCAATCTTCACAGAGGGGTGTGGGCACTTTCCATGATATTTGATTAAAATATTAGAACTTCTATTTGTATTTTTTTTAACAAATTAAGCTGTACTGTCACTAATGGGCACTGGCTGCCTCATGTGGTCCTTGTGTTTTGTAGCAGGATGTACTATGTATAGAAAGTGAGGTTTCCATCATGAAGAGCTTATTTATGTCTGCCCTAATGATAGGCTAATCAGGGTCTTACCACACAGTAACATCATTGGATAAATAGATTTACAAAATTTGTTGAGTTTTAATTAAATGTACCCCTGGAAACAGGAAAGGGGCTTAAAATAGTAATGTGAAAACTGTAGTTTAAAAATGATATCAATATTATAAGCACATGTGCACCACAAGAAAGTGTTAGAGCTGGCACTTCTAGTAGGAGCTCTTTGTCGGCCACATTCCATGGTTAAAAGCGATGATCATCTGTTCAGATCTGACAGGGCTCACCAAATGTATTCACAATTATCCACATGTAAGTGTTAACAGTAAGTGAGAAAATAACTGCCTTTTGTACTATAGAAAGAATATATTGAAAATGGACATTTGGAAATCTTTTCATCATTTTAGCAATAAGTGTGCAATTAATAGTCACATTTATATATATATATATTCACACATACATACACACCCACAGACACCACACACACCTACATTGAAGAAACTTGGAAACAGAATTTTCTAAATCCTTTAAAATATTTTATATTTTATTGGCTATTTGAACTCATCTGTTAAAAATATAAACAAACACTACTTCATGAGTTTTCAAGGATAGTGGATTGAAATCAGAAAAATACATTTTTTTCTATTTATTAATTGAATATTTGCTTTTAAGATGGTCATGGCCAAATGAAAGATGCCTCAGTTGATTTCGAAATCAACTGAACTTAGAAACTCACCTTAAATCTTAATAATTAATGTATAACAAAATATTCAACCAAGATTTTCAAAGATAAGGCAGAGAATTCAATCACAATTTTAGTCAATATGTTTCAGCAGTGTTGATGAATAAGACAAAAGTACTGAAAATGTTATATTGAACATATTATTTAATCTCATTTAAAAATTATTCTATCTTTGAATAAGTGTTATAATGTACATAATTTATTAGTATAAAATTAAAAAATAAATATACATATATTGGTACTGCATGATCAAAAATTTTGTACTTATAGGGGAACATTATAGGAAAAGCATGGAGATTATTGAGTAAGTAATGTTGGAAATTAGAATGAGAGATTGCCCTTTCGAAGATAATTGGGTGATTTAAGTTATCCAATGATTACATGTCGAATGAGAAAAGTACTAATCAGGGAGCGCCTCTGTCTCATGACTATTTAGAGTTGGATTTCTGATAGAAAACTGTGGGACACATAACCCACAGAATTTATATTAGAACTAGAGTTAAAGTGAAAAGGGCTTTGTGTCAATTCTGCTTCCATCTTTCCCTTGTTGTATAATTTAGGCAATTTATTTCTCAGGACTTAGGCTTCATATACATAAAATGTAAATAATATCTAATTCTTAGGATTATTCTGAGCATTTCTGAGATAATGTGTATGATAGTTAGCTTTCTACCTGGCACACAGTAGGTGCTCAACAAACGACAGTTTTTCTTATGGCATTCTTCATGAGTAAGTTTTCAGTAACCCATTTATTAAATGTGATGTCATTGAGAAGCAGAATGTCTTCGTAATTAGATGAGGCTGAATTTCATCTGAGAATCGGTGTCACTACCATTTCTTTTGTTTTATTTTTGTAACTACAATGATGAGTGTTGTTATTTACTCCAATTTTATGTATTGTTATGGATAGATATATTTCCACTTGGATAGAATAAAAAAATTAAATTACCTATAATATGCTCCAAAAGCATTAATGTTTAATTTTATCTCTGATCACTATCCATCTTGTATTTTAAATCCTTTTATTAGACATCACAGCTCTTTGATTTTCCTCTTTGCTGTTTATTAAATCATATTGCTTTATAAAAATATCCCCATGCACTTTTATCCCCACCCATCCCCATTGTGCTCAAGACGCTACTTTTAGACCATCTGTTTCTTTAGACAGAATACCGCTGCCAAACAATTCTGCCTCCCTACCAGGAATTCTTGAAAACTTCTTTTGTAGCTTTCCCAGTTTATCTGCAGGTGCTGAGAAATTAATATTTTATTGACCTCAAGGGTCCAAATGCTATTCAGAAAACCCAGCTTTCCAACAAGCTTTGTGTTTAATTATTGCTGTCAGTCACCTGTCAGCAGAAAAGGTGTGCCCATCTTTGGCTTTTCATCTATAAACCTGAGTCTGGATGAAAACAATCAAGAGTATGAGGGCCAGGATAATGGCAGGCTTATCTGAATCTCCACTTAGAGATCATTGGATGTCCCCTTCCCATTCAAATCTTTCCCATCTCCAGGAACTCCTTGTGATTCTTATAATCTCCTGTGATTCTCATTTCAGCCTGCCTCTCCTGAATCCCTGGGGCCCTGCCTGAGGTCCAGCTCTCAAACCTCATAACATAGGTGGGAGGGAGGTAGAAACTGTTTGCAGCAGGCAGGTCTCTTTTCTTTCATTATTATTATTATTATTATTATTATTATTATTATTATTGTTAAGATATAACTGACGTATAACATTATGTAAGTTTAAGTTGTACAATGTGTTGATTTGATACAAACTGCAATATGATTGCTACTATAGCATTCGTTAAAACCTCCATCATGTTCCATAATTATCTTTTTTACTGTAAATATGAGAACATTTAAGATCCAGTTTCTTAGCAACTTTGAAGTAGGTAATTCAGTATTGTTAACTATAATCACAATGCAATACATTAAATCTCTAGAACTTATTCATCTTCTAACTGCAAGTTTGAGCCTTCTGATCAACATTTCTCCAGCTCCCCCACCCCCAGCTCCTGTAACCACCATTCTGTTCTCTGTTTCTACAAATACTATATATCGGTTACATGTGGAATCTAAAAAAACAGCTCTCTTTTCTAGGGTGGGAGAAGATTTTTTAGTTCCTTTAAAAAATTTGAATGGAATAGCCTTTGCTTATTTATTTATTTGTCTATCAACTACTAGAGTGACATATTTAATTTATTTCTATTGCCTTTTCTCCAAGATCTTAGGGCTTGTTCTGTAAGACTGACTCAAGGGAAAATGAGAGAGAGATGTTTACATTGTTACACCCCAAGTCAGTGGTTCCTAAACTTGCTGTACCTGAAAATCATTTGGAAAATTTTTCTCAAATTATATGTTCTAGATTCTAAATTTAAGTTTCCAAATCTTGCTGAATGTGAATGTGTAGGGTGGGGCTTGAAAATCCCACCTAACATTTTACCCCTGAGCGACATTCAGTTTCTGAACTGTGTTCAAGAACAATATTTTTCTCCTCCCTCAGAGCAAGGCCTATACTTTTCTCCCTGATTTCACTCCACAGCCTCCTCTCTGGGGCTTTTCTGCAAGGGGCCTCCAAACCTCTCCTCCTTCATTGCACATGATTACACTAGCAAGAACAAGGAGATTAAAGTTGAGGTATAATTGTAAAGTCAAATACAAATTAAGAGGTCTAATTCTCGCTGTGGAAAATAAAAAGACTTCCCCCTGACTTTTCTTAGAGCATTTACTTTAGAAATCTTGTGAAGTTCTTTCTCCTCTCTTTAAAATATTATAAATCCTTTTGAAAGCTAGACAGGCCTTTTTTGTCAGCTTTATACTTAGGAATGTCTTTTTTAAGGACCTGAAATCATCTCACTGAAATATAAACATCAAGGAAGAGAGCACCTCAGTTTCCCAGTTTCTGTGGGAGTGTGGGAACCTAACTTTGGTAGGTGCCTCACTCCAAGTTGCAAAACTACCTCCTGTTATAAAAAGATGAAGATTTTGGTTTCTTCTTGATAAAGCCAATTAGCTAACACAGATTGTCACCCCAATCTCCAGATAAAGTTAGGATGAATACTGTGTGACGAATGGTGCTGTCAAGTTCTTTTACTTGAGGACTGGTTTTTGTTTATCTTGACAACATATATGGAATGAGTTGTATCTGTTTGACTATATAAAAGGGTGACATTTCTTTCTGTCTTTGCATTCTCTTAGCAGATTGCCAGCATCACCCAAAACATTTTGTTTTAATGCTTATTCAATAATAAAAGTGTTCTCTTTCCCTATTACCTTTGTAGAGAGGATTGATTTCTGGAATGGGAGAAGATTTTGATTTTAGTTATATTTCCCCTACATAATCAGTTAAGGGAGGGCTCAGAAAGAGGGAAGGAAGTTTACAGTGAATAAGATAAATTTAACTGATTCGGGAAGCGCCAAAAGAAAATAGGGAGGAGAATAGGGGGTGGGGGTGGAGGCCGAACTGTAATAGAATTATCTAGGAGTAAATAGGGCAGAAATGTGGGAGCGATGTAAGAAACTTAAGAAGAGCTTTTATCATAAAATAAAAGGCAGTGCCTTTTGTTCCTAATATTCATAGCTGCCTTGGGGTCAGGTCTAAAGAAGGAAGCATGTGTAGGCTGCGGCTTTTCTAACAGCAGGCAGAGCTGGACTAAAGGCGCGAAGCAGGGTGAAGGAATAAGATTTCTTTTTCAAACCAAGGCTGATGGAAACAATGCAAACAGTCGAAACATAATAGCACATTCTCTTTAAGAAAAAGAAAATTTCTGATAAGAACTCTCAAAAAGTAACAACTGACAGAGAAATCAAAAAGACTTGAACAAAACGTTCAGTAAAACTGGGAGAATAAGCCTTCCGGGATATGGGCAGGAACAATTTAACTAAAACAAACAAAAGACTTGAGAGCCGCTCTGTTCCCATGCCATCTGACAAGTTTCTGCTGCTTCTGAAATCTCAGTCCCCTCTGCAGATAGGCAACTATCTGCCTCCCCAGGGGAGATTAGCCATAGAGCTACCTCATATGATAAGTGTAAAGAATTAGGAGCAAGAAACCTTTTATGCGCTCAAAAAGTCAGTGCTGTATGGCTCTCGTTCCATTTTCCCTTCAGCTGCTGGCACTTGTCTGTAGCAGGCTTTTCTCTGACAACTGGGATCGATTCATTTCTAAGAATGTTCTAAGAGCTCTGCTGTCAGCTAATGTGAATAGACAGGCTCCGCATCACCATTTAAGAACTGTAGGCTTGGTTTATATAAATGGCCCTACACCTTATAAATAAATAAGATTTAGTATACCTTATATAGTTCCACAGGGAACAAACTGCCTGGATGTTGGTTCAGGAAACTTTTGAGCTTGGACATTTGAGTGCCTGACAAGCCAGTACATTTCTGTTTGCTTAATGAACTGGGACAAATATAAACAATATCTGATTAGCTTTTTGCTCTTTAGTTTAAATATATCTGTCTAATGTGCTTTCACTTAGGCAGAAGGTATGGCTGTGTAGCTTCCAGGACCTCAAAGCATCTCACAAATAATAAAAAACTTGAATGTGGAATTAGACTTATTTCAGTGAGAACATGTACTGAGCAGCACATAACTCTTTACCTACATGTCCACCATATGTAGCTTCAAATGACCTATTCAGGGACAGATCTTCCTCTGGCTGGTTTACACATTATGATTGAGATATCAGCAGGCATTCTGAGTATAACAAATGAGAACTTGTGAGCTCATGAATAAGAATGGCTCACTTTAGCCCAAATTTATTAAAATAAATTCACCAAGTATTTTGCAGTTATCTATAGTATGTGGACCCTAGAAATAAAGATAAAAGAAAATAAATGGTCCTAATCTTTTAAAAGTCTACATTTTCATTGAATATAAAGGACCAAAATACATGACTTGAAGAATGTAATGCGGTATACAATCTCAGTGGTCCAGATATATTGCACTTAATTTTAAATGGGAAAAAGAATAAAAATGCTTCAGGATGTAGATAAAACTTCAATTGCTTTGAAACATTCATAAAATGTGGTCAAATGGAGGAGGAGAGAATAGGCAGTCCAGCATGAGTTAGCAGCATGAGCAAAAGAACAGAGGTAAGTGGATAAGAAATCAATTCAGCTAGTTATAAGGGTATTGGCTTGTCTGCAAGAGAAATTTCCTATTGGAAAGTGTATCACTTAGGATGAATTACAAGTGACAGAAAAACCCTGATAGAGGATCTTTTTAAGCATAGAATTGTATCTCATGCATGTAAAAACCCAGAGGTGTGTGGTCTGCAGAAGGCAGAAACACTTGGATGTCAAAGACCCAGCATCTTTCCATAATATTTCGATCTACCATATGTTAACTCCAAATCCAAAATCATCTTATTATGCCCATTGGCTTCTGTAGTTATTTTGGCATCATTCTAACCAGCAAGTAAGATCAAAAGGAAGAGATGAACATACTTCCTTCCTTTAAAAGTACTTCCTGGAAGTTGCATACACAGGTCCACTGGATTCTCATGAATTTCATTGCGCACAACAAGATTCAAGGGGAGCTGAGAAATGTAGTCTTCATTTTAAGTTGTTATGTTTTTAGTTAAAAAAAAATTAGATGTTTATTACTGTAGAAGGTATAGAATAGATATAGGGAACAATGAGCTGTCAGTGCCACAGAAAGTATTAAGGAATAAGGTAGAATACTTTGAGCAAGTCTAGATCACGGCTCTGTGATAAATGACTAGATAGTAAATATTTTAGGCCTCGCGATCCATGCAGTCTCTGCTGTAACTACTCAGCAGCTCTGCCATAGACAGTAGTGTTAAAGCAGCCACAGACAATAAGAAAATGATGTGGCTAAGCTCCAATAAAACCTAATTTACACAAGTGGGTAGAAGGCATAATTTGGTGGTCGACTACAGTTTTCTGATTCCTGGTCTAGATTATAAACTTGAACAGTAAGAGTCTTTGAAAATTTTGTGGAAAGGATAATGTGAAGAGAGAGCATGCCATGGCAGAAGGATCCCTGAGCTGTTTGGGAAATCTGGGTCCCATTCCAGCCCATTACAAATTAGATTTGAAATTTGAGGAAGCTGTTTTGCCTCACAGAGTAACAGTTTCCTTATTTTACTAATGATTGGGTCAAAAAGAAACTCTCTAAAGCTACTTTCAATTTTTTTTTCTCTTTTTTTGAATTTTTGTAAGAGTTTATTTGAGCCAAACTGATGACAGATGCTGAGGAACAAGATCTCAAATGGTTCCTAAAGTTATTTCATTTCTAAAAGACTGTAGAGATACTGGAATTAAGATGCCTAGTTGGAAAACTATTGCAGGGATTCTGGTGTGAAATGGTGATACTGGGGCAATAACAGGAAAAATGGAAAGAAAACTTCAAAGACATTTTAAAAGAAAAATAAACAGGAAATAAATGGCCATTAACTAGATAAGGGAGTTAAGTAAAGTTACAAAATGCCTGCTAGGCTTTGAGCAGGGGGCTAAGAGAATGTAAGTCCCATTGCAAAGACAGAAATAGAGGGAGGTTCCATCTCCAGTAAAAATCCCAGAGAGAATGCTTCTTCCCCAACCCAGAGTTTTCCTTCTTTGTTAGGGGCTGGCAAACTTTTTTAAAAAGGGCAAAATGGCTAATAATTTAGGCTTTATGTGTCATAAAATCTCTCACAACTACTCAACCTTGCAGTGTAGCCTGACAGCAGCTGTAGACAACACGTAGACAAACGGGCATGACCGTGTTCCAATGACTTTATTTTTGGACACTGATATTTGAACTTCACATAATGTTCATGTGTCACAAAGAATTCTTTTGATTTTTTTTCAAGCATTAAAAAATGTAAAAGCTATTTTTAGCTTACAGTCTGTACAAAAACATGTGATCGGCCAAATTTGGCCCCATGGGCCAATGCCTACTCCTGTTCCATATGCAAGCAATTCTCTAGCAATAAGATTTCTGACCTCTTTAAACATTTTTACTCTGGGAGACTGCAGAGAGAAACTGGGCTTGTGTAGCTCTAGCTCTTCTCTTCTCTTTGCTTTTAAGAACTGGGAGCGCACACTATTCTGCTTCCCCACAGAGAATCTCTGTCAAATTAGGAATGCAATACAGTATTTATTAAGGAAAACTCTGGTGCAACACAGGGTACATCTGTTGATTTCTGAGATTTTGTATTGAGAAATTCACTTGTCTACAGATATAAATTACGTCTTCCAATCCAGATTTATCTGAGTGATATTTTGACCTGCAACATACTGATCTTACTGAGTTCAGAATTAGAACAGTAAGAAAAGAGCTATTTATCAGTCTTCCTCAAAGATGTTAGAAATTGATATCTGTTCCCAGAGACCAAAAAATTACTTTTTCAGAGACTTAGTTACAGACACAAGTGACTGGAAAAGTGCCTAGAACATATTGGGTAATGGGTAAATGAATGAATGTATAAATACTAAAGCATGGAAAGGGCTAACTTGATACTAGGAGTAAGATTTTGAAATGGGGATGGAGGTGTTTGAGAAAAAAAATAGTTAACTTCCTTTTAATAAAAAGTGTGCTGTTGCACATCTCAGAAGCAGAGAGAAAAACCATGAAAGAAGATTTATTTGGATTCCTAATTAATGCATGTTAATACAACAGGCAAATTTATAGCAATGACTGGAACTGCCATCCAGACTTAAAACCAGTACTAAAGAAGTTTACATTTTAGCTTTGTAAGCAATCTGAGCTTTCTTTACATTTACTTCTTCTTAAGGTTTCTCCTCTCTTCTAGATAAGTTGCTATAGAAAAGACACTGGACCTGTATCTCACCATGTGGTATCTGTGCATAGTTTTGTGTTTCTTGGTACACACTATATGCCTGTCTAAGTTCAATCCTTCCTTCAACATATAGCCCAAGTTCCACCTCCTTTAAGATGTCTTCTCTGACTACCCCAACTCTCATTCATTTTCCATTCTCTAAACTCTTATAGCATAAAAAATCTATTCCTTTTGTTAAATAAGATGAATGTCGTTAACATTCAAGATCTAGTCCCAGATCTTGACAAAACTATAGAGAAGTTATTTTCTACGTCTGCAAACTCACTTTGTTGCATAGTACTTATTAAAATTATTCAATATATATTGGATAATGATAATTGGCACACAGGTAACAGTTATTTTTTGAGCAATTGGGCCTAATTAAGACAAATTGTGGGCTATGTTCTTTTTCCAGGGTTTTAATGTAACTCTATCTCTTTTCCCCCTATTTAAGAAAGCTTAACCAATGCCTGAAATGTCTGAAGTTTGAGAGAATGAGGGGTTGGGACAGGGAAGAAGTTCACTGAAAATCAGTCACAGCTGCCTACAGCCTAAACCAGGTGTGCCACTGTTGGCCATCCACGCCACACACACATGTGTGTGCACCCATATCTATATGGGTATATACACCAACCAGAGAGGTACATAGACAGACAGACAGACAGACAGACCTAGATAAGTAGATGCATTGAATCTGGTCCCTTCCACTTCTATCATCCTGAACATTCACGATCTCTCACCAGAATACAGCATCTCTGTCTCATTGTTCTCTCAGTTTCCATTCTTGTATTCTTACTATAAGTTTGTAGCATAGCAACAAGAATGGTCTTTTAAAAATGTAAATCAGAATACTGATTCATAATACATAATGGATAATCCTTGAAAACGTTATGTTAAGTGAAAGAAGTCAGACCTAAAAGGACAAATAGTATAAGATTCCTGGCCACTCACCCTCTGGCTTCTTCATTTGCCACCCCTCTGCCTTTGCTTGATGGGGCTCTGTCCTACATTCTTCCCTGTCGTTTTCGAATAGGTTCACAGTGTTCCTGAGGGCTATTTCCCCTGCTATGCCCTCATCTGGAATGCTTTTCTGCCTAGAATTTTCTATCACTCCCCATTTCTTTCAGATCTCTGCTCAACTCTTACCTTCACTGAGACCTTTTGTCCTCATCTCATTTTCTATAGACGTTCAACACACCCCCATAAATTAACAGTTGTCTGTACCGCTGCCCGGCTTTACTTTTCTTCATAAAAAAACCACTCACTGACATCATATTATCATGCTTTTTGTTTATATTCTGTCTCTCCCTGGACTACAAACTCTCTGGGGTTAGGAGCCTTGTGTGGCTTGCTCAGTGCTATATCCCCAGTGCCCAGAATACTGCTCAAATGGGCGAATAAATAAAATTAAAATATGCCCTTATATTTATGTATTACTTTAATTTAAAAAGTACTATAATATATATCCTCAAAATAATCCAGAAATATATCCCAAAATTAATCCTGGGGGTCATCAGGGATATATTATGTACCTTAAATAGAATCACCAATGATAAATACTTAATGTCTATTATGTTCTAATGTATGGTTATAATTATTATTACTGCTCAGCTTTATTGTGTGTTTACAGTGTTCTAGGCACTGAGGTAAGAGCTTTATATGTATTATCTTATTCACTCTTAATAATAAATGTATAATTTACATAAAATAATCTCATTTTATACATGAGAAAATTAAGATTTAAAGCAATAACTTGCCCAGTGTTAGTCATCTAGTGGCACTGATCTGAACCCAAATGGCTACCCACTATGCTATCTACAAAATAGATGATGAAAATCAGTGGTTCTCAAACATGACTCTGAATCAGAATTACTTGAGGAGTTTAAACATTATCTTCATGTCTCACACTCAGACCTATGTGTTAAATTAATATTTCAAACTAATAACTAAATAATTCTCTGACCTTATTTTTTTTTCTTATTTCCTTGCCTATCGAGTGAAATTTTCACTAGTCGAGGTCCCATAGATCCTAGAACAAAGTCATTTAGAGCCCTAAATAGATTTTTTAAAATCAAAGCAGAACAGTAATTAGAAAAACAAACCTTTCTAATGTGTTTTTGATTTTCAAAACTAAACCAAACCAACCCCAAACCTTTGATTCGCAATATCAGGATACAATGAAAAGGGGTTATCAAATTTGATGATAAGTAATGGACTATAAAAAGAATAGACAAGGAGTCTGTTTCTCCTACTGGGCAACAAGTGAAAGCCCTTCATGGTTGACCACAAAGAGACTCTGGCCCACATACTTGCTCTCACCTGACCCATATCGTGGACTTGTCTCCTGTGCTTGGGAAGATAAAGTGTTGCAGAGATGGGGAAGCAGCAATGGTGATCACTCCAAGTGTGACTATGCCCCCTGAACTAGTTGATGAATATACTTAGTTGAGCAAAGGAAAGTAGTTATGAAAGTCAGATAGCTTCTATCTCTGTCCTGTCAATTAAAAAAAAAAATTTATGGAGTGCTTTATTCTGCTCTTATCTTGGAACTCTAAATTCCAAGTTGATCTCTCTCTCTCTCTCTCTCTCTCTCTCTCTCTCTCTCTCTCAATCACTCTCTCTCTCTTTCTTTCTCCTCTCTCCCCCTCTTCTTCTCCCTCTCCCTCCCTTTCTCTCTTCTGCTCTCTCCCTTCTCTCCCTCTCCCTTCTCTCCCCTTCCCTTTTTATCTTCTCTTTTTCCCCCTCCCCACTACCACCACCTCTTGTGTGTGTATGTGCGTATATGTATGTGTGTAATACCTTGGAATCATTGTATACTTTGATGAAAACACTTTAAAAATGGAAATAAAAGAAATAATTTAGTATGTAAGACTTCTCAATCTAAGCATGTTTTAATTCACAATTTTAATTGCATGTGGTGGGCAGACTTCTAGACAGAATTCATGCCTTTGTGTAATCCTCTCCTCTTGAGTCTGGGCTGGACCAAGTAACTTGCTTCTAAAAAAGAAAGTGCATCAAAACTGATGAAATGTCACTTCTATTATTAAGTTACAGAAGATTCTGACTTCCATCCTGGTGGGATGCTTTCACTTGTTAGAAGATTCTCTCTTGCATTCTTGGCTTTCTCACTTTGATGAAACAAGCTAACATGTAGAAGAGGTTCATGTGTCAAGAAACCAAGAGTAGTCTCTGGCCAATAGCCAGCAAGGAAGGCCCTCAGTCTAACAACCCACAAGGAATTAATTTCTGCCATCAACCACATAAATGAGCTTGGAAATGGACTCTCCCTGAGATGATCATTGCAAAGCCTGGCCAACACCTTGCTTACAGCCAGCAGGAAACCCTGAAGCAGGGGACAGAGCTAAGGTACATCTGGTTTCTGGACCTACAGAAATGATGAAATAATAAATTTTATTATTTTAAGACACTAAATTGGGGACAATTAGTTACATGGCAATAGATAAGTAATACACTGTGATAGCAAAAGATAATCTTAATTCTGACATCAACAAGAAAATGAAATGAAATACAATTTTACTTTGGAAAATACAGTATCTACCACAAATCAGGTGATTGGTAAGCAACTAGATATTTATTTTCCCTTGCTTTCATTTCTTTCTTGAAAAGGGTTCGTCAGTGCAAAACTAGTCTTGAATTGAAAAAAACAAAATATAGTGGGTTTAAAAGTACTAGTTTTCAGTATAAATTATTTTGAACTTTATGCACTGAGACCCATGCTCAGGGTTTGTCAGATGCCAAGATTTAGTAAATGTTTTCAATAGCATTTTTGCTTTGCTTTGCACTGAACAATTCAAATTTGTATTTGACCTTAATAATAATTCTGTCAGTAGGTCTACATTATAAATAAATGCCAGCTGAGCAGAAAGTAATAAATGTAAGAACAACAATGTAGGTTGTTTGGGGCCTAGGTCACTTAAGCTAGTAATCCGTCTGTAGACACCTATACATGTGTATGAGTGTGTAGTCCCCATAGCAACAGGAATCTATATTTTGCAAAGATTTCATTGTAACTCTCTTTGGAAATTTCCCACCAGTGCCATGTTGGAGAAAAGACAACAAAATGGAATCCCCTCATCTTGTTAGAGAATTATAGTCTGGTAATATTAAAATGACGATAGTTTAAAATGCCAATTACTCATTATTTCTCACAAATCAAATTTGGGTTTGCCAATTAAGATAGACTTAGCTTCCTTTGGTGTGATGAAAAATAGCTTCTATTGTAACAAACTACACATGAAGTGAAAATTCACACACACAAAAAAAAAAAAACAAGAAGAAATTAGTTTTTCACCGATAGTAGACAGTAGCTTGCAGTGATCTTTGCCTCGTGTAGATTTTAATAAATATGAACTCTTCATTGTTGGAAACATTCATCTTGTGCTATTTGTACCAGATTCATATTGTTTAACAGTCTTACTCTATGAAACTAGATGTTTCCTGGGAGATAACTGTTATGAGTGAGTTATTATGATAACCTCACAGGAAAAATAAAAAAGAATGATTGTTCTCAATGATGACACTTTGTTTAATGGGGCAATATTTTTCCTCGCAGAACCTATTGCTTTCTGGCTAAGGGTAGTGAATGAACACGGGCAGAGCTGTAGCCTGATATCAGCTATTTTCAGGGTGTGAGGGGTGGGAAATAATCCCCCCAACATCAAATGTAACTCATAGTGAAAATAAAGCTGCTGCATTGGAATGGCTTATTATTTTTTGTTTTTGTTTTTACGGGAATAATATGTACAGTAAAATATAAATCAGTACAGAGGCTGGACTAAGTTTCCAAAACTTGGTACAAAAAATATAAGGGGATTAATATGCCTTTTTATTATTTATTATTAAGTAGGATTTTTTTCCTTCAGCTCTCACAAGAAACATTAATATTCATCTTTATAGTTATGTAATTTATTGAGTTTATTAATAACTGCTCATTTGGGGAAATTTGGAGAATATAAAATGTACACATGAAAACAAAAATGACCCATGCTCCCACTGGTTAGTGGAAAAATAACTACTGTGTCATTTTCTGGTATAAATGTGCGTGTGTGCATGTGTGTGTGTGTCCAGCTGTGCCACTATTGTCTAATCTTAAGCAAATTACCAAGTTTCTATGTGCTTTGGCTTCTCCATCTGCAAAATAATAATAATAATAGCATTTTCAAAGTTATGAAGATTAAGTAAATTTATGCACATATGTGCTTGGCACATAATAAGTAAAAACTATTATTCTTATGTATATACAGTTTAAGTCAAATTGGAATTATAATATACATATGATTTTTAAAACTTTATCAACATCAGGAAAATTTCTAGTTCATGAAATTGTTTTTTATCATATAATTTTAAATGGCTAGGTTGTATGTTATCATATGATTGTATCAAAATTTATTTAACAAATTCCTTCTTATTGAATGTTACTTTTGTCATAAATAATGCCACAATCAATGTCCTTTTATCTTCATCTTTACCACAGATCTAACTCTTTCTTTAAAAAAAATAGAGGAGGAATCCTTGGATCAAATGGCATTTATGTTTCAAGGACATTTTGTACCTTAATGACTTATACCTCCCATGGGAAATCTCTGAGACTTCCTTTTCCATGAACCCAAACAATCTATTTTAAAAAATCCTCTTGCCCTCCTTACTCCTTAAAAAAATGAAAACAACACCAAATTAAAAAACCTGTAAAATTTTTACATGGGTAAAAACAATATTTTAATTTACATTTTTTATTACAAGTGAAACTGATTTTCATGTGTTTATTGGTTATTTCTATTCCTTTTTTTTTTCTATCTGGATGGTCATGTTGAAACCTTTATTTAGAGAGACTGATAAGAAAAGAAAGGAAGAGGAAGTATTCTCTTTTTATATCTTTGATTAAAGATACATAGTCAATGCCACAGCAACCTGCTACTCTATTAAAACACAGTTAAATTGTTTCAAATGTTCTCAGCTTAACTAAAAGGTGAAGAGGGTGATTAAATCAGTTAATATCTCAACTGATCTGGTTTAAAAAACAAAATGTAAGTGAGATTTTACTTGACTTGCTTCCACATGAGGGCTCTCAATGCTGATAAACTTCATTTCTGGAGAAAAGGTATTTTATTTTATATTTTTTAGAGAAGACGCTAACATGAATATTTTCTTAATAATCAGTGAATTCCATTCTGATGATTAAATACCTTGGTCTTTAAGCATGTTCTGTTACATGTAAAATATAATGTAGAGTAATATGTCACAAATGATGTGATTAACTACCATAGAAAACCATAGAGAATCTACAAACTATTGGAACTGAGAAATGAGATCAACAGTTTGCTGAATACAAAAATCATTACATAAAAATCAATACCATTTCTATATACCATTGAAGCCAGTTAGAATATGTAATTTTAAAAGCTTATTTAAAGTAGAAAAAAAAATCTGTATGGTAATGTTAAAAGATAAATTGAGGCACACTAAAACTTTCAAAAGTTTATTTGCGCATGCTTCATTTTGAATTGGGTGTCACCAAACCAAAAGTGGTCAGGAGCACTCCACTGACAGGCGTTATGGAGAGGAGTTTTTATAGAGAAGGTGCAGAAGCAAAGCAAGGAAATTATTTGATTGGCCGTAGCTTAAACATTTGCCTTATTTGCGCAAAAGCCTAATTGGCTGTTTGTTATGTTTGTTCTTAAGCTACATTTTCTTGAATTCAAGTGTGTTGGTTCTGGTTTAGGTTCTGGTTGCTTAAAAAGGCTAGGGAGGCATTAGGGCCACCTCAGTCTAATGGCCTCCTGTTTAATTACTCTAACAGTATCTAGGGATAAATATAACAGTTATTTGGGTTCATTTTGAAGAAAATCTTAAACTTTTACTGAAGATAAGGTAAATGTAGAGAAATATCATGTATGTGGACTCACTTGTAACTGTTTCTATTTTGCCCAAAGTAATCAATAAACAATACTATTCTAATAACTCCCAAAAGTACTTTCATTGGAACTAAATTAATTTACCTTAAATTCTAATGGAGGAACAAAGGACAAAAAATAGCCAGGATGATTTTGTTTTTTGTGTGCGGCCTCTCCTAACCTTCCCATCTTTGGCACACTGCAGGGGTAGTGGTAATTGTTGGTTGAGGTATTTTATGATGCCGATAACCATCATCATGAGGATCTCTTAATAGCACTGGGTGGTTTAGGACACCACCTAACACCTCAATCCACTGGTGGAATTTTAATTTCTAGTTGAGGAATCTATTAAGATATTCTTTGTGATAAATTTGTAGAAATGTTGCAAGTATGTTTGGAAAAATATTTATTTTGGGATACAAATATGTTAACTTTGTTTGACCCTCTACATGCTTATTAATTTTCAGCCACTTGATCTTCCCAAAAGAAGTTAACATCACCTAATGTAATAATAGCACTTCTCTCCATTTCTTGTTGTGTTGCTAAAAACTTCTGCTTACTACATTTAATGCTTTTATATTCATCATAGAAAGTACAAATCTGTCATATCTTCATTATTAAATTTTTCTTTTAGTGGAATAAATTAACACTATTTATCAGATTGCCTGTTGCAGCCTTGACTTCTACTTCCTCCTAGATTCTTGATCCCACTCCTGCTCTACTTTTGTTTGGAATCATCCACTATATCTTTGTCCATGGCCTTACTTTTATGACTTTTGGATTGATTCAATACACTAATGCAATATTTAGATTTTATTTTTTACCTCAATATAAGAATATATGATTTAAGATGAAAATTCATCCTAATCATTATATTAACATGACTTACATGTTTAGTTTTGTTTCTACTATTTTGATTTATGGTTCTTTTTAATACAGCTTTTTATATTAGCTACAGTTTTTAAACTTTCATCCCCCTAATCCTTCCCCTTTGGCAACCATCAGCTTGTTCTATATAACTCTCTGTTTCTGTTTTATTTATTCATTTATTTTTAGGTCCCACATATAAGTGAGATCATAATGTATTTGTCTTTGTCTTATTTCACTTAGCATAATACCCTCTATATCCATCCATGTTGTTGCAAATGGCACAATTTTATTCTTTTTTATTACTGAATATTATTCTATTGTATATATGTGTGTGTGTGTGTGTGTGTGTGTGTGTGTGTGTGTGTGTGTGTATAATCACATCTTCTTTATCCATCTATCAGTGGATATCTAGATTGCTTCCATATCTTGGCTATTATTAGTAATGCTGCAGTGGATATAGAGGTGCATATGTCTTTTCATATTAGTGGGGGTTTTTTTGTTTTCTTCAAATAAATATCCAGAAATGGAATTGCTGGATCATATGGAAGCTCTATTTTTAATTTTTTGAGGAATCTCTAAACTGTTTTCCACAGTGACTGCACTAATTTACAATCCCCCTGACAATGTACAAGGCTTCACTTTTTTCTACATCCTCACTAACACTTGTTATTTGTTGATTTATTAATGACAGCTATTCTGACTGTTGTGAGGTGATATTTCATTATGGTTTAATTTGCATTTTCTTGATGATTAGTGATGTTAAGCATCTTTTCATATGTCTATTGGCCGTTCGTATGTCCTCCTTGGAGAAATGTCTATTCAGATACTCTGCCCATTTTTTAATTAGATTGTTTTTTCTTTTGATGTTAAGTTATATGAGTTCTTTATATATTTTGGTTATTAATCTCTTATCAGATGTATCATTGGCAAATATCTTCTCCCATTAAGTAGGGTGTCTTTTTGTTTTGTTGATAGTCTCCTTCATTGTGCAAAAAAATTTTTAGTCTAATGGAGTTCCATTTGTTTATTTTTTCTCTTGTTTCCCTTGCTCGAGGAGACATTCAAAAAGATGTTGCTTACAGGGATGCCAAGGAGTTTTATTCCTATGCTTTCTTCTAGGATTTTTATGGTTTGGGATCTTATATTTAAGTCATTAATACATTTTGAGTTTATTTTTGTATATGGTATAAGAAAGTGGTCCAATTTCATTTTTTTTCGTGTATCTGTCCAATTTTACTAACACCACTTACTGAAGAGACTGCCTTTACCTCATTGTGTATTCTTGCCTCCTTTGTCATAGCTTAATTGACTGTATAAGGTAACATTTATTTCTGGTCTCTCTATTATATTCCATTGATCTATGTGTCTATTTTTACACCAGTACCACATTGTTTTGATTATTATAGCATTGCAATATAGTTTGAAATCCTGGAGAATGATACTTCTTACTTTGATTTTTCCTCAAGATTTCTTGGACTATTCAGGATTTTTTGTGGTTCCATTTAAATTTTAAGATTAGTTCTAATTTTAAGAAGAATGCCATTGATATTTTAATAAGGATTGCATTGAATCTGTATATTACTTTAGGTAATATAGTAAGTTAAAATAGTAAGAACATTTTAACAATATTAATCCTGCCAATCCAAGAGCAAAGGAATAACCTTCTATTTATTTACATCTTGTTCAATTTCTTTCTTCAATGTCTTCTACTTTTCAGAGTATGGTTTTTCACCTCTTTGGTAAAATTTATTCCTACGTATTTTATACTTTTGGATGCAGTTGTTAATGGGATTGTTTTCTTAATTTTTTCTTCTGATTATTTGTGACTGGTGTATAGAAACACAACAAATTTCTGTTTATTGATTCTCTATCCTGAAACTTTACTGGTTATTTATTAGTTCTATCCAAGATAATTTTAAAGGAGAAGATGAAAGAGGAGATAGAAAATCATTTATTTATTTGACCAGATTTCAAATTTATAAAACTATCATAATTAAAACAAAGGATATTGTTACTGAGTTAGATGAATATGCCAAATTGAATAGAATTTTAAAATTCTAGGAAAAGACCTATGTTTATAATAACTTGTTAAGGATGAGTTTGCAATATAAATTAGTGAAGAGAAGATAACCATTCAATATACGATGCTGAGACAAAAATCACATCTATATAGAAACATTACTTGTACTTTATTTACACAAAATTCCAGGTGTATTAAAGACTTAAATGTAAAAAAGTAAAATTCTCAAACTTCTATGAGAAAAATAGGATAAGTGTTTATGATATCAGAATAATGAAGAATATCTCAAACAGGACACTAAATTCACAAACTATAAGTGATAATATTGATCACTTTCTCTATATAAGAAAAACCCACTGTTGATTGTGAAGATAAGTCACAAATTTGGAGAAGATATTTGCATAGCGTAGAGCTGACAAAGGATTAGTATCCCAAACACATAAAGAACATCTTACTCCTTCCTACAAAGAAAAGAGCTCATATGTCCATCATCTGTGTGTCTTCTATCCATCTATCAACCTACCTATGAATTAGAGAAGAAAGCTTGATGGCCATAAACATGTAAAAATATGTTCAACCTCATTGTCACTCAGGAGACATTAATCATACCAATAATTTGAACACGGGAAACTGAATATAAAGAATTAAGTAGTTCTTTATATTATATATAAAAAAGTGGTTAAGTATTAAAAGTAACTAAATAGGACTCTAAGGGTACTGAAGTAGCAACAGCTACTACCTCCACACTGAGGGAGAATGAATAAGAAAAGACTTAATAACTCTGCCTCCCCTCTCTCCCAAAGCTGCCAATGGGAAGAAATCTGCCAGAAGTCATAGTCTGGAACTGGTCCATAAGAGCAACCACCAGGTAGCTGAGAAGCTTGCCAGAGGGCATGGGTAGGCTGAGGTTGGACCACACCAGCCACCAAGATGAGTATAAGCTCTGAGGCATCTCGCATATCAATTTGTTGGCTGCAGTGCTGGATCGAGAAAAGGATGTCCCTTTTTCTGGCTATGGTATTGCATTCCCTCCGGTGGTCTCTACTGACAGCCTAACATAAAAGGACAACTGTTTATAGGATACAATTCCATATCTCAGAGCAGGACAGAAAGGAGATGGGTTTGGAACTGAGAGTCAGTAAAGTCATAACTGGCACACTGGTAATCAGGAAAATGTGTATGAAATAAGAGAATATCACTGACAAAACTTAAACAGATATGAAAACAAGAAGTATTTTCAAATGTGGAGAAATATGAGTAAATCACACATCGCTGGTGACAATGTAATCAACAAGCTATTTTGAATAAAAATTTGTCAATTTTGAGGCAAAGCTGAGGTTTGCATACCTTATGGTCCACAGTGCTGCTTCTAGGTACACACAAAGGAGATCTTGCCATGTGTACAAGGAGATGTTTATGTTTCAGATATCTATTTCAGATATATTTTTAATGACCCCAAATTAGGCAGAACCTAAATGTCTATTGATAGGGTATTATACAATGAATTGTGGCATTTTTCAGTGATATCTGAACTATGCTACAGTTTAAAAGGATGAGTTATATATAAAGGTATCAACATAGATAATTTTCAAAAACAATGTTGAGTGAAAAAAAAGAGTTGCAGAAGACCTCTTTAATATGACCCCATTTATATAAATTTAACAAGTGAACAAAATAATACTCTACATCAGAGATTAGTAAATTTCCTGTAAAAGGCTGAATAGTAAATCTTTTAGGCTTTGTGGGCTACATGTAGTCTCTATCACATATATTCTTCTTCTTTTCAATATAAAAACTATTCTAACTCATGGACCATACAGAACGGGCCATGGCAGATTAGGCACACAGACTATATATAGTTTGCTGACCTCTGCTCTATATTGTTTATGAAAACATATATCTGTGAAAACATGGATGGGAAGGCTATATATCAACTTAATAATGGTGCTACTTCTCAGAAAGGAATGCTAAAATAAAATTGGGAGTTTATAGTAGAATGTTAACATTTGCTGGCTTTGGGAAAGTGAGTACATATATATCTCCCTTACTGTTTTCTATATTTTTTGCATAGTTAATATATTTCATAATTAATAAGTTGAAAAAACATAATGAAAACAATGGACATATATAATTTACAGATTAGTATTAGTAAATTTCAAGTATGATAGAATTGGAGTAGGTACCTAAGAATTGTTTTTTAATTAATTTTTTATATTATTTAAGTACCTATATTTAGAATTAAAACTGTATTTCCCATATGTAATATTAGTTTGTTATTGTTTTCCATAATATTGAGGAAGAGATAAGAAAAAAGCTATTTAAGAAAACAAAATATGAAGTTGATAAGAATGAGGTCAGAGATAAAATAGAAAGTTATTTGAGGTATTGTCTTTTGATGAAAAAAGATGGGAAAGGCATAATATCAGAGAAACCAACCTTTTAAAATGATGCTTTTAAATTTTGAGGCATTAGCTTCATAAACAAGGCCCATTACATGGATTGGGGGATAAAAAAAAATTCCCATTTTAAATTCCTATCTGAAACAATAATATTAGGGTTACAAAATAAAAATCATGACAAATTTTATTCAACAGTGGTAACTGTCTGCATTTAAAAATACTTTGGCATGCAGTCGTTTCTGTTATGAGTTTGGTAATGATAAAATTCAGGTCACAGAGAGCAGTGCTTTACAGAAATGCCCCTTTACAAATGGTTATGAGTACTTAGGTTTCTGTTATGTCTTTGTTGAAGGTCACAGGGCATCCTTTCCTTATGTGTAATGTAATGTATTTTAACAATAAAAATGAGTAGACTTCTTTTAATTTTAACTCACCTAACATTTTTTTTTTCTTTTTTGGTAATATCTGCCAGGGAAGTCATTTTAAAGGTAATTTAAATAATATGACCAAACCAAAAATAGAGATCATTATTCAAAGGCTAGCACATACTCAAAGAGGTCAAAAGCTCTTTAGAAACAAGTAAAATTTGTAGAAGTAAATAAATACTTTTCCTGTGGAGCAATATTCTTGACTAGAGGATTGTGTTGGTGTGAACCTCAGCTCAAAGTCAAATGGTGAGTCATTATCAAGGATGCACAAAAACTCAGGATTTTCCTTACTGTTCCCTTGAGAGGCTGTGGCACAACTAAGTCTCTAAGTGCTAAGAAAACAGACCAACAAAAATCAAAGAAACAAACAAAGGAACAAAAAAAAAAAAAAGAAAATGTAATGTAGAACTAATTATAACATTAATTTTGGAATAAATGTCTTTTCCTTATTTATGAGACATTTGTTTAGTTTCGCCATCATTGTCGCCTAGCTCTAGTTTTGATTTTTGAATATAGTTTTATCATGTGATTGCTGATAAGTATTTTTTAGTCATTCTCAGTTTATGAGATGACACATAGAAAACATCTTTAACTTTGAGAAACTTGCTCTAAAAATACAAAATTCATTTCAGATGATGAAACAGGTAATACATCTATTGATGTAAATGAATTCCTCATTAAAAGCAAATTAATAGTTACAAAACAGTCATGGGGAAGTAGAGTATGGCATAAGGAATATAGTCAATATTATTGTAATGGCTGTATGTAGTGCCAGATAGGTACTAGAGTAATTGATGGGATCACTTCATAAGTTACATAAATGTCTAGATATTATACAGTATATCTGAAACTAATATAAAATAACAATAAAGCTTATGTATTGTTATGTTCACAGTAACATAAAACCATTCTTAATAAGAAAGTTTAACACTCTATAAACACTTAAAAATATGGTATTCTAGAACATTTAAAAATGCAAATTATTGAGTCTATGGCCATGCCACCCTGAATAAGCCCGATCCCATCTGATCTCGGAAGCTAAGCAGGGTCGGGCCTGGTTAGTACTTGGATGGGAGACCACCTAGGAAGACCAGGTGCTGTAGGTGTAAAAAAGAAAAAAGAAAAAAGAAAAATAGGGGTTGTAAGCTGACAAGGCCTTTGCACTCTGTGAGGTCAACCAAGGGTTGCCTCACTTAAGAAAAGGAATAAAAATAAAGGTTTTTTTTAGAAAGCTAGTACTGTTGTGACTTTGGTTTGTAGCTGCACTGTTTGTTTTTCATTTGACTTCAGAGACTAATGTAGTAAAAAAAATTATTAGTCTAGGTTTTCGTGCATACAATGTATAAAGATGTAATTTGGTGACATCAACACCATGTTAAGGTCAGAGCTATGAAGGAGGATAGTTTTTATATGTTCTTAAAGTTAAGCTGGTATAGATTCACATACAGGTGTTACAGTTTGGGGATGTTAGGTCATTCCAGTGACGAAAAATATTTCTCCTATATTTTCGGTCTTCATCTGTGATTTCTGGCTCATAAAACCCTGAAGTGTTAAAGAGGAGGAGGAAACTGAAGGAAAAGGGTACTACAGGTAGACAGTATAACAAGTGTAGTATGCTGAATAATGGACAACCAAAATGTCAAGTCCTAATCCCTGCAGATGTTATCTGCTAAGGAAAAGAGGTCTTTGCAGATGTAATTAAATTAAGAGTCTTGACAAGAATAAATTATGGTTCATATAAATGATGAACTATTACTCAGCCATTTAAAAAGATGAAATCCTACCATTCGCAACGACATGGATGGACCTAGAGATTATTATGCTGAGTGAAATAAGTCAGATAGAGAAGGATAAATACCACATGATTTCACTGATCTGCAGAATCTAA